>PVKZ01000517.1:368913-691978 GCA_004027375.1 Macroglossus sobrinus
TATATATATATATATATATATATATATATATATATATATATATATATATATATATATATATATATATATATATATATATATATATATCTTCCTGTAGCTTTCCATATATGGTTTTAATTTGAGCTACAAAAATTTAATTGCTCTCACATGAGATGCTTTAATATATTTAAAATTACATTTGTCTTGCTTTTCAATTTGAATATTCTTGGCTATTCTCTATAGTTTCCTCAGTGGTTTATATATAAATTCAGCTTGGATAACACTGAATTGCCATATACATTTTGAAATACATCATTTGTATAAACTGAAGATAAAATTATAACAGTTTTAAAGTGATACCATAATTCCCTTTTCAGCATTATGAACTACTTTTATTAGACCAATCTTTAATCTAAGAAAGTAAAAAAACAGAATCTTTGTCTCTCTGTCTCTCTCTCTCTCACTATAAATAGATGATGATGGTAATGATAGATAGAGAGAATAGTTAGGTAGATAGATAGATAGATGATAGATAGATAGATAGATAGATAGATAGATAGATAGATAGATAGACAGACATATAACTATTTTAGACCAATTACTAAAGTGTTAAGGACTTCTTTAATGGACAATTTTATTTTGAGGACCCTCCACATGAGCCTTGGTGAAATATACCTATATCATTTCTCTCCCTCTCCTTTATAGAGCTAAAAGGTTCTCTCTGCTTTCCCTAGGATTCTCTTTTCTTCATGAGAATTTCAGCCAATAAATTTATTTTATGTTTAATCTTATCCTTGTGCCTGATTCTTGGAGGTCCAAACTAGAGTCTAACATTCAGTGCCACATTTCTCCTGTATTTTTTAGTGGTGGCTGAGAGACTGAGTACAGCTTTTACTAGTATCACAGGGCTGGAAAAAAAAAAAGAATTAAAGTGATTAGACAGTAGGAGTCTCTGAAAACACCCTAGGCTCTTAGCAGGAACCTCTGAAGTCTACATACTAAGATAAAAGAAAAAAAGACTTCAGAAAGCTTGAAATGAATCTTTCAATCAGCTCAATCTCATTTTTTTAAAAGATAATTTACTCTTAGCCTAAATTCTTGTCAGAATCAAAAGTAAGTGCTTTCTTGAGCAATAAAACATAATTTGGATACTAAGTTTTATCATAGTTTTCCACAAAATGTGCAGTGTTCAATCAATAATTTTCCAGGCATATAAGAAAATAAAACTTTACCAAGAGGAAAATAAACAAGAGAACAAACCCATTTCCAATTCAGATTATGGTATTAGTAGGGGCGAAATTTAAAATAATTGTGATTGCCATGTTAAAGAAATTCAATGTAAGGTGAATTATTTTAGTTGAGAAATGGAAACTGCAAAAATACATCAAATGGATATTAGATAAAATAAAATGTAAGAACTAAAATTGAGAAATAAATTTACGGGTTTAATAGCAACTTATAGAGCATTAAAGAGAAAATACGTTAACAGAAAATTAGATTAGCAGAAAATATATAAATGGAAGCATAAACAGTCAAAAAGAAAAAAAGAGAAATGAGTGTGATCCATAGAACATAGTGAAGAATCATATTGATGTCTAAGTGAAATTACCACATTTTAAGAGAGGAAAAAAAGAGCAGGTACAGTATTTAAAAGGATAATTGATATTTTTTAAAATTGATTGAGGGTACATAGTATAGAATAAAAATGCTTCTTGGTTATGACTAACAGGAACTAGATCTATCCCACACATTAAATAACTTTTAAAAATAGAAAAATATATGAAACAAGTATTTGTAGGCATTGAATCACAAACATAACAAGAGAGTGATTTCTGAAAGAAGGGGAATAAACAATGTGAGCCCTATAATCACCAGCCTTGTAGCCTGGATAGTTTCCAGGATGCAGTTCAGAAAGGAAACTGAACAGAGACTAGTAGTTTTCTTGAGTTGAGCAGTAGAGCTCATAATTTGAAAAGGCCAAGAGAGCTAGAATTTGTGAGACGAAATCCCAGAGTATAGGACTATGTCTTGTTAAGAAATGGGATTATTGTTATATATTATCCCATCAAACAAAACAAAACAAAACACATATGAAAAAAAAACAAAACAAAAAGTACCACTACAGGGCCAAATGGCTGTACTGGCAAACTGAACCAAAAATAAAAAAAAAAAGTAATAATTCCAAACTTATATAAATTTTTTTATAGTATAGAAGATGAGGAATTGTTTCTCCATTCATTCTCATTAACATGCATTATCCTGTAGCACAGACAAAAACGTTAACAAAAGAGAAAACCACAGACAAATATTTTTTTATAAATATAACTGGACAAATTTTCATCAAAATGAAGCAAACTGAATCAAAAATATATTAAAAGTGAAATGAATCATGACTAAGCTAGGTTTATCCCAGAATTCAAGATTTTAACATTCCAAAATCAGTTTTTAAAAATGAACCTGAGTTAGTTGCAGCCAGTTGAATGATAGAGAATTCACTGTGATGCCACACCCACAGAACTTGCTAGAAACCTACCTATCCTCCAGGGTATAGGAGAAGGCTGTTCACAGGGAGGTGTCTCACCAGAGGTACTCAGCTATAAAACTGCCCTGAGGTAGGGTGGGGTTTTCTGGTGAAGCTGCTGCCCATTGCACACTGTAGGAGCCAGGCACTGGAGAGGCTGAGAGCACAGTGAGGACAGGAGGCCAGAGACTACCCCCACTGCAGGAGGCAGACCTGAAGAAGATGCTCGTGCTGGAGAAGCAGCTGCTGTAAGAGCTAGCCAATCAAGCATACCAGAACCAGGAATAAAAAACCTTTTTCTTCTTATAATGTCTCTAATGACCTTTAATGTTGAAATCTACAGTGATATTGTGATATAATAAGAAATAATATATTTTAATCTTCATCTCTAGCTCCTGAAATAACTCTGGAGAAAATAAAGGTGAAAGGAGCATCTTTTATAATATTTGGATTTTGTTGGGTCAGTTCTTGAAATAGCTCCAGAGTGATAAAGATGAAAAGAATGTGTTCTGTTATTCATAAAGTCCCTAAAGATGGGGTAGCTGGTTGCCAGAGGAACTCACAGACTATATAATTAGAAGATTGGCACTTTGCATTTCATTTGGTGACCTCAGGAAGGGGAGAGGAGTGGAGGTTGAGTAAATCACTACTGGCCAATGATCTAATCTATCATACTCATGTAATGATGCTTTGCTAAAAACCGTAACTGAAAGGATTTGGAGAACTTCCCAATTGGTGAATACATAGAGTAACTGGGAGAGTAGTTCTCAGAGAGGGTATGGAAGCTCTGTGCCCCTTTCTGTATCTTGTTCTATATGTCTCTGACTTGGCCGTTCCAGAGTTGTATTCTTTATAACAAAAGGATAATAGTGGAAATCTATCAATCAATCATCCAATCAATAAAATAAAAATGAACCTCAATTGGAGACAGAAAGAAATTTTTATATT
Source organism: Macroglossus sobrinus (assembly GCA_004027375.1). Lineage (NCBI taxonomy): Eukaryota > Metazoa > Chordata > Mammalia > Chiroptera > Pteropodidae > Macroglossus > Macroglossus sobrinus. The sequence continues at coordinate 372,362 of PVKZ01000517.1, forward strand.
AGCTGTTAAGATGTCATTTTATTTACTGTGTCTTCTAGTAATTACATAGTTGTATCTGAATATATGTCTATTGCATTCAGTTGAGAATTGAGTCAATGATCCTATTTTCAGGAGGAAAATTTGATATGATGTTCACTTTGTAACTAGAAAAATATTTCTATTGTAGTCTCTGTGGATTGCCCTAAGATTTAAGAGGCAAAAATGTAAGAACAGTTTCAGAGAATAGCTTAAAGTAAAAATACAAGAAATCACACAATCTGGCAGAAAGTTGTAAGAGAAACAAAAAAAGCATTCTAAATACTTAGACAAGATACTTGATAGGTAAATTGAAATTAGGCAACCAGAGAAATTAAAAATATGTCTGGCTCTGAACATAAAGTTTAAGCAATGGAAAATAAATTTTCAGATTTTAGACACAGGCCTTTAAAATAAACTCAGCAATAACTGGGTAGAAAAATAGAAAACAAAACTTATCACAACCACAATGCAAATATAACAGGAAATCCAAAGGCAGAAACAATACCAGTAGTGAAGAAATATGGCAGTTTCTGACAGGCATTACTTATATTAGAGTTATATGTTCCTCTTTTGATAATGAAATGGGGAATGGGGGTGATAAAGTGAAAAGGATAAAAAGAGCCAGTAGACACTGTTGGTTGAACCCAGAAAGAAAACAAAAAGAAAAGCTATAACTACATTTTAAATTGAAGATATACAACTATTTCAAAGTTAATATTATTGTAAATGTTTTGGTTAAAAAATTACTTATTATATTGTCATATTAGTATATAAGAACAGATTAGAAATAGTGATAATTAAAAATTACTAGTTTATTAATATGTAGATATCTTATATTGAAAAATAATTACACAATGTATAATCTGGAATCTTTATTGTTTTCTATATTACTGAGTTGTAATTTCTTTAAGGACAAGATCTTACCTAATGTTATCTTTGCTTTTCCTGTAGAAAATAGTATAGTAGTTTGTACACATTAATTTAATAAATATCTTTTGAATGTATGAAAATAATAAAAAGAACCTTTATCTCAAACCATATGCAAAAGTTAACTTGAAATGAATCATAAACCTAAATTTGAGCACCAAAGCTATAATACTTCCAGGAAAAACATTACAGTAAATCTTAGTTACCTTGAGTTAGCAACAAAAGACATGCAATAAATAAGAAAACAAGGTGCTTTATTAAACTTCACCAATTTAAAAAGTTGTTCTTTAAAATATTCTATTAAGCAAAGGCAAACCACAGATTGAAAGATCATATATGCAAAACATGTATCTGACAAAGGCCTTATATATTAAATAAATAATAAACTCTTACAACTCAATAAATGTAAAAAGTAATAAATCAAAACCCCCAACAAACCAGTTTTTAAAATGGCAAGATTTGAACATTTTACCAAAGATATGTAAATGGCCAACAAACAGATATAAATATACTCAATATCACTGAGTATATTTATTAAGAAAATGCAAATTAAAATCACAGTGAGATACCACAAGAATGGTTAAATAGAGAATGTCTGAGTATATCAAGTGATACAAGAGGATGGTGCTACTAGAATCCTTATCCACTGCTGCTAGGACTATAAAATGAATAGAACCACTTTGCAAAAAATTTGGCAATATTATGAAAAGATAAATACACAACTACTTAATGAGTTTTGGCATGTAGATACAGCCAAGTATTTCTAAAACAGTAAGGAAAGAGTATTAAGGCATACATCCACACAAAAGACAGTACACAAATGTTCATAGGACCTTTATTTGTAACATCCTTAAACTGAAAACAACCCAAACCTCCATCAGCAGAGAAGGAATAAACACATTTTGATGTATTTATTCAATGGAATACTACTCCACAATAAAAAGGAACAAATTATTGATGTATGCAAAAACATTGATGAATCTCAAACTATACAGAGTACAAAAACAGACAAAAAGAACCTACTATATTGTTCTATTTGTGTGAAATTCTATGATATGCAAACTACTCAAATTGTGATGGAAAATAATCAGTGGTTTTGCCTGGAGATTGGGGCAGAAGGAATAATGGATTAGGGGATTTGAAATATTTATGATGAGGAGAGATTAATTTTGATTATTACATCATAGATCTATATGTCAGAACTCATGAAATTATACACTTAAATATAATGCAATTTGTTCTATGCAATTTTATAATGCAATAAATCTATAAAACATTACTATGAACTATGACTGGAAGAAATACTAAGAAAACCACAACTGGCACATGATAACTAAAATGGAAAAATCAAAGACAAATAAAAAATCTTCTAAAAAGCCAAAAATAAGAAGAAAAAAAGACATATTATCTTCAAAGGAGCAATAATAAAACTGGCAACTCATTTCTCAACAGAAACAGTGGAAGCATGGAAGCAAAAGGACCAAAAACAAACAAAATAACATTTTAAAAGCCATTTTTGAATGAGAATAACTCACAGAATTCTATAACTGATTAAAATATTCTTCAAAAATGAAGACATTTTCAGGTAATCAAAATCTGAAAAAAATTTCACTAGCAGGCCTTCACTAATGTAATTATTAAAAGGAATACCTCAGGAAGGAGAAAGCCGATCTTGGATCGCAGGTCAAAGATGAAGAATAAAGCAAGAGCTATGAAATGGTAATTATATGGGCAAATCTAAAAAAATTGACTTTAATACAGAAAATATGTTTGTGGTTATAAATATTATACACATATACACGCAATTAAATATGACAATATTACATCTGTTCAGAGGGAATTTAATGGGGTTAGCACACTATAAGATCTTTTCATTAACTAAGTGATAAAATTATTTATTTTTATTAAATTTCAATATGTATGTTTTAATATCTAAGATGACCCTTAAAAGAATAGAAAGAGAATGTAAACTTAGTAAGCTAACAGAAGAGAAAATGGAAAATTAAAATAATTGATTAATTACAAAAGAAAAAAGAAAGAAAAAAATAGGACAAAGAGAAAACTAATAGTAATATGGCAAATTTAAATCAATATATATAGGTAAGAATGCCAATTAAAGCAACAACAGTATGATTCATTTTAGCACAGAAACTTCATCTATATGTTATTTAAAATATTCCATACCTTAAATAATATTTTAAATGGTTTTATTTCTAAGTGTTTAAAATTTCAACCTTCGAGTCCAGTAAACATTTGTTGGGGATCCAACATGGATCAAATTCATAAGTTCATAACATGAAAGGCTAAAAAGACAAGCGATTTATCTCTAAGAAGTTGTTTCTCCCTATAAATAGTTATAAGTTAAAAACATTGAAAGAAATATTAACATGTTTTTAATGATATCAAAAAATAAAATGAAGTTTGTTTCTTTTTAATTCTATTTGCATTCAAACTCTTTTGGGGGATCATTTATATGCCTTGAAATATATTGCTGTTATTCTATTTTTGAGCACGGCGGGTAAGCATATTTATGCAGAATTAGCATGAATGAACCAGCTTGCAGCATCTGTTCAGTGCAATGTGGCTTTCCTCTAGGGTGAAAATGTCAATGTAGCATAGCAACTTTTGGAAAAGGAAAAGGTGAACTTTTATTGTTTCTAGGCAAACATAAATATCATAGTCAGTGTTATGACAAATGGATTAATGGACTCAGATAAGAGGGGGAAAATTGATCACTCTTATCATAAGAACAGTTTTACCCATTCTTTTCTAATTTTTGGTTGTGCCAAGCCAAAACATGTTTCATTTTTTTTTTATAGATTGAAGGATCAATTCAGTTATTCATTGTGATCACTATGCATTGAAGAATGTGATGTTATTGTATGAGACTCTATGGTAAAGGATGCTGAAATGCATTAGGTGTAAGTCAGGTATGGTTCTATGTTCAAGAAACAGGAGAATTTTTATATAGCTTTCATATGTATTTATAATATTTTATATACATTCACATTTATGTATATATTGATGTGAAAATAAGCATGTATGTATATGAATATATCTTTCTTCTTTCCATCTTTTCTTCTTTCTTTTTGTTCTTAGTTTCTTCATTCATTCTTAAATGTTCATCCTGATGTTTTGTTGCAATATGGAACATATGGCCTCCATTCCTGTATAAAGATTTACCCTTATTCTTATCTTTCTATTGTCAATGCACAGTAAGATATTGTATTATTAATTGCTGGTTCTGAGATAGTTATTATTATTCAGCAAGTTCATAGAAAAAAAACAATACAATTTTGTTAAATATAATCACAAATATTAATGATCTTTAACTTCTGTCTCAAAAAAAATATTCCAGTATGTTTCCTTCCCCACTTAGAAATAGCATCTGCTCAAAAGTTACTTATGTAAAACAGGAAGCTGTACATTAGAGCTGAACTTCAAAGCGTTCTGAGAATCTCATAAAGACAAGAGTTTGACAGAACAGAGAGAAAGGACTTAAAGAAGAGCAGAGGGTGATGAATCTTTTTGCCAGAATAAGACAAACATAAAACATAACCTCTGATTATGATTCTGAAGCTCAAACGTGTCTTCCTTGGCATAGAATTGAAGTAGGAAGCACTTTTCGTTTGGCACAAGTCTCAAAGTGTGCTTCTGAAAAGCCAACATTTGGCATAATGAGAATGATTTTTTTCTTTTTTCATGTGAACTGAGGGATGCCATTTCAACTTCTATGTAGATGAAGCAATCTATTCATCTATGCATGTACATTGTTTCAATACCCAGGGTTACCATTCCCCTTATCTATTTTGATTACATAAACCAATAGTTTCCAATATTTCTTGACAATATGACAATGTGTACGTGTGCATGTGACTGTATGTGTGTGTGTGTGTGTGCGTGCGCACGTCTCCAGGGTAATGACACAGGAAATTGCATGATAAACTTGTGGTACTCTCAAACTGAAGGTCAAATTGTATCCAAAAGAACACACTATGAAGGAGTTTCCACTGGCCAAATCTGAAACTATTTGAGCATTAAGAAGTAATTGTAAACCTTCATAAGTTTTTAATTAAAATGTAAATCTATGAGTCTATAGTAAAGTGGATAAATAAAAATATAGAAAAGAATTAAAAACTTTCTTACAAAGGAATATCCTCTAATAGATAGATGTAAACGACTGATGAAATTAGAAATCATAATTTTAAAATCATAATGTTAATACAAGATTCAGACAAGACTAATCAACAGATGCTCAAATTATTGAGCAGAAAGATATTTATCAATGACAAAGGAAAAATGGTAACTTTACAGTCATAAAAACTAAACAAATACCATCTTAACTAAGTGATCAGTCAAGACCACTAGTAATGTGACACATTGATATCATAATATCTTGACATGAAGCACTGAGAATAATGTGATATCAGTTATAAATAAGAGAATGTATTAGATAAATCCAAATAGAAGTACAGTACAAAAATAATTCTCCTATACTCTTAAAAATAGCAAGTTCATGAAAGATAAAGCAGGAATGACAAATTGTTCCAAACTGACACATAATCCTTTCTGACTCTTAATTTTACTTCAAAAGACATTATTAAATTTGAACAAACTTAAATAAAAAAAAATATGCCCTTCAGCTCTTTCTCCTTTTTAAATCTGTTCTCAACTGAGCTATCAGAGTTATTCTGGTGAAGCATAGACAGATTATACCATCCATCTGTTCAAACCATCCAATGGTAGACTCTATCATAGTGACTTTTTATCCCAACTGGGATGCTCGAGAACACCTTAATTATTACACCAGAACAGCAGGCATAAACTGGTGTATATAGTCACCTTGATTACAAAATCCTCTATAGTCCCCATTATTTCTCTGATCCCATTGTCCTCTCCTAATTATGCTTTTGTAATTAATTGGCTTTCTTGCTTTTTTGAGCAAATTCATAAAACTTCTATCACAGGGTTCTTGTGAGGATTGCTTCTTTCTGCCTGGAATTCTCTTCCCACAAATTTTCAAGGTGTACTCTTATATGACCTTGAAGTCTGTACTCCAAAGTCACTTTCTCAATGATGCCTTCTTTGACCATTCTATCTAAACTTTCAGTATCACTTCTCTAATATTTTATTACTCCTTTCTCTTCTTTGTTATAGGCATTTATTTGAATATTTATCAATTTATAATATAATATATATTTTAAAATTTATCTTGCTCATTGTCTGTATTCTGAAATGAAATATAAGATAGCTGAAGAGTAGTATTTTTATTTATTTTATTGGATATATAATTATATATCCATAGCTCCTATAATAAACTCTAGCACTTGATGGGCAATCAATAAATATCTCTTGAAAAAGTTAAAAAATATTTTATTTTACTGAAAAATATTAGATTTACTAAATGTTTATGAAAATAAATTTATGAAGTCAGGCAAGATCTTTGCTACAATAAGATAAAAATCTGTATTTATTCACAGCAATAAAAAGAAATTGAATATTTGTTATATTAAAATAATAGTTTATTTATATCAGAGTCTTAATAAAATATAAATAGTGAACTGGGCAACATTCAGTGAATCCTCGATTGGGTTGAATGAATCTGATTTTATTGTTTTTTTTTTGCAATTTCTGATTAATGGTTAGGTTGAATATTATTTTTTTATGTTTTTTAAAACATTTGTTTTCCCACTTAAAGAGTGCTGTCTTGTTGGTTATTTTTTTTTATTCGGTTCCTAGTGATTTATATGTTTTTCTAAGAAATTATAAGAAACTTATTCATTATGATTTCTCTTATCATAAAGAGTACGCAACAGCATTTTTCAAAGTTTAAGTGGAAAATGTAAGGATTCAAATGTAAGCTTACTATCCTAATTATGGATTTGAAGCCAGTACACTGAGTTTGAATTCTAGAACCATACTAACATCCTATATGATTATAAGACCTTTACAAAAAATCTTTAAGCATTAGGACCTTCCTCTCATGGTTATTATAAAATGGAATGAAATAATGAATTTTAAGTTCTTAGTGTTACACTGTTATTTATTAACTATGTAGTAAGCTGTAGATTTTTAAGGCAATCTATTATTATTAGGCTTTATTTTTATTAGTCATCATCTTTGTCCAATAATTTCCATATGCATACATATTTGCATGTTTACTATGATGAAGTATATTCAATTTTATATCATGTATTTTACTTAATAGCATGTCATCAATAAGGTTAATGTTGCAACATAATATGCATAATTGTAATTTTAATGAAATGCATATTCTATCTAATGATGGTATCATAACTTATTCAAATATTAGACTAGTATTGTGCAATTAATTAAAACATTTTTTAACATGCAAATCTAATAGAGTTTAGTAAGAGAGGCCTAGTCATAAACTCATGATAGGTATACAAATATGTTCATAAAACCTTTTAGGAAAGCAGGTTTGGAAAGATATCAAAAACTTTAAATATATTCATTCTCTTTGACCCAGCAATTCCATTTCTGGGAATCTCTTCTAAAGAAATCATCAGAAATGAGGACAATGATTTATGCACAGAGATTTTATCATGTCATTATTTATGGCAGCAAGCAACTGGAAAAAATTTAAATGTCCTGCAATGAATGATTATATCATGGTGTAACTATAAGAATAAAGAATAGGCAGCATATTATAAAATATACTTATAAAGAATTTTAAAAATATAAAAAATCTTCATAATATGTTAAAAGAAAAACAGAACAGATTTTATATTTATAATATTATAACACGTACATAAACACACATATAAGCAAGAACATATTAGTAGAGTTATCTCTGAGTAGAAGTAATGTTTTTCATCAATTTTCTACATCTTCAACAATTAATATATATTACTTTAAAGCTAATTTTTAAAGGAAAGTAAAGCTATTGTTAAATTGCATTAAATTACATCTATGTTTAGGTGAGATATTTTGAATGATTTGGCATGCTGTGTTTTGATTTGACGCTGATGGCATGACACTTTCGTTGATGAACATAATACTGCAAAGGCAAAGTAAGGCCATATCCAACTATTTCCAGCTCTCTCAGTTCTCTGGAAAGTTTCCAAATAGCAATGTTGTAAAAGGAGAATAGAGTTAAAGTCTTATGAAGTTACAGACTAATGAACAGTAGCAGCAGGTTCATCCACAATGCAATTACTTAGAAAGTAAATGTACCATATCTAGTTAGTGATATTGTTTAATATTTAATCCTGTGAAACCAAAGCACAGACATTAAAGTTCTACAGCAAACCCTAGAAGCATGAAAATAAAGTATAAAAGTAGCAAATCCTCTACAGAAAAAAAAAGCCCTATAAAAATTGACTTTATACAGATTGTGCATGTGTTGTTATAAATGAATAAATAGAACTAATTTATTTTTTCTTCTGTCAAAAATAATTAAAACTAGATTGGGTTTGTTGCAGCCTTTACAACTGTCTTCTCAGATTCTGTAATGCTTGACAGTCTACTTAAAAATTGGTGTTATTTAAGGTCAGATGGTTTTGAACATAAATTTATTAAAAATAAGTTTCAAATAAAAATATATTAGAAAGATGACGCTTTAGACTCACTATTATAGGGGTCATTGCTTCTGACTTCTCCTGATTCATATTAGAGAAACTGAGGCCTCCATAATATGAGCTCAGTCTCATCAAGAACTTAAACCAACTCCCACAAAGGAAACAGAGCCTTCTCACCACCATCAATGGAGCTATCAGTTCTATTCTAATTCCAGTATAAGGTATGCACCCGATGAGTCTCCCAAAGAATAGCACGTGCACTCAATTACATTTTAGGTTTACAGAAATGCCACATTTGCTTATTCACTATAACTCAATCCCTGTGTCAAATTCTGACTGTATTGCAGTTTCACCTGAACTTGGTTGATTGCCTTAATCTCAGTTATTTTTTTAGAACCCTCACAGAATGCCTAGTTCTCCTTTTCCTGCCTGTAGAATCTATAGGCTTTTAAAAATGCACTCAGATGCTTCCTGTAATCCAGTATCAAACCAGATAGATTACAATGAGTTGTGAGTTTTACCCATAGAGATTAACGTACCAGAATTTGGTGTTATGTTCACAATATTGATCTCCTTTTTATTGTCTATAAACAAAACAGACAAAAGCAAAATGTTTTCTTTTAGGAATATTGTCTACCTTTAGTTGTAAACTGCTTCCCCCCAGTTCAGGCCATGTAGCTCGACTTATAGTATTCTCCTTTTCTGAAGAACCCATCTCCCTAGTCACAGGGATTCATTCAAGAAATGACAAATGCCGGCCCTAAGATACTCTTTACTTAGGATTTTTCAAATTCAAATTGGAGGAGCCAATTTCACTTAAATGGTCAAAGTAAAATAATGTAACGCCCAAAACTTGCAATAAGTAGGCTATAGGAATATTGATATAGGTAATGTTGATGTCCCATCCACATCCTCTTAGACATTACCATTTCTGTGAACACTGTCTCAGCCTCCATCAGATAACACCTGCATATCTTTGTAGATTTCACTGGCAATAGGCCCCTCTCTGCACACATGTGTGGCAGGTCAAAAGTGATGAGGAATTAACACTACATGAGAGCAGCCCTCATTCATGACTGACAGGAGCCCTCTCTTGGGGAGATAGATGACTTGGAGCTTCAGAATCTATACCATCTCATAGTACTCTAGTTGAATAAACTCCAGTGGAATCTAGTAATATATCATTTTTTATCTTTCTTTCTTCTCTATTTTTTTCTTTTATCTTTTACAAGAGCCTCCATGAAATCTAAAAAACCACATGCACTCCAAATACACTACTGTATTAGAGGGTCTGCTTCTGGGGGAACTCAAATAAGACATTCAGGAATACAGAGCAAATCAGTTTTAAGGAGTAAAACAATCAAAGGGATGAGGAGATCAGATATAGAGACTCTCTATGGTATCTAAGTTACCCCAAAATTCTGGTCCATCTCTAAAATTTAGTTTTTCTTTTTTTCTAGTCTATGAACGACACTAGTATTCTCTCAATACCTACTCTTTCTTCCAAATTGAAAAAATTGTGTTTGATATTTGGTTCTCAGAGAATATATATATAAAATAATATGTTGAGATTGGCTTGGGGAAGGATGATGATGATATATATGAAATATATAACAAGGACAATATATATATATATAATATGTTGAGATTGGCTTGGGAAAGGATGATGATGATATATATATATATATATATATATATATATATAATATATAATATATAACAAGGACATATATATATATAATAATATATATATATGTCCTTGTTATATATTATATATTGTCCTTGTTATATATTATATATAATCAACATTACCTATATCAACATTACCTATACATTATATATATATATAATATAATATATATATATTATTGTCCTTGTTTTAGGCTGAATAATGCCACATACACACCCAAAAAAATCTAAATCCTAATTCCCAGAACTCGTGAATGTTACTTTATATGGCTATAAAAAAAAAAAGATTTTAAAGTTATGATTAAATTAAAGATCTTGAACTGGGGAAATTATGTAATACACTATATATTACATAATATAATATTTTATGTCAAGTGCAATTGGAAAAAAATTTTAATAAATATTTTTTAAAGCAAGGACTGTGTTTAGGAGTAGGTATGACTTTGACCCACCTATATATTAATGGTGCTTCACAAATACAATGTTCAGCTACAAATATAAATTATAATTACAATAAAAAAGAATGGGGATATTGTTAAATTAAGGACCTTGAGATAGGAAGATTATTCTCCATTATCCAGGTGGGTACTAAATGAAATCAAATGCATACTTTTAAGAGGGAGACATAGAGTGATTTGACCACACTAAAGAGGCCAGAGAGGTGGATAATGGAGTGATGTGGCCACAAGCCAAGGAATTTTAACAGCCACTACAAAGTGGAAGAGGCAAGGATAGTTTACCCCTTAGAGTCTCTCAGGGAATAAGGCCTTATTGACACCTAATTTTGGCCCAGTGATACTGATTTTGAACTTCTGACCTCTAAAACTATAAGAAAATAAATTTCTGTTGTTTAAGCCACCAAGTTTGTGATTTGTTACAGCAGCTGTAGGAAACTAACACAGTTCCAATTAAGAACTAATCTCATATTTTAGGGACCAGGTCTCTAATCCTGTTGGTAATCTAAGTCCTTTTTCTTACTTTTTTCAACCTCCTTTCCTTCTCTAGCTTTTTATCCACTGAAGTGCTAGACTCAGTCCTTGCTAGATCTCAGGTAAGTCAAACTAAACTGATTTTATAGCAAACCATATAACTTTATAGACCATTTTCATAATGACTAGTTTACCTAAATTGGATCAAACTGTAAAAGTCTAAAAAATTTACTAAATTATTCTATTTCCTCAACAGTAAAGTAGGTATACTTTCCCCTGCTCTATAAGGTTTCTATAAAGATTAAATTCATTAATGTAAAATGTACTAGAAAAGTATCACATATAAAATGATTACTCCCAAATACTGAGATGTGCTAAATTTGAGGTAGGTATTAAATCACTGTCATAAATATCTCTGGCTACTTCATCTCCTCAATTAATTATTACAGAAAGATTTAATGTCAAAAAGTTTACATTACACCCTAAGTTAGTGTTTACTTAGAAATTCTGCATTAAAATGGTGTCAGTAATAAAATATACCTTTAAATAATAAAAGTAAATTATAAATATTAATAGTAAAGAAAAATTGATGAGGTCATATTTTGCAACTGGCATTATTGTCAGGACAAAAATTACCTGACCCTTCAATGGAAACAGAGTTGAAATCTGACATCTGTAATGTAATATACACATATAGAAATGGCCACAGCCATGAGGTCCATAATTTTCTAGAATTTTCTCCATTACTATAAAAAATACACCCTTTCCACATCTAATCCATTTTGCTACTAGAATCTCAGCCTACCATTGTGACTACTACCAAATCACCAACTCTCATTACTGCCCTACACACCTACAGGCCTAACATATCTTTTCCTAGCAACCCTCCCTCAGCACAATTTGTGCTCTGAAGAAATGAGTAGAAATCCTTGATAGACTCTTGCACATTCTGCTCCCACTTGTCATTTCACCCAGCTAACATACTCATTGATTCAGTGAACTCTGGCAGCATTTCATCTAGTAAACTGTCCCTGATAGCCCAATCTAAATTAAAGTCTTCTTTCTCCCTTCTGTTTCATCACTTGAAAATTCCTATTATTGAACTTAGCATGTTATTAAGTGAAAATAGATTAAGACATAGTGCCTAACCAAGATTAGGGTCTCAATGATTGAATGAATAAATAAATAAAAGTCAAAGCTATTATAAGAACTGAGTCTACTGCATCTTTTCATAGTAGAAATGTTATAAATGCATTAGCTTTTATAGGGAGTGTCCCCTAAAACTTATTTTGTACAAAATATCAGTGAATTGTAGTTTTTTTGCAACACTGTTAATGAAGTAGAATGAGCCCCCATTCATTCTAATATTTAGGTTTTATGCTGTTTGAATTTTCAAGCTAGTTGGCTTTGGAAAAGAGCTGAGTAAAAGAATTACAATGGCAGACATCCCCCCATCCAGAAAAAAAAATTAAGGGCCAATACAGATGTTATAAAATTCATTTTATAAAATTTAGTCACAGAAACGTTTTTCTAAAAAGGGAGAAAAATTTTTTATTCTTAACTCAAAGAACATCCTTATACCTATATAAAATATAAGAATGTCTTTGAGCTAAGAATAAAAATATGCATATCTAATCTTACAAACTCACAAAGTAAGCTGTTCACTAAGTTACTGCAGCTATCCAGATAATGAATGAATTAGACAAGTTTCAATTTATATTACTTAATTATAGAAATTGTCTAAATTTTTTTAGCATTCTATTAGTTTATATAGTTTATAGAATATATGAGTTATTAAAATCATGATTTTTATTACTGTATAGAAGTGTGCATTCCATGTACCAAAATCAGAGGGCCCAAACACACTTTTAACCTGAGGATTAATTCCCCTGTAACACTACAGTAAATAGCCTTTGTTTACACTGTAGATCTGACATATTTTTATCCCACTATGAGTTGCTTAACTTCATTGACCTCAATTTATATATCAATAAGATGAGAACAATAAAAAATAAACTGCAGCATTGATGTGAAGATTAAAAATGAGATAATACCTCTGATACATAATAGAAATAAAATAATTTTCTTTCAGACTACTAAGTAAATATGTTGAGACTGGCTTAGGGAAGGAAGAAAGACTGCAGCAAATTTGGCTGATTCATTACCCTAATCTCTATCAAATTTAGGAGAATTGTGAATGAACATTTATGTTCATATACAACTGTGTAACTCTTGATTCTGCTCTTTAATGTTCATAACCCCTTATCAGCTATTTATTTAGAATCTGCACTATTAGTTCAGAACTAAATTTAAGCAAATGTCAGGAGTGGACAATTGAATTGAGCATCAACATTGGGTCAGCAATGTTAACCTGCAGGCCAAATCCAGCTTGCCGGCCATTTTTATAAGTGAAGTTTTATTTACAGCATGCTCATTTATTGACATGTTGTCTATGGATGTTTTGCACTGCAATGACAGAATTGAATAGTTGTAACATAGATCATAAGACCCACAAATATTTTTTATTTTGCCCTTTACAGAAAATGCTGAACCTTGATCTATACAATTCAGGAAAATTAAGCTATGCTACAACTGAGAATGGCTTTATTTGATTCAAGGAGATAATTCTAAATGAAAATATTATTTGGAATACACATCAAGGAAGCTCAAGAATAATTCAGTTTTTTGAAACAGTTTTTGAGACTGACTATAGATTTCTGCAGTAGTAAAACATGACAGTTTCCATGTGGATCACTCAGTGTAAACTTGACTGATTCATTTGAAAGGATTTCATCCTTTATGAAGCTAAAATTATAGAATGGTAATCTAATGATTTCAACATGATCAAATTGGGTTGACTATCCATATATTCTCCACAAGTTTCCATAATCATCAAAAATTAGTTAATTGGACAGTAATGGTAACATGTAAGTGTTCCAAAACTGCTATCATGGTTTTACAGTCAAACTAGTAGTTTATTATAAGTCATTCTTATTTAAAAAAATATTATTTAGTTCCTATTTATGATATTAATAAGTAAATAGACAGATATAAGTAATATATCACTAATATTTGTTCCCTGATTCCTCTTTCATTAGCTACTCAAAGATTAAAATCTCAAAAATGAGCAATTACGACTGTTCAGTTTAATATCTTTTATATTCAAAGCTCTCAACAAATGTTTTATGGAAATACATCAGATCTATTGTAGTTGTTCTTCGTGGCTAATTCAGGGAGGATTTCCTAAAATTTTCTATGGGAGAATTTTAAAAGTATATACATTTCTAAATATGATACCAAAAACACAGAAAAGAAAAAGAAAAAACAAATATAATCCACCATACAGAGAGATAATGTTGTTAACATTTTTTCTGAACAAGTTTAATATTCTCTTACATTTCCCTTCATATCTCTCTTAGCATCTGCTGTACAAACCACTCTGTCTCTGTGCTGTTTTTTTTTCAGTTACACTGAAAAAATTAATATTGTCTATTAATACACTTATACACCATAATTTTTAGTATTCCAACACAGAAGTATGTTATGTTATTTTTTAAATTCCCCATCATTATGGTATACTATATAATGTTTTACTTATTTGCAGGTGTAAATAAAGCTGGGATAGCTGCCAAAGTCTTCTGTGTCCACATCTCTAACTTCTTTGATAGGGCAAATTCCTAGAGTGAAAATACACTTAGATTTCTGCAGTAGTAAAACATGACAGTTACCATGTGGATCACTCAGGGTAAACTTGACTGATTCAGTTGAAAGAATTTTATTATTTATGCAGCTAAAATTTTAGAATAGTAATCTAATGATTTAAAAGTGTATTTATTTATTTATTCATTTGCTTCCTAATATGTGGTTTATGTGATAACTACCATTCCACTTTTCTCTGTTTAACTACAACTTTGAATGTTACAAACAAATCAAAAGAGCCATTTTTATAATACCAGAAATACTGTGCAAACTTATTATTCTCATTTACAATTCAGAAATTCAGAGGCCAGAATTTACAAAAAAAAGAAAAATGCTAGAGAATATTTGCTTTGTCTGTACTAGATCTAAAGAGTATTTACTCAAATACATAAAACAACTTTAGTGACTTAAAAATGAAGATTATATAGTATTGTTCCACATTTATATCTGTGTATATATGAGAAGAGTAACAGCAATATGCAAATACTTACATTATTTCTAATATAATGGGAGCCAATCTACTATAAGAATTAAAATCACTACAGAAATGGATTATCATGACTCCTAAAGGTTATTATATGGAAGACTAAATAAAATAAATCATAAATATTACTTTACAAAGAATGAATATTTTTAGCTTGAGTTAACGAAATGGTCTTATGTTTCCTTTAAGGTATTTATTTTCTAAGATTTATAGCATTTATTATAAAATATTTTTAATACATATCTAAAGCAAAAATTGTCCTGATTTTTCACAGAAAACAAGTAAAATGTCTTACTATGTTTAGTAAAGTAGACAAATTCTGATTGCTTTATATATGAAATAGAGGCTATTATATATTCTGTAAATTAGATAATGAAATTGCCTACTGTATAAACAAGATACTTTTCCCTAATTAGACTGCCTTACCTTACATATTTATAGGTACTATATAAAAGTCTAGATTGATATACTTTCAAAAATTATATAAACAAAGGAAAATTTTTATTTGGAATTTCTAATCACTAAAATAAAAACCCATTAGGTCATTGATCTAATTGTCATCAATTGCTAACATGTGACCCTAAAAGTGTACAAATGAGTATCATTTGTCTATATAAAAATCATGACCTATACTAAAAATTGTGATAAATTATTATTTTGGTCATTTGAGAAACTAAAACGCTTCTTCTTCCCAGCCCCATTTCCATTTAACTTCTCTCATATTCTATTCTTGAGGCACATTACCATGGAATATATCTAGTGGAACCAGGAAGATTTTATAGAGAAGATAAAGAAAGGCTAAGATGGTGAAGGACTTGGTTTTGGGCCAAAGGGGTGCAGACCCAGAGTAATCAATACTCCTGGGTGGTCTCTGAAAGACAGCTGAGCACAATAACAGAAATGAAGCAATATAAGTATTTATTTCTCCAACTATCTTTATTTTGCTGTTGTGTATATTCTATACACTTAACCCCATAACCTAGGAAACAGCATCTATGTTCCATAAATAAATTTGTTAGTTTTGGCTCATATTTTTCCCAGAGATTTAAGCAATGGACAATGTATTAATTTTTGGAGACCTTTGTGTCTAAAACTGCATAAGGACTGGGGCTGGGGTAGAGTGATAAGTCTTGTATGGTTCTGAATTACCATAATTTTCTTAAAACTTATATAAGTTACATACAGGTAAAAAAATAGTATGAGTATTAATAAGTTTCAAAGATCAAGATATTTACATTTATCAACTATTTAAACTATTATGGTTTTAAATAACCCATAACAACCTATAAAATAAGTATGACTTTTATCTACATTTTTGTAGAGACAATGGAATCATGGAGTATAAAGTGCTAGAATGTGAATTCATGCTGTCTCAGTTATAGATAATAAAAATACACTTGCAATAACAATAGTTACAATAACAGCTAATATTTATTGAGTTTTCACTGTGCTTGAGAGATGCCAAGATACATTTTATGGATTGACTCATTTAATTCTTACAGCAATCTTTTGAGGTAGGTAGTAATATTATCTTCATTTTACTGATTTAAAAAAGCATTGAAACAGAAATGTCAACTATCACACCTAGTGCCATATATTCATGAAATAACAAAGCCAGAAGAATATATAGAAAGTCCTTCTTTATTTTGTTGTCTGGAAAAACAGTTTATTTGGTATAGCTTTAAATTAGAGCAAGGAATCCACCACTTATTTTTTTCCCCAAATTATCTTGGTTATTATAACATTCTTATTTCTGTGTATGAATTTGAAAATCACTGTGTGTGTGTGTATATGTGTGTATCAGCCTTTAAATTTAGTGAAGATTTATCACATTTAAGCAATTATAAATTTATTTCTCTTTAATTTACATTAAGATTTTATAATAAAAAATATTACAT
This sequence comes from Macroglossus sobrinus, assembly GCA_004027375.1. Taxonomy (NCBI): domain Eukaryota; kingdom Metazoa; phylum Chordata; class Mammalia; order Chiroptera; family Pteropodidae; genus Macroglossus; species Macroglossus sobrinus. The sequence goes on from PVKZ01000517.1 coordinate 389,547, forward strand.
AAATAAAAGGTTAACAAGATATTCACTGTTTATCTTTATATTAAAGGTGATAATAGTAAAACAATACCTATATTTCTATTTTGGAAATCATTAATAGAAGCATCAGCTCAGTGTTGGCAAAAGATGGTTGTTAGTTACCTTATGTCAGTTTGAACTGTATGAGGTTTTCAGAAAAATTTGACCAGTTCTGACTTACAAAATTTAATTTTCCTGTGTTCATCTTAATACTGTGAATAGGGCTTATGCAAGTTATGGAAGGTACCCATTGATTTAGATGCAAACTTACAACTCTAGCTAAAGCTAAGATTAATTATGCATTATTATATCTCACCAAATTTCTCTACCAGTTGATTAAACTTCAATATGTGTAGCTACAGTGCTTTTAGCTAATGAATGCTCTGAAATTTATTGAACATGTGTTCCTGGGAATACAAAATATATAACTGTCAGCATTTTATAATCTATAAAAAGAAACACACCCCAAATTCATGGGAACTTTACTAACCATGAAAACTCAGGTTAAATAAAGGTGTTCAGGATAGGATTTATGTAAGAATTTGCACAAAGTCCAATGATGGATTGATCCCACAGACCTCTTATAGGTATATTGTATAACTTAGTAAATGTTTCTTTTTGAAGATAAAAATATGTATTAAACTAAAAAAGCAGAGGCTATTAAGAAGAGTAACAGGCGGTGGTAGTTATATTTCACATAACCATCCAACACATGACATATATTTCTTTTAATTAAAACATGGTAGAATGCTAGAATTTGGTAATCTGTCTCATAATGCTCATAAAATGAGTAGCAATAAACTTTGCTAAATACTAAGTTTGAGAAAATGCTGTGCAGCAGATGGTGACTATGAGCCTCAAGTCTCTCCCAGAGCTGCAAACAGTACCATCTGCTGCTCTGCTGATTTCTTTTTTGTTCATTGTTATCAAATTTAATGGGGATCATACTTTACATTCTAATTTCACACCCTAATCACAATGGTGGGAGCTCTCCCTCAATGTAAACTTATTCAATATAATAAGAAATTTTGTTCTTCCTTAAAAAAATATTAGCCATGTCTACTCTTCCATTCATGATAGAGTAAGAAAAAACAATTTTCCTTCTGTTTGAAACAAACTAAAACACTACATAAAATATATGAAAAACACTTTTCCAAACACTGGACATCGGGCAACAAAAAATGGATCCCTAAGAAATGGGAAATAGATATTTAACATTTCCCCAGCTTCCTGTTTAACAGAGTTTCCAAGCTAAAACACACAGAAGTAAAGCCTAGATAAAGCTCAGCAGACTTCCTGAGTTAAGAATAGAGACATGAGAATCTGAGAAGACAAGGACAATAAAGACCACAGAAAAAGTTACTAGAGAGGAGAGAGCAGTGCAGAAAGCTAATTCTGGAGATCTGCAAAGTAACTGTATCAAGTATTTGGCAGAATATTGATCAGTAAACCTGTGTGAAGAAATACCAGTGATGGGGGAAAGAATTGTCAGAAAATATTTAAGGTAGTAATGCCTAGCACTACCACTAGGCTGGAAATAATGCCTATCTATTCTCAAAAGTTAGACTGGAAAACTGACAAGTATTAAAAATAAGACCAATGGACCAAATGTTTTTTGAATTAACTACTTTCCAGATCAAAGCACAAGAATATTTATAGGAATAAAAAATATATATTTAGAATTCAAATAGCTTTAGCTCATGATGTCTGTATGCTATAAAGCAAAAATTAGCAGGAATACAAAGAAACAGGAAACTAGGAGAAAATTTAATCAATCAATTAAAACTGGCCCCGATATTAAAATTAACAGATAATAATAAAACAGATCGAACCAATCCCCATATGTTCAAAAAGTAAGCAGAGGTAGTACTTTTAGAGATTAAATGCCTCCCACATAGCAGTTTCAAAACTACAAAATTAACAAAACAAATCATATGACATTCTGAAAATTAAGCAAGGTATATGACCATATGAGAAGTGTTTGTGTTTTTAAATCTGCTTAAAGTAAGAAGAGTGAGAATCTGTGTCATTTTTGTCTGAAGCTACACCCTAATTTTTCCCAGTAGATTAGGCAAGGAGCTTTATCATACTGGAATAGACAATGAAAACTACCATATCTTCTGCAAAGGTTGAATGAAACTCACTAAATTTGGAGGAGTAGATGATATTCATGCTCAGTGGCATTATCGATCAATAGAAATTATGTAATATTGGAATAAAAAAATTTAAAATTATCAGGCTCAGAAATCTGTGTAATGCCATCAAGTATGCCAACATATATGTAATTGAAGCAAAAAAGGAGAGGTGCAAGAAAAAATGTTCAGAAAAATATTTGAAGAAAGAATGCCTGAAAAATTACCAAATTTGATGGAAAATATTTATATACACATCCAAGAAGCTCAATAAAAGGAAGAAAATCAAAAGGCAGGATAAGTACAAAGAGATCCTCTCATAGGTATATCATAATAAAAAAATTAAATAAAATGGACAAAAAAATATTTAAACTCTCAAGAAAACAACAAAAGACTAATGTTTAAAGCACCCACAATAAGATTAATACCTGAATTCTCATTAGAAACAAAAACACCTGAAATGAGTAGAATAAAAAAATTAAAGTAGTGTAAGGGGGAAAAAAAACAGTCAACCAAAAATTCTATATCCAGCCAAACTATCCTTCAGAAGTGAAGGTGAACCAGAGATATTCCTCACACAACAATGAATGAGAGAATTGACTGCTGGCTGACCTGCTTTACAAAAATTAATACTGTAAATCTTTCAAACTAACACCAGATATTAGAAATGATTTAAAATAATTAAATTAGCAGAAGAAAATAAAGAGCTATATATACATCTTAATATCAGAGATTTAAAAGATATATAATTTTCTCATTTTTTCTCTTTATTTCTTTATTAGGTATAAAATTTCACAGAACTGTATTATATAACACTGTGTTCTGGGAATTCTAATAACAATGATAATATTAAAAATGTAGAAGAAAATGGAAGTAAATTTAAGTAAATGTTCTATATTTTATTAGAAATAAATAATTATAAAAGTGCAATATTTTGTTATAAAATGTACATATAGTATCATACCTAAAAATAAATTAAAATATAGTAAAAATAAAATCAATAGATTAATTAAATTAAAAATGGCTTTAAAATAAGAATTTTACAAGTGGCAAAATGTGCCTTTATAATAATAGAAAGGTAAATACCTCAGGATGATAAAACAATTATAAATGCATTTTCACCGAATATCAGAGCCTCAAAAAACAGAAAAGCTAACAGAAAAAGAAAGAAGAAAAAGATAATCCAATAACTACAATTGGAAGTTTCAATGTTGTGCTCTCAATAATTTATAGAAAAACTAGGTAGAAAATTAGCAGATATATAAAATATTTGCAAAATATTATTAACCGACCTCATATAAATAATATATAGGACACTCCACTAAACAATACAATAAACATTTCTTTTAAATATATAAAAAATCTAGCAATATTTAAAATGGGTTCTATGCTACAATCAAGTAAAGTTTATGCCAGAAATGTGAGGTAAGATTAACATTAGAAAAGTAATGTAATACACACCATTAATAGACTAAAAGATAAAAAAGTACATAATTTGTACACTGAAAAAATGCACTGAGAGAAATTAAAGAACATTTAAATGAAGAGACCTTTCATGTTTAAGAATTAGAAGAAACAGTATTATCAGGAAAGCAATTCCTTCTAAATCTATTTATAAATTCAACGCAATCTTTATCAAAATCTCAAGAAAACATTTTGTGGAGTTTGACAGACTGGTTCTAAAATGTATATGAAAACACAATAGACCAAGAATAGTCAAAACAATTTTGAAAAAAAGAGAAGATTTATACTACTTGATTTCAAAAATCACTATAAAGCCCCAGTAATAAATACAGTGTGGTATTAATGTAATTATAAGCATATAGGTCAATGTAACAGAATTGAGAGTACAGAATAAATCATTATTATTTAATTGATTTATAATAAGTTAATTTTTAATAAAGGTACCATGACAATTTAAGAGAGAAAACAGTCTTTTTATACAAATTTTTTAGGGCAATTACATATCTACATGCATAAATAAATATACATACACTTTTGTTTTTCGAGGAATCATGAAAAAATTAGAGAAACCATAGTCTGAGAGAAAATAACTGGAAATCACATATTTGATAATGGACTTATATGCAGAATATATGAAGAACTCTTACAATGTAACACAAGACAAACAACCCAATTAAAATGGGGGAAGATTTGAATGGCTATTGCATGAAAGAAGGAATACAAATAAGTAACACCTAAAATGAAACTTAATATTATTAGTCACTAGGTAAATGTAAATTAAATACCTAATGAGATTCACTACATACCCATCAAAATGGATATACCCAAAAGACAGACTATATCAAGAGTTGTAGAGAATATGGACAGACTGGAACTCATGTATTGCTAGTGATAATGTAAAATGATACAACTACTTTTGAAAATAGTTTATCACTTTCTTAAAATTTTGAACATACACATACTATATGATACAATGATTCCATTGCTAGGTAGTTACAAAAAAAAGTTAAGTATTTGTTTATACAAAAATCTTGTACAGCTTTTTAATTTTAGATGTATATATTATATAAGCTTGTACATAGAAGTTTTATTTTAATATTCTAGAAGTTCAGACAACCCAAGTTTCTATCAACAGGTAATATATAAATAGATTATGATATATCCATATAATAAAATTCTACTCAGTAATAAAGATAAATGAGTTACTGATACATATATTACATGGATATATTTCAAAATAATAATACTGAGTAAATAGAGCCTGTCAACAAAGAGTGCATACTGTATAACTCCATTTGTATCAAATTCTAGAAAATGAAAAGCAATCTATAGTGCAGAAAACATATTAGTGGTTACCTTAGGACCAGAAGGGAATAGTGTAGGTAAGAAGGATTATAATGGCTGAAAGGAAGATTTGAGGATTGATAGATATGTTCATTATTTTAATTATTGTGATAATTTCATATGTATATGTATATATAAATATAAACATATATACTTGTCAAACTTATCTATTACTATACTTTAAATATATACAGTTTATTATATGTCAATTATATCTCAACAAAGCTATTAAAATACAAAGTCCAGCTAGAGTTTCATACTGTACACTGAAGTAGTTCAAAAAAGTGAGATAGGATATTGATTTTAGTCATAACTTATTTTTTAGCTGCTGCACCTGCACACTTAAAAGATTTCTTTCACAGAGGCACAGACATATTAATTAAGGAGAAACCTTTTTAGATATAAAAGCGGAATGTCTACTTAAAAGGCTAGTCCAGCTTTTCTAGAAAATGTAAACACTTTTAGAGAGCAGTGATTGGAAACGTGATAAAAAGGAAGAACTGCCTTTACTTTTTTGCCAGTTTTTCACTTTTTCTTTTTGGCAAAGTCAAAGGAAGACCTGATATTAAATATGTAGTTTGAGAAACAAAGAGACATTATGAGAACGTGTTTATTTGAAATGAGAAATTTTAAGGAAGCTACCTTCATATATTATGAAAGTTGATATTAAATGAAAGATAAATGTGTTGTGTAGAACAGTCTCAACTAATTAGAAGTCTATGGTCTCCATGGAGCTCTGCTAATTATCTATTTTAAGCAAAGTTACTTAACTTCTCTAAGTTGTTTCTCATACAGAACGAGGAATTTTTTTCAAATACTGGCTAGAAATATTGTTTAAAATGCTGTGTTTCTAGAAGCTATCTAGGACATGGATGCTGCATTTCTAATCTTCTTTAAACAACTTTTACAAAATAAACAAAAATCATTTAAGAACTTGAAATACTAGTTTAAAGAAACTTTAACATATTAATTGTCATGAAAAATAAGAGGAAGTAAAGAATATCAGCACCTGGATAAAATTACTGTTTTTCAAATAATAAAATTACTCTCAAAAGGAATAGCTGTCTTATTTTAATTATCTTAAATATGATATTATAGTATATAGTGATCCGATTTGGGTTGTAAATACTTTCATGAATATTTTTAGGGAAAGATTTTAATGGTGTTTATATTATTTATATATACTGTAATCCAATTTGTCTGAGGAAACCTATATTATATTGAATAAAATTTTTTGTGTTGACAATTCAATTACCTCATTTTTCAATATTATGGCGAAGATATTCTAAGGAGAAAGTTCTTCCATGAAATTCTACCCTCAACACAATCTCAACTGGAAGCAAATAAATTTCATTGGATGAACAGGGTGATAAAGTGCTCTCTCTGGTTCAAAGTACTGTGATAGTAAACTAGACCAGTTTGACAGTTGGGGTGGTTGAAGACATGTAATTTTACCGTGAAGCTTTACAATTTAGCCTTAATCCAATAGGGTTTGAACTATTTCGAATGTCACAAAATAGCAATATAATTTTTTATTTTGTCGAGATGTTGAAAACATTTTCTATCTCATGTTGCTTAATGTCCAGTATATCTAAGGAAAAAAAATGTTTTCTCAAGATTTTATTTTTAAGCATTTTCATTTCTTGGGACTATTTTTAAACACTATCAGGCAATATGTTTCTGAGATAATACCATTTTGAACTTTCACGGTATGTCATTATTCTATCACAGTGTAAAATTTTTCACTACAAGAAGTGTAAACATGTTTAATTGATGCAAATATCAAGTAGCATTCAGTCAAATTTTTTTTCTAAAATTATTTCCACAGTAGTTATTTTATCCATGTTATTTTAAAAGTAAAGAAGATAGAGACACACATACAGCTCACTCCTTGCCAGCAACTAAAATAATATAAGATCATAAGGTATTTAAAGAGAGCTATGACATTTTTAGGTCCCATTTTATTTTCTATTTAATTGAGCATGGAGAAAATTTTTCAATGTGTTTAAACAAACACTTTACTACACTTTTTATATTTTTATTGCTCAGCTGCCTTATATAAAAGAGGGATTATTTCTTTATGATATCTCAGCCATTGTATAGCCAAACTATTAATCTTGTCTAGTGGGGTATATTGTTCCAGTAAATATTTCATCTGCTTAGGTTAGTATATTTCAATTTTAGTTGTCATTATTAATATCCTTTATATTTGGGGATATTAATTCAGGGGAAAAATTGAAATTAACATCTCATAACTGAGGATTTGATGATTCTTGCTTCTTATCCAATTGTGGTAGACAAGTATTGCATATTTGTCTATCCTAAGAAATCTTCTCTATTTTATAGTTATCACTCATCTTCATATTGGGTTTCTCTACCAAGTTTGCTATACTTGTAACTCCTCTGACCACAGAAGTTTGGATGAGAAAAGGATAGCTGATACTCCCTGAAAGAAATTTGAAAATAGATTAGAAATGCTAGATATAAGGTCATGTAAACTTTAGAGTGGAGGACCCATAGTGAGAAAATGCCACAAAAGGGGTGCAATAAAAAGGAAAAAAAATTTTGAGAAACACTACTTAAAATAAGCCAAGGTTTTCTTGTGCATATTGACCTCCGCCTCAGCCATCATACAAACAATATTTGTATTTTTTTCTTACAAAAATCTCCAAAACCTGATAATTCTAGAATTTGGGATCAGCTTAATATCTACTCTTTCCAATTTTAAAATCAGTATATAAGCTGTTTTCTGAATTAAGGAGCTGAAAAAAAAATATTTATGTTTTCTGTCATTAATAAGCATTTTAAAAACAGCACTTTTTTTACAGCCTCATTTGATCAAAAATAGTTTTCCTTTTAAATAATGAGACTTGTCACTGGCTCATTATTCCATGGGAACAGCTGCTCGTTGCGTGTTTAAACATATTTGCTTAAGAAATACAAAATTATTAACATTCTAATCCTCTAACCTTTTAAGGCAAGCCAGCTGTGATTATTCACAGCTAGACTATAGCCTTTGCTTTCAGCTTTGCGGAATTGGTTTTCCTTGATTTCTCAGAGAATATTATCTAAACAATTTGATTTTCTGAGTATAAGCTATACCACAAGCAAAGCAATTTCAAATACGGACCCAAGAATGAAGGAAAATGTTTTTTAAACTATTAATCTGGTTTTGCTAAAAGTAAAAATTTTTCATTGCATGTATTTTACTAGAAAAACAGCACATAATATGGCTATAGTACTAGGTATTGTTTTAAACACTTTAAGATATTAATTATTTTAACATTCATGAAGTAGGTACAGTCATTACCCTAGCTCTTTTATAGTTTAAGAAATTGAGCCAAAGAGTGATTAAGTGACCTGCCAAAGGCCACACATCTGGTAAGTACCAACGCCAAGATTCAAACAGAGGCTGTCTGGCTCCAAACACTGTGTTCATTATTATTAAACTCTAATATTTCTAGTACTCAATTATGTTACATATTTTTTCTCATTTATCCTCACAGCTACCCAATGAGGTAACATAGTTATTATTTTCACTTTGACAGGTGAAAATAATTTGATCACTTTGAAGAGAGAATTTGATCACCTAACCCAAAATTTCAATGGTTAAGAGATGAGCATCACATTTGAATCCATATCCTTTCTGATTCCAGAGCCCTGAGGCTGCACCACCCCAATACATCATGCCAATTGCTTTCCAACATTTAAAAGTAATGTATACCATTCAATGAGAATCATAGCCCTATAGTATGGCATAATCAATCCTCCAGTCACTGACTAAAGTATTTTTCCTCACCTATAATGCCATTCTTTGTCCACGTGAATGACAACTCTAGCTATAAAATTCCATTTCTGCTTACAGGAATTAAAAATAACTGGGGGACAGTTCATTTATAGTTTTGAACTATTCCTGAAATAGCTTTATAATTTTGACCTTGGAGATGCCAATCCAAATGATGATCATACATTTTCCCTGGATTCTGGGTATAATGTAATCTACTCTTGCATGTTTAGTATATACTGAGTCCAAATATGGGAAAGGTCACCACCTATAAATATGTTAATAAAAAAAATGAGTTATCCCAGTACAAGTGATAAATATTCATACACTAATAATCATAAGATATGCCATGCCATGCTTTATATTATATTGAGTAGCTGACTTAAAACCTCATATCACATTCTAATTATGTTGGTAGGACAGATATTTCATTACCATTTTATAGATGATAAAATGATGTCGAGATGCTCCAAAGGTATCAAACCAAGGTAAAGTTAGAATTTAGAATTAGGACATGTTATCAATTATGTGTATTCTAATAAATACACCTTTGGTGAAAGGGTCAAGGCTAGGATGCTGCTCTTCACTAAGAAGGTCGGTCAGCTACTGTTTTTCTGTTATCCAGTGTAGACCCAGATAACATCTATATCTCAATACAGCTGTGAAAAACATTTAAAAACTGAAAAGTAAATTTACATGTTAAGTATTTGGAACCAACCAAATGGTTGGTTCCAAATACTTAATACTCCACCTGTAACTTTATACTATGTCCCTGACTCACCCTTGCCAGTTTTTACTTGTTCACCAGGTTTGGAGTAGTTGTATGCCTCCACAAACACATATGAGGACTTCTAGCAGTTTTACTCAGCCTCTACCAAGCTTCAAGTATCACGGAAATGTGTTCTCACTCAACTCATCTATGCTCACAGTTCTAAAGATATATAAATCTATGCAGATTTCTCTATTTACTAACACAAGGGAAAAGGAAAAGACACACAGAAAAGAGTTGCTATAGATAAATAAAACATATCATACAAAACCAGGAGTATTTGACTCTACCTATATCAAAGAATTAATGATAAAATCTTGACTCTAATTCATTCCTGTTCTTTTCATTCTCATAGAATGTTAAAATGGAGTGTTATATATTCAACACAGTAAATGCCTTCTTTTCTGGAAGATCACTGAGACCTAACTGGGGCTCGAGACAGCAACAAAGAAATAGCTTCTGAAGCCTGGATCCAAGCTCAGCTTTAATGCAGAAACAGAAAGTAATTTTAATTTTATGTTGTCAACTATGATTATTTGGAACTGATTTTTGGAGTACTCTGTTGTCACACCCTAGCTCATCAAGAAATAATAGTATGAATGAATACTAATCTATTTCATAATTATGTATGAGGAAAGATATAACCTTCATTCTAAAAAGTACTTTAAGTGGGTAAGTTTCAAGTAGATCCCTGAGAATTCCACATGTCTTCATATAGCTCACTTGAGTAACACAGATAGCAACAGTGGGTCACGTACACTGAACGTGCATTTGAATGGAACATCCATTTCTTTGCAGTAATTATCTAACTTTAATATACTTAAGAATTACACTAAGTATCTAGAGTATTTAGAAAATGTAAATTCCTTTGCCATATCCTTATAATTTATGATTCAGTACAAGGAACTACTGTTATCCAGTGACAAAACAGAGAGACACTTTAATGTAGTTACTGTAATGTAATCTAAGAATAGCATGGAATAGTTGAATTGACTATACAATTTGGTTCATAGAAATCATGCCAAATGCATTTCTTTCTGCAAAGAAAAATTGCTTTAGAATAAGAAAAAAATGGAGAATTAAAGTAAAATATTTAATGAAAACTAAAATATTATATTTTATTAAATTTTAATCTTATTACTTTAATTAATAATTAAAAGAATACCAATTAGCCTGACTTTATTGAAACATAATAGACAATTAGTTGCTTCTATTTGCATTGTACAATTCAATGAATTATTTTCCATTATAGTTGGCATACAATAATATACAAGTTTCAATGGTACAGCATACTGATTAGAGATCTACATAATTTAAAAAGCAATCACCTCACTAAATCTAGTACTCCTCTTTCCCCTTACATATTTATTACAATGTATTAATCATTTTCCACATGCTACACTCTACATCACCATGTCTATTCTGCAATTATCCATTTGTACCTCTTAATTCCTTTTTTCTTTTTTTGCTGTCGCCTCAAACTCCCTTTCATCTAGTAGCCCTCAAAATATTCTCTGTATTTATGAGTTTATTTCTGCTTTTGCTGTTGTTGTTATTTATGTTGTTCTTTAGATTCTACATGTACGTGAAATCATGCAATATTAGCTTATTTTTGCTTGGGATGCTCTTTATCTGTTCTTCAATTCTAAATGAAAGCTTTGCTGGATAAAATATTCTTGGTTGTAGATACTGGGTTTTTATCATGTCAAATATTTTGTGCCAAGCTCTTCTGTCCTGCATAGTTTCTTTTGAGAAATCAGCTGCCAGTCTTATGATTTCCCTCTTAAGTATTTATTAAGTTACTCACAGTAGGTAACTAATTGCTTTTCTCTTGCTGCTTTTAAGATTATCTCTTTGTATTTAACCTTTGACACTTTAATTATAATGTGTCTTAGTGTTGGCCCCTTTGGGTTAATCTTTTTTGAGACTCTGAGCTTCTATATGTCTATTTCCTCACTGGGTAAGGGAAGTTTTCCAACATTATTTCTTCAAATAGCTCTTCAATGTCTTGTTTTTCTTCAGGTACCCCTAAGACCTGGATACTTTAACACTTAGTAGTGTCCCAGAGGCTCCTTAAATTATTATGATAGTCTTGGCTTCTTTTTTTGGGCCATTTTGATTGAATGTCCTTGGCTTTCCCATCCTCTGTATTGGTTCAATCCTCTATGTCAGTGATTCAATCCTCTTCTTTATTGGTCTGTTTATTCTAACTAATACAGTCTTCATCTGAGATAATTCGTTGTTTTTTTTTTATTTCTGACTGGTTCTCTTTTATAATTTCTATTTCTATTTTTATATTTGTATCACTTTGTTAAAGTTCTCACTGAATTCCTCTACACTTCTCATGAGTTCATTGAGTATCTTTATAACCCATGTTTTGAACTCTGCATTTGTTAGATTGCTTGACTTCATTCTTCCAGGATCTCTATTATATTCTCTCATATGGTTTCTGCTTCTTTGTCCTCTCATTTTGGATTTCTTTCTGTGTCTGTTTCTATGGACTAAGCAAAGCTCCTAAGTTTCTTGGTCTTAGTGCAACTTTGTGTATGTGTCCATTGACATAGTCCTGAGAGGGTCAAGTTTATCCTCAGCCTGTGCCCTTCTGGGGCCACTCATTAAGATTTAGCAAGCAATCCACAAATTCTGTGCTTATAGTTGTCTCAAGAAACCACACCAGAAACTGAGGCCAGCTGCCACCAGTGTGAGTCTTGACGCTACTCAGCAAGGAGCATCTGACTCAAAGAGGACACATCTGGATGTGGCTTGGGTGGGACCATGAGTTGCAGAAGGCAGAGTTTCAAGAAATTCTCAAGGCAGAGTGACTTTTATTATCCAGTTTGATGAGTATCTGCTATGGCGGCGCTGAGTCAGCACACTGAGGGCTCAACAGATAAAAAATGGATACTGTAGGCACTTTTGTCTGGAAGAGATCATTGCCCCCAGTCCTCACTCCAACAACTCAGTGTTCCCCTCTAAGTCCTTGGTTCCCATCCACCTCACCCCTTACCAGCAGCCTATCCGCTGATGGTGCTCAGAGCGATCAGGTTCTTCATTGTCAAAGTCCACTTCCAGACAGGGCTCCTTTAAGAAGTGTCTGCAGCAACTGGCTGCTGCTGCTGCCTCTGTCCCACTCAACTGCTTGAAACCAAGCAGCTTAGCATCTTCACCCCCTCCTACCTTCTACTATTGCAGGTTGATTAATTATTTTTCTTCCTAGTTGTAGTGCTTCTGTTCATCTAGATCCCAGGTGACTTTCCTTGCTGTTTGCTTCGTGTTTCTGTCAAAACTTTAATAGCTTCACAAAAGGGATTGAACAAAGCCTCTATCATCTACGTTATTTCCCCCCTCTTTTCCAATATACAATTCTAAAATGAGAATAATATTTATAACTTGGATCTTGTCACATTCTATTTACCTGTGCTATCTGCTTGTTTTCCCTCCAGAAAGAACAAATATATTGTATTTTGTGTTATGCTTTTTTTTTTATTCTTGTTTTTGCTCTAGTTTCCTCTATGACACCAATTAACTATATATTACACACTTTTGACTGTCCTTCATATTTTTTAATTCTTTATTATTTTCATATTTTTATCTGAGAGATGCTTAAATCTGGGTAATTTCTTTAGATACATCTTTCAGTTTTCAGATTCTTTCTTTAGTTGTTTATTATCTGCGGTTTAATATAGTCATTAAAGTTTTTTTCAATAGCATAATAACCTAATGCTATTACATTTTTCTCTGAGGAGAACCTAACCTGTTGACAATCAGTTTTCTGTTACCAGAAAACTTTTAGGAAGAAAAAGGAAGAAGGAATTGTCTTTGGAGACCTTTCCTATCACTGAAGAGACAGCAGTGTTCAACCCTGCATATTCTAGTCATGATAACATATGTAGGAGAGTTCTAAGAGCACCTATTTAACTATAATGCCATTGCCAATATCAGAAAATACTACAGATTTTACTAAAAGTTAAAATTCTTTCTGAATTATATTTGTGGTTTATAGAAATCGACATTTATATTGCTGTGTAGGGGAAAATAATTATTTAATTCTTTCCCCTTTTCCATTCCACTGGATATTTGTAGAGGATATTCATTAAAATAATATAAATATATGAGAATGAAAGAGAATAAGCGTAGGTGGATCAAGCAGGACGTCACAAAGGCTAATGAGATTTTAAAAATCTGTGCAAATAAACCTTGGTTGAATTTGCATAACAATATCTTCATGATGACATATACTTATTGTAAATTCAATATTAAGAGAAACAATATAATTACCAATTATACTAGATTTGATCATCTCAGAGGGGATGCTGAAGTGTAAGAAGTTAAAATTGACTGAACTGATGAGCTAATAGCCATTTTCTTAGCATTTTATTTTACATTATTATTAGTTTCAAGTATACAGTACATTGGTTAGACATTTATATAGTTTATGAAATGATCTCCCTGATTACTCTGTATTCCTCCTGGTTCTACACATAGCTATTAACTTACTGCTGACTGCAATCTCTATGCCATACTCCCCATCCTGGTGATCATAAATAACTATTAATTTGTACTTTTTTAATCTTTCATTTTTTTCTCCCATCTCACCCACCCACCTCCTTTCTGCCCATCATCAGATTGTCCTCTATATTTGTGAATCTATTTTCAATTACTTTGTTCTTTTTGTTTCTTAGATTGAGAGTATAAGTAAAATCACATGGTATTATCTTTCTCAGTCTGACTTATTTCACTCAGCATAATAGCCTCTACATCCATGCATGTCATTGTGAATGGTAGGATTTCATTTTTTTATGACTAAGTAATATTTCCTTGTATATATGAACCATAACTTACTTGAGTCATTTTTTCATCTTTATTTACTTTTAGCTTTTAAATCTTTCTTCCCATTTTTTATCTCTGCCAACGGGTTAGAAAAAAATTTTCTTTTTAGTATTAGTGTTCACTTGCAGAAACAGAAGCATTTTGAGTTAGAAGATAAGGGATTTACTATAGGAATTCACCTTTACACAAATGTACAAAAAAGCTAGGGAAGAAAAAGTCTACAATGGCAGGAGGAGCTACAACTAGTTACTCTTCCACAACTAGTCTCTAGTCTGAGATGCCAAGTGGGCCTGCAAAAAGGGAAGTGGTGAAGAACTCTGCAAGAAAGCTCTATTGATCTGCAGCAAAGCAGATCTTGTAATGGGCCTGGGCCTTTTATTGGTCAGTAGGATCAGAAACAAGAACTGGAAGCGGAGAAGAAGAAAACAAGTACAAACTAGAATCTGCCAGCACTTCTCTATATGTATGTCACCCAGGCTAGCCACTATTTCCTACAGAAAGCAATAGTTGTTGCTTCACTTCTGCCTCTCAAATCTCACAAAGATACTTTGTTCCAATCTAACCAGGAGCAATTCAGGAAAAGGGATTCTGGAAAACATAATTCTAATTTTAAAAACATGATAAAAATATTTCATCATAGTCACTTTCAGTTAATATTAGTAGTTTTTGACATCTTGCACTTCTCATAAAACAATAGCAATAAAATCACAAGATATAAAAGTTAACTGAAGGTGTATTTTCCTTTTAAAAAATTATTAACATTTTCCTTATTAAAAATATATATCTTTACATATATTTATATATTTACTATGAATATTTAAATATGTATTAAAGATATAGATAGATATAAAATAGGTAGATAGATAAATCTGACATAGACTGACTATAAACTATGTAACGGAACCATGGATTATTTAATATTGATATAAATTTTTCCTATCACATGTTGTTCTTTTTGTAGCAAATAGCACAAGGACTTTCTTGATAGTTTTATAAAATCTTATCACAAAATATCTGTTCCTTCTCTGAAGATAAGCAGTATGTTCTATTATATATAAAAACTTTAGAAATTTGATAGAAGGTTTTAATGTAATCTTCTATCAAAAAGCACCAAGGAATTTTTCAAATGAAATATATAAAGTGAACATGTTTCTCTGAACTTTGTTCTTCTCATTCCAATATGAGAAATTATTTTGCTTGCATTATCTATGCCCCTTGGAAATATGTGCAAATTTTGTGGCAATAAAATCTGATGATATTTAAAACATATTAAAATAAGTTAGTATTTAAGCAAAATAAAGAACAAAAAATTATATTTAAAGTGACATAAAGTTGTATTTAAACGTCATAATCTGTTCTACATTTTTAACATGTTCTTCAAAATGTAATATTTGTAGGAATTTAAAAAAAATAAATAATCAATAAACATGCAACTCTCCTCTTATTATTTCCCCAATACATGTTTTAAAAGCTTTGTATCTCCTTTGGGATAAAACACACACACACACACACACACACACACACACACACACACACACACACACACAACTCTAGAATGAGCTTCATATGTTTTGTAATCTGGGTTAGCTATATTTTCACTCTTCATACATTCTTATAGGTACACCATCTACAGTAGCCTAAAATATTTGTGGTCCTCAAAATGACTCATACATTTCCCCATCAGCCAGCTTTACTATCATTCATATTTTAATGACTAATTTTCATATGCTGTGAGGATTCCGTGAGTGGCAAGATAGTCTAGTGGTATACACCAAAGAATTTGGTATCTGCTCAAGATAAAACTTGCACTGGCTTCTGTGAGCCTGAGCAGATTTTGTAATCCCTATTTATTCTTTTCCTTTACTTATAAAGTGGGAATACAAACAATAACTCTATTATGAAACAATGATATGGATTAATTAAGAACTTCCTATAAAATGCTTAGCACCATCTGGCACATAGTAAAAAATAAGTATTAATTGCCAATTTTATTATTATCATTATCATTTTATTATTATTTAGTCTCTCATAGTTAATTATTTTTTATTATGGTGTCAGAACCTTTTATTTTTTAATTTATTTATTCATTATTTAAAATTCAACATATTGAAGAACTTCTGTGCATCAGATGCCATTTGATTCACGGATTCAACAATAAGTAAAATGGGATAATTTCTGCCCTTGTGAAGCTTACATTCTAGCAGTGGAGACATTCAACAAATAAAAAAGTAATATATATTTCTATTAGATTTTTATGTTTTTTGGAGTTATTTTTTCTCACATTCCTATTAGTATCACTGGAAAATATGTGGTTTCTTACAAAGTAGGGAAAATTTTATTCCTTTTTTTCCTCAGTGCTTTTTGTAATATCTGGCACATAGAAAGCATGCAATAATCAGCTGTTGCATAAATACAGTAATGAATATATAATATATAATTTCTGATATCTCCAAGTGTATACTGAGTGATCTCTCAACCATGCATAAACCACATTTATTTTATAATAAGTTTAAATATTTAGGGTGATGGAAGAGTTACAAATGCTGTATACTTCAGTGTAAATTTCCAAATAAAAACATCAGTAATATTAAAATGAGTATTTCTGAATCTGCACATCTACATATATTTTTGAGTATGTGTGTGGAAGCACATAATTTAGAAAAAATATAAATGTCTATAAAAAATGAATATTTCTGACAGAGTTTATGCAAATGAGAAAAGTTAAGAGTTGAAATGGAGATAAATCAGTTCATGATAGTCATCAATTCTCATAAGTATTATCTTTTATCATATGAAACTTTTATTTTTTTTCTCCTCACTTTATGGTTTTGAAAAATAGTTCAGCATTTAATGCTCTAATTCTTACTTTATTAGAGGGGGTCACAAAATATATTTGTTTATATATGAGATTATTTAATATCCTATGCTAGAAAAAAAAGACAAGTTTAGTAAAGATTCTATTGTATGCAAACTAGTTATTCTACTTGAGGTTACTATGTCACAATGAATTTCTAAACACTTATGGCTTCTTCTTGGCAGAATGAGCTTCTTCTGTTTATTTACCTCTCTAGTCAATGTTCAATTTGCATTTAGCATAAGTTGTGTTTTTCTTTTTTTATTTATTTCAAGTAGATGTATATAGAAGTCAGTTCTTCACCACTTGCAATAGAGTGTAAATTTTGATAAACTGGTCTTTGATAAACAACTTTAGCTTGTTGAGAAGACTGAGTATGCTGAATATCCTTTTTCCTCTCTGTGTCTCTCTATGAGGACCTGTCTGCATAGTGAGTTACCTTACCTCTGGTTCCTCATTCAGTTCAGCAAGTGAGGACAGCAGAAAGTATTCTAGGTAAGTGAGGAGAGTAAAGCTTTAGGAGATAGATAGATGATAGATAGATAGATGATAGGTAGATAGATAGATAGATAGATAGATAGATAGATAGATAGATAGATAGATAGATGATAGATAGACAGACAGACACAGACAGACATATAGATAGATAATTTTTTTTTCTCATAGCTAGGGCTAACTTCATTGGTGTGACTTATGGAGCTGAGCAGGGCCCCACACTCAGAAAGACTCCATTCTTGGTTTAATGCTCAGAAGTCAATAGCTTGAAATTCTTAATAATCACTTTTAACAAGGGATCCCTCATTTTCATTTTGCACTGTGCCCTGAAAAGTATGTGGCCTATCTTGCTCTCATTTCCTTTCCGGCAGGATTGTCCCTGGGGATTGCACTATTACTACTGCTTTTGCTATTCCTGTTTGCATATTTGAAACATTTACTGAATTTCCTTTATTACATATTATTGTACTTTCTTTACCTTGTTCTAATTTGTATATGGCACCTATTTATAGCTAGGATCCTTAATGCTACTAGTGGTAAGAACAGCTTACTTCTGGTGTACATTATGAAATACAATTCTGCAAAGACAAGTAAGAGTGTAAGAGTATGACACTCAAAACAAAATTTTCCTTAGAGATTCTAAAGTATACATATTAGTATAAAAATCATCCCAAGTATTGACAAACATGTTCTGGAATGTAAAAGCTCTTCTTCTTCCTCAGTGATCTGAACACAGAGTGGGCATTGCAAGAGATATAGAGAACACTCCATTTTCCTTTATTTTTAAATACTAATAGATAAATTAATATTTCACTTCTAGTAAAAAAATAAAGCATCCATAGGAGAGACAATTAATTCCATTTATCAAGGAGAAGCTTCTGTCCTTTGTGCACTCAAAGCACTAACAAATAATGTGTGATGAAGCCATAGAGAATTGGACATATGCAAAAAATTTTAAAGTCAGAAGAAGCAGTCCTACAAGATAGAAAAAAAATGTAGGGAACTTTAATGTAGCTTGAAAGAACATCAAATCATAGACTTTTTAATGTGTCTGAGCTGTAACTTGGATTTTTGAGTACTGTATGCATAAAGCTAAGAATGAAAAAATTATAACTCTGAAGGGAGATAGTTGTAAGGTGGTGAATTTTAATTCTTATTCGTGAGAATCAATCTCAGAAAAGAATAATTTATTAAGCATGTGAAGGGAGCATTATAGTGGCAACATATCATGTTTTCATTAACCTAAAATAATTCTAATACATGGTTTTTATCATCTTATTTATAATAAAATACTGTGTAAAATAATATATTGTACATGAAATACTCTTTAATATATATTTAAAAATAGATTGAGGAAGTTTTGTGTGAAAAAAATTGTTCTGCATGTTTTATACTCATTAGCTCATTTATCTTCACAATAATCTTAAGATATTATTATGCCTATTTTACATATGAAAAATTAAGGAATGAGGTATTTAGCAACATTCTTTACAACACACAGCATTATTCTGTGTTTTACATGCTTATAAAAATTACAAAGTTTTCTATACAAACAAATATGCATATTTTATGTTCAACATGACGTATTTTCAAGGGTATTTATGATTGTGGGCTTTTTAAAAATATTTTTTTGCAAATTTGGATGTGACTGCAAATAAGATGCAATTGTTTTGTTTGTTTGCTTGTTTGTTTTTTAACCAAACGATACATACTACTTGGCAAGTCATTGGCTTTATCTTTGAAAAAAATAATCTTTGCTTTTTGTCTTAGAAATAATTTCAACACGAAATAAGCTTTGACAGAAAGCAGCAGAGAGCTTAGGAATGATCTTTGAGAAAATATCTAAAGTTAATTTGGAGATAAAGCAGGAAAGTCAAGACAACACAGATGGCACCAGAACAGGAGAATGAACAGTCTGAGAGGAAAGAATAAGATCCAGATGTTAACCTGTCTGTTGATAAATCTATGTATGTCATATCTTATGGTCAAGTTGAGAAAGGCAATCTGAAGAACACATGTCATTCCCCAAAACTTTTACAAAATGTTATTTGATAATGATGTCACACAAAATCCTTAGTGCTGCATGAAAGAATTATGTGTGGGCAGAATGTGCGCTGGCTGAGAAGGAAATTTTTTTAAAAGGCTATATCTATGTTAGAAAAGAGAACAGCAAGTGAATGTGACTTTTTATAGGATCAAATTAAGATAATTCTAAAGATTTCCAGTGGAGATCAGTTATGTGAGCCTTAGCCATGGAGAACTTTTTTTCCTCTTTAGTCACTGGCTATACTTCTAAATCCACTGAAACTTCATTTTCTTCCCACTACTTCGTGAAAATTATTCTTTGGGCATGATTAATAACGTTCTTATTTAAAGAACCTTAAATATTTTCCAAGTTCTTATACAATTTAACCTGATAAAGCAGTGACATGATCATCTAATCTAAATTAACTAGATTTCAGGGCAAGTTTTCAGATCTTATTTCTATCTTTTGTTGGCTTCTCTCTCTCCTTCTTTTTCTTTTTTTTTTTTTCCTTCAACTGCTCCAATATGAATTCCACTAAAACTGCTGCCATTATTTATTCATTTATTTTATTTATTCATTCATTCTAACCACAAGTCTCTGTTATTTGGGTGGGAGTATAAAGGACTGGATATTGACTCAAGCAATAACTTGGAGCAAGAAAAGGACACAGTGTTTTTTAAAGCAAATATAAGCAGTTTGATTCGTCTAGAGGGGACATTCTCCCTAGGTGTATTTTGGCAGGCTGTTGTATATACAATTTTGTTTCACTGAAAAGTAAGATAAAGCTTACTGGAAATAAGAGTTGTGAATCTGCTTGACATTAACCATTGGACAAAAAAAAAAGATAGCAAATCTAATATGGGCAAACTCTGAGTAGAGATTTGAAGAGCTCTACGAGGCATCTCATTGCTAAAAAGTGACAAAATGACTTATGTCATAATAATGAAAGTTTATATAGAGAGTTTGAGGTATTAAGATTGAACTACAATTATTTCTGCTGTTTTAATGTTGTTTTGAATATGTTTTAAACCTTTAATGTGATACTGACAGCCCTTGACTTTGAGAGTGTGCCATATATCCAAAGAAGTAATGAATCTCTGGTTTAGAATATATTTAGTTATGACTGAAAATGACTAGAATTTTGTCCTCAATAGTGAGTTATAGCCCTTATCTAAAGAGCCTTTATGACTATTCTAAGGAGCTTGGAGTTCCACCCTGTCAGCATATAGTAGACTCAACATTTTTAAGCAAGGAAGAGAACAAAATCAATTTATATTGTGGGGAAATACTCTAACAGAGACATAAAGAATAATATAGTAATTCAGAAAAGCTGGAATTAAGATCTGTGAAAG
The DNA here is from genome assembly GCA_004027375.1 of Macroglossus sobrinus. Lineage (NCBI taxonomy): Eukaryota > Metazoa > Chordata > Mammalia > Chiroptera > Pteropodidae > Macroglossus > Macroglossus sobrinus. The sequence continues at coordinate 410,612 of PVKZ01000517.1, forward strand.
TTTCCATGCCAAATAATCGTACAACAGAGTTCAAACTTTTCAATTAGCTCAATAAATAAATAAATAAATAAATAAATAAATAAAATGCACTAACATAAGTATTAGCTAGTGTGAACCCACTGTTTTAGAAGAACAAGTCTATTTCAACCTTTATTATGTACTTGGAGAAATGTGTATTATGCAGAATTTGAAATTTCTCCTTTGCATCTATAATATAATACTATAATCTCTCTCATATTTACACAAATAAATTAATTCAAAAGATAGCCTGGAAAGTATGTTTCAAAATGAGTGTTAATCAAGAAAAGGATCTTAAATCTGATTAAATTCCACCTATTCTAGTTTATCTTCAAATTTTCTCTGAACATTTAATTTTTACTTCATCTATAACATTTCTTAACACTTTTTCCAATGCACATGTCCTAGTATGGCAGTTTTTCCTTTTAAGTAGTTCAACTTGAACATTGTTGTTATTTCATTGAAAAATTATCTCAGGAACCGCTGCTGTTTCATTGATTTTTGGCAGAGAAAGTCACCATCCTTTCTATCTGTGTTTTTTTAAAAAATTATTCTTATCATAATTGTCACAGGATGATTGAACCAACAGTAACTAGAAATGACTACAGTAGTCATCACTTTAGATTGTACACTTGGGATTGTTTTAGAAATTTTATATAGTCACTGTAAATTTAAAAACAACAATAAAAACAATGTTTTTTTAAAATTTCTTTTGATAAAAATTTTTTACTATTGCCATAATTTCCTAATTTCCATCACATTTATGCAAGGTACTTTCTTTTATGTAAAAATAACAATAGACAAAGAGGTATTAACCTTCCAAAAATTGTGTTTAATTATATGTAGGTTATATCAAAGTCCTGTAGAAATTTTTATGCATATGACATGTTGTGAAAATATGTGAAACTACAGTAATACAATGTAATACACTTCATTTGAAACAAATATATAAATTTTGACAATAGGGAAAAGGTCTTTGTGAAAAAAATATCACAGCAGAATGCTTAATTTATTAAGGCAATCATTGTTTTTCTATGCTGGTGTTATCATGATTTAGAGTCTGGAGACTGTTTATAATACCAATAATTATATGTAGTTTATTTTTCTTAAAGGCTATCACTATAAACATAATAATGAGGAATGAGGAGACTCTAATAACAAACTTTTTGTCGTGTATCCTTTTTAGCTGATATTTATTTGTGTTTCAGCAGAGAACACAAGACTGTTACACGAAATAAAGCTTTCTTCTTAGGAACAACTTTTTGAATTAATAATTTTATCTGCTTGAAAGAGTGTGTTAGGCATATAATAAAGAGAGAGCATCACCTTTCTTACTCAAAGCATGATCGACTTTGATTATCTAATATTTATAAAATAGGAAAAAGAAAATAAGAAATCTATTTTCAAAGGACAGATTTTCTGGGTAGCTGTGGGGAACAACTAAATTTTTCTAAGCTGTGTTCTCCCTTGAAGAAATTTATTGAATAACAAATTTATTAAGACTATTTTAACTATTATTTCCTAGAACTTATACATCTGTATATTTGTAAGCAGTATATACACATTGCCATTTTTTTTGTTCACCAATTTTGCACATTATCTATTGACTGTCTATGATGGAAGATGGCAATCAAATTGTTATACTGCAGACCTCTCCACATATCCTCCAGTATTTCCCAAATCATTACACTACAATTTTTGCTTCAATGTGTATTTCAAATTCACATTATTATGTCTTCCTACATATTATTCACCATTGAACAGTTTTATGAATTATGTATATATTTTTCTATTTTTTTGTTTCACTTAAAGTCGAAAGTTGTCTTTTTTCTTACATTTAATTTGTATTTTACCTGTTGTTAAATCTTCTTCTATGTTCCTATATCATTTTAGCATAATTTCTCATAAAATATCACCTCCGCTAATCATTTTACTTTTCATCCTGGAGCACTCTGTTCCTTATGTGTCTCAGAACAGACTAAACTAATTAGCAGTTGTGATCCTGAGATTGGCTTTGTTGACATTCTTGGTATTTCCTTTGTGTTTGTCCTGGATTAGAGATCCTGTTTCCTTAAATTTAGAATTTTTTGTCTTGATTTACTTTCTTTTTTTTTTTGGAAGAAAGTAGTCTTTGGTAGTTTTTTTCTGGATTAAATCATGGCACAATATCGCCAGAACCCTCCATTTGCCTGTATAGTGAATTTCAGGGCAACAATCAAGACTGGTTTTCTGCTTGAAAAACAACTGTCATCTTGTCATCTTGAAAAAAATCCAAACCATCTATTTGGAGATCCCCTTTACTTCTCTCCTTTATTGGCTATTTTAATATTAGAGAATATAGGTTTCTGAGCAAGAAGAATTATCAGAAATGAAAAATGACTTATAGTGTTAAAGTGGTCAATTAATTATAATAATTCTTAATGTTTATTTTCCTTATAGAAAGTTTCAAAATATATAAAATTAAAACAAAGAAAATGAAGACTAAATGAATCTATAAGTAAATTTAAATTTACATAGAGATCTCAGTAGTCCTCTAACAATAATGTATAGAACAAAATACGCAATATAACACCACTTGAGAAACATTTTGGAAGTTTCTTAAAAAGTTAAACATACAGCTACCATTGGGTAGCTGTACTATTTCCCAAAAGGAATGAAAGTACATGATCATCTAAAAAAGTTGTATATAAAACATTCATAGCAGCTTTATTATACCTATGATGAAATAAATTCCTCAAAAAACAAAACAAAACTAATAAACACAAAACACTGTGGGATGACCACAGATGTAAAGTTCTGTTTTCATCATATCCTATCGAGTACATACTTTTAACACTATCATTGTTTGTGTTGACCTTGATACCAGGCTGATAGCGTTCTTTAATATTACTTTATTTCCTCCTTTTTCTTACTGTACCCTTTGGAAGAAAGTCACTATGCATAGCCTATATTTAAGGACTGGGGAGTTATGCTTCACCTCTTCTATGGTATAGTGTCTACCTAAGTTAGTAGAGTTCTACATGAAAGATTTATGCTCTCTTCTGCATATAACTTTTTTCAATAATTTATATCAGTGTGGACTCATAGATATTTATTTTACACTTTGGGTTACTTTTGGTTATAATCCAATACTATTTTATTTTACTATTGAAATTGTTGCAGCTTTAGCCATTGGGAGTTCTTTCAATAGCCCCTGTGTTCTTTTGACACACCACCATGATTGCAGGTTTGTTTATTGATTGGTTTATTATTTTTTTTGAGCACTTCTTTTGTTAATCCACATTTTAAAAAAATCTTTCTAGAATTTAATTAATTCAGCCATTTTAAGTAATTACTGATATTTAGATTCCCAGGTTTCACAACTGGAAAAGGGAAGGATGAATGCAAATGGCCAGACAATAATTAGCTCTTGGTTTATTTTGCCTTGATTAATTTACAATGAAATATTTGTATGCTTCCTCCAGGGATGTTGTAGATTCTTGTTGGCTAAAAATTCCAGGTCAGAGCAGATTCAAGCATGTGCAGAAGAAGGCAGGATGATGTTATCCACAAACCACAAGACATCCAGGATCATCTTGTATGTTTTCTGCTCCAGTCCTAGAATAAGTCATTTCTCCAGGGAGTACTAATTCCTCTTATTAACAAATGTTACTAGAAACTGAGATCTAAGAATTAGGTATGCTGGCTGCTACTAGGGTGTCATTGCTTCCAGGGCTTCTCAACTAACAGAGCAAGGACATGCATTTGTGCATACTAATATAAGTATTTTATAAATTTTGATAGGTCAAGTTAGTGATTAGTATTGTTTATGCCTTCTGTATTCTTTCTTTATGTATTTTGTTCTATCCATTAATGCTAAAAAAATTAAAATCTTCTATTGAAATCATCTATAATTATAGATTTTTCTATTCTTCAGTTTCCATATATTTTGATTTCATATATTTTGAAATTATTCTATTGGGAAAATAAACATTAAGGGTAATTATATTTTTTGATTCACTGACCACTTTAACATTATGAAAACTCTACTTTGTTTCTGGTAATTCTCTTTCCTTGGAAATCTATATTCTTTAATATTAACAGTATAGACTCTTTCGAATAGAGCAAACAATATTTTTCTATCTTTTTACTTTTAACCTATTTATATCTTTAATTTAAAGTGGGCACCATATAGTTAGGTCTTGCTTTTGTATACAATACAAAAATATTTTCTTTTTGTTTGGGATGTTTAAAACATTTATATTTAATGTGATCACTGCTACATTGCATTCAAATCTATTATGTGTTTATTTGGTTTATATTTTTTTTATGTGTTCTTTCTTCAATTTTACGTTTTGTCCTGCTTCTTTTATATTGAGTAGTTTTTTAAGATTTTTATTTCATCTTCATTTATTTGATCTCATTTAACTTTCAAGTAATATTATAGGAAATAAAAACACTTTACAACTGTTTTATTTCTTCTATCTTAGCCAGTATTGGTTCAATTTTAAACAATTTGTGGTAAAAATTATGTTCTTTTTCCAACAGAATGATTATCTTTTTGAAAAAAGAATGGGTTCTGAGGAAAAAAATAAACATGGGGCAAAATGGTATCAAATAAAAAATAAATACAAACGGACATATATCATATGAATACAAATATACATATATCATTAAATACAAGTATAATATATCATATATATGATGGTAGTATTTTGATATATATATGAAATATATGAAACATATCAAAATCTCTCTTTCCTCTCTCTCAAAATAATACCATCATTTCTGGATGTGAAGATCTAAGAAAAATTTAATATATTCTTTATAACTCCTGCTAAATTTTGATCATTGATTTTTTTTCTTTATTATAAAAATATCACTTTAAAGCAAGTAGGTATGCAAGTATATGAACTGGATTTTTACTAAGACCATATGTTCATTAGAATCTGTAGGGAAAAAATAGAGTTAATACACCTACTGCATGCACAGTTTCCCTAAACCCACTTTTGAAAACCCAGGTCATTGGTCATGTAACAGTTCAACAGCCATCAGAAGCAGTTTCAAGTTTATGACTATTGATTTTGAAATGTAAAGGGGAATGGAAAAAAGAGAATCGAAAGTACCAAACCAATCAGAATAACAGATGGCTATAAGGAAACAGGCTCAAAGGATATGGTTCTTTATCAGATTTCTACCCAAGATTTTAGAATAAGATAACTGGGTTATAGTACAAGATTTATGCTAAAAATAGGGCCTGATTGAGAATTTCCATTGCTGGTTTAATGCTAGAGAAACTAGCTTTGGCAGCACTAGGAAAAGAAGGGATTCCTTGTTTCCTCTGGGCCTGTATAGCAGGATTGCTTTTTCTCTCATTTGTTGAACAATAGAGATGACTCAAATTAATTCTGGACTTCATCTCTGAAAGAATGTCAAGTATGTTAAATAAGCCTCACATTAGGAGCATCTAAGATCAACCGATCATAATATCATTAGATTTAAAATGCTCATGAGGCCAAGTTCTAAAGGAAGAAGCACAAAATTATCAGACTTTTTAAAATGTCAGCTGTGAGAGAGGACAGAGTGGGTGCTTATCAGAAGTATGATATATGCAGAATTCATCACAAAAGAAAACAACATTGAAAAAACTTTCCAAACAAGCAATAGAAAAAGAAGAAAGAATACAATTTAATGTGTTTTGTTGAAGTCTATATTAAATATGGTTCAGTAAAGTTTTAGGGACCAAATAAAAAATAGAGAGAGTTGTTGAAATCACAAAGAATAACAAGCAAGTAAGGTAAGCAGTTATCTTATTGAAGTTAGAAGGATCAGCTAATATCCACCAATTAAGAACTGAAAAATGGTTTAAACTCTCTCTATATTACTTCTTTTTTGATTGGGTTTTATGGAAATATTTTTGTGGATAAAGTCTGATCAGGGTCAGCCCAGGTGGTAGCCCACATGCCATAACTTAAGAATGATGGGATTAACCTCATTTCTTACAACTCCAACCAGAACAAATCTCCTGAGATGCTGTGGTAAGCCTCCTTTAAAAAATGCTAGCATAACTTGGAAAGTTAACTTATTAATTCCACCCCTGTTCATTTGCAATTAAGATGAATAGATTTATATTTTCTTCTTGTTGCTAAAGGAAATCAGTTTTCCAAAGATAAAGCAAGAGGTGTTTAATAAGGTTGAGGTACAAATTAATCAAGGTTTTTTAAGGATACAAAAATGACCAGAGAGAATAAGTCTTGCAGGGGATAAGCAGTGGAGGCTATCAGCAAATCAAACAAACAAGCAAAAAAATAAAATAAAATAAAATAAAAAAATAAAGACAAAAGCATGCAGCCAGGGGCCATTAGGTTCCTAAGTGATTAAAAGGACTGAAGAGGGTCATGGTTGTTGGACTGGCTTGTTGAAAGAATAGAGTATAGAAAAGGTGATATTTATTTTTTTTCACTTTTTCCTAGAAAGGTTCATTACTGTTTTTATGTATAGCCATGAAACAGATATCTGGAGGAGATATGGAGATTTAGAGCTTTGCTATTCAAAATATAGTCTGAAAACTAGCAGCATGAACATAACTTGAGAACTTGAGAGGAATAAAGAATTCCATCTTATATTCTAGACCTACCAAATCATAAAATCAATAATATTTCTTAGTAATTTGTGGACATATTTAAATTGGAGAAACACTGATTTCAAGCATAGACTGCTATCAGAAAAACTTCCGTTTGAATTTCTGTTCTACCATTTATTGTGTGACCTTGAAAAAGGTATATAATTTCTCTTATAATTTGTTTCTGCACCTAACTCATGAGTTTATTACTTTAAATGAAACATCACGTGAAAATCACTTTCCACAATGCCTGGCTCATTAAACAAACTCAGTACAAGCAAAAAAGCATTACAATGACATGAATTAGATGACCAGAACCAAGTTACAAAATATACAAGAGATAAAATTAACTCTTTCTATTCCTGTGCTCCATTTACTAATTCTGCATCTGGGGCTGACATGAATTTTTAAATTAAACCTTTCAGTGGTAACTGCTTCATACTATGTTCAGACTGTGGCTATGAATCAAGAGTCATTCATTTAAAACAAAGTCATATTTGGCCATTTTATCATCCAAGTCAGATCAGCTGCACATTATAACCAAATAATTGTGCATGTATTGGTCATCAAAAACTGAACAACTAACAATATATATATATATAGACAACTGATGTCAACAGCTGCTACAGCATTGCTTAAATAAACAATCTTCTTTTTAAAAATTACATTTTGAAAATTATATTTCTGAAAAATTGTTAGATAACAGAATAGTCGATTTCTTTGAAAAGACAATTAAAATACAAAATTATTAAAGTTACTCAGAGAAGCTAAGAATAAGTTTATTTCAAATTAACATCCTGTATAGTTATTTAATATCAGTATTTAAATACTTTAATACTATTTAAGTAATTTAAAAGCTAGTCTTTTCTGATTGAAGCACTAAATTTTTCAAAATGAATACAATTAGATTGTGAATTTAGATTGTGTGTGTGTGTGTGTGTGTGTGTGTGTGTGTGTGTGTGTGTTTAATTTGTTTGTTTGTTTTGGTTCATTTCAAGCTAATCAGGAAACTCTAAGTAATAATTTAATAGGCACTTAAAAATTATTTTTTTTAGTCACAAATGTTATAGATGTTATAAATATTAAAGTTGTTTACCAGGATTTTGAAAAGTTAAAGTAGAAAGTAATAACTTGGTTATTGGAAATTCTGTCTGAAAGTAATAATAAAGCTGTTGATATTCTAAATCTCTCACTTGCCAGTAATATCAGATCTCCATCAACTTTACTCTTTGCATTTGCAAAACCTGTAACATAATTTTGGTACTTTCCTTGAAAGTATGGAGGAAAACTCTTTTTAATTAGTCTATAGCTTCAAGATTTTTCTGATGGCTATAGTTCCAGACAAGGTTACAATTGCTACTGAATCTTGGCCAGTCCTTGCTAGCCATGGAAAGCTTTAGAGAGTAGCTTATATCTACATTTATATATCCTTGTCATAAGTATCATCTTTATCAAAAATAATCCCCTTTAACTGAATTTGAAGCTTGGAGAGAGTTGGACTATAGAGGAATGAGTGGTGCTATTTCTCTCTACTTAGAGGAATTAAAATCACACTGGCAATCACCTTGGCAATGAATATTAGAAAGATATAAAAATCTCTCAGATTTCCATTTTCCTTATATGGAAAATGGAGGTTGATGATTTTACCTGAGAATTATTATAGATCTTAAATAAGTTAAATGTGAAAATATCTGTTAAGTGCTTATTAAGGTAGGAGATCCAGTAAGGGTTTCCTTCATTCTCAGTAAAGCAGATTATTTCACAGAGACATGCTCTCTAAAATACACTGCATTTTGCATTTTGAGCTAAAAGTATTGAGCAAAATATACATTATAGCGTAAGTTTTATTACATGTCCATGACAGGCAGCACTTTACTGTGACACATGTATCTGCTTTAATTCCTGAAGACCCATATTACTCTATCTCATAAATGATCACTGATGACCAAAAACCTGGCACAATTTATAAACCAAATTAATTAATTTACTAATTTTAAACTAAGTTTCAATGAAAAGCCCTGAAATTTCTTTCATCCATGGATCATAATGTGAAGCAATGATTGAGTTACTAAGCTCTTTCTACTTATTCTAGCTATGCAGTATTTTTGACGATCTTCAAAAATAGAACACCTAAAAGCAAATAGAAAGTTCAGGGATATTATTTCACACAAAGAATGGTGAGCATATGGAATAAATTGCTAGATTAGACCACTGGAGCAGATAATATAATTTAGTTTAGCAGCACAACATTTATTTCTAAAGGAGGATGAAGATGGCAAGAAGGAACTAGAGAAAATTGATGGCAGTGGCTTAAGAATGTCAGATAAACTCAGATGAAGGTTCTTTAATGCTCACATGGCCTCCCCCCATCTCTGTTTTAGTATTTTTTATGTCTTAAGGATCTTTTAATTTTGTGAAAATGGATATATCTGTGACTAGCTTAGCAAAAATTGCTGCTGTATACCATAATGCATGCTATAAACTATGTGAGGATCTTAAAGTGCATAATCGGGCTGCAGATGGCACTGTTAATTTCTATCTATTACAGGCTTTAAAACCATGAGGGAGATAGTGTTTGCCTCACTGCCTCACTGTTCTACAGGAATGATTTTTGATAGTTTCCCTTACTGCAAAGCTTTTCTGCAAAGTGTTTGTCTTTTAGGAAGGCCAGAAAGAACTTACTGGCTTTTTAAAAATCTGTGAAAAACTGCCAAGTGGCTCTGGGCCCTACTCACTACAGTCCCCAGTTTACCAGTCTTATTTCAGATGGTACAAGTATGTGTTCACACAGAATGAAATAAGCTTTCTTCTGAGCTTTGGGAATATGTGAAAACACCAACTATTTGCTTCATACTAAATGTAGGGCATAATATAAAATTCCATCAAAGGAGATTCTTTTGAGGATGGTGAAGTTAAAAAAGAAATTAAATATTAGAATACACATACACACACACACACACACACACACACACACACACACACACAAGGATTTTTCTGTGATTTGCTACATGATTCTGTATTCTTTAAGGGAATTTGCCTACAATCGTGTCCATCATCTGGTTTCACCCAATGAACTATACATTGAATTCTGTTTTTCTTTTTAGTTTTGTACAGTTTTGAAAGTTCTCAATGCCTGTCAAATTCAAGAATTTCTTCTAAGCCAGTCTTTCAAATGAATCATTGGTAGAGGGTTGGCTTTGGAATCAGAAGACATGGTGTTGTTAGATGTTATCACTTAAAAAGTAGATGATATATAGCCTTCTAAGCTTTTTATGTTTTTGCTCTCTTATCTAAAATATTTAATCATCAGGGTCATAGAGATTAAACAAAAAATAAATATAAAATCCTGAGTAAAGTGCAAGGCATAAGCTAAGTTCAAAATGACTTTGACAAAGTGTCTGCTTTTGTATGTTTCTTTCACAAGAAAGTGTCATTTCCAAGCAGGTACAAGTAATCTACAAAATTGATTTGCTCCAAATAAGTTACTATTCTAAGACTGAATCTTCTCATATAATAAGCTCAACAGAACTAAAATAAGTTGAGTAGGGCTATGTAAATAACCAGTACAATATCAGTAGCTTACTACCTCAATCTTGGTGATTTAATCTTTTATTAAATGTCAGTAGATGATACCAAAAATATGAGTATGACTTTTTAAATTATTGTTTTTTTATAAAATTGCATAGATTAATAATATGCCTTTTTATCTCAATTTTCCATGCTTAGGATCAAATAGCCATTATATTAACAATCCACTGCTCCTGCTGCTTTCTTGATATGCAGATTCATAATTACAACTTCTATTAAACAACTTACTTGGATGTACAGGAGACAGAGTAAACTCAATATATTTAAAACTTAATTTATTAACACCCTACTGAGAACTTGGTCCACCTCTTCATTTAACTCTTAGCTCTTGGCATTCATTTTTTTAATGATACTTATTCAACAAATTCATCCCACCAAATTTATAAAGCTCATGTTATATGCCAAACTTGTACTGAATGTTGGAGATGTAAAATGAACTAGAGAAAAACTGTCTCTGCCCTCAAGGAAGTTACATTCTGAAGGGAGAGATAACTTTAAAAAATCCTACAACAGAGTAATGAATCAGCTCTCCAAAGCAAGATATTTATGACAGCTTTATTAAGATATAATTAAACTTCGCCTACTTAAAGTGTGCAATTAAATAGTATTTAGTAGATTCACTAAATTGTGCAAACATAACTATATTTTTTGCATGTACTACCTTCCACTACATAAACTTCTCTTGCTCTTAATTTATTGACAGCAATATCTCATGCTTTATTTTTCATCCTTAACACACTGGCTAGAAAAGTATGTGACACATAGTACTATTCAATGAATTTTAATGAATAAATGAATGTCAATCAATTATGGTCAATTATGATTATTAAAATTGTCCCAAATACTTGCCCATGATATATTTTTTATATCCAAATAATGTGCATCTCTATTATTGACTTAAATATTCACATTGCATAACTCCAGAGAAAGATTTATATTTGCAATCCAAAGAAAATAGTCAAAGAGCACATTGATGTATGCTTAAGAATATACAAAAGTGAGAATGTGGCCTGAAAAATCAAAAAGAATACTTTTCATCAAGTGTTCATTATGCAAGAAATTATGAATTAGAACTCTAGAGCAGTAACGTATTTTTCCACATAAATGACCAAGTTTTATGGTCTGATTCCCAAATGAGATATATAAATTTTATATTAAAAATTATAACTTTTAATTTCAAAATTATATGTGTATCAATTATGTTATAAAAGGCATATAGTCTCTTTCTACACATAACACTTGATGAGTAACATGTTTTTCTGAGTGTTTTTCATAGGTAGTTCTTAAATAAGATAGCCTTTCTGAAGAAGATAAACAGAAACCAATCATCATCCTAATCAGGGTAATAACAAGAACAAGTACAAAAATTACGTTCACCAGAGCTTTCAACACACCCTGCAGCCCACCTATGAGTTGCCAAAACATTGGCTTCTACTGGAATAGAAGCAAATTTAATGACTAAATTCAATAATGTATTAGGGCCAGGCAATCTTCATGCTTATGCATATGGAAAAAGCAAAAGACACTGATAAATGAAGAACTAGCCTAGGCAACTGGTTCCCTTCATGCAAATGAAAAATCGAGAAGCTATACATGCAAAAATGAAGTATGAATTTGAGAAAAGAAAATAAAAAATAAAAAGCCACTGAGAATATTGAAGACTGTTAGAAGCTGATGTTGGTGGCATTCTGGTTGAAAGACAGATAAAGAATGTTATTGGGAGCCATTCTTGCTGAATGCCCTACAGACAAGGTTAAAGTTGCCTTCAAGCTAGAAGTTTGCAGGGCTGGTGGGCTCCTTACTGAAGGAGGAAGATTGGCTTAATGGAAAGAGTTGAACGTTCTTTGCCCCAAGGAATAAAAGACAGAAAACAAGAACAAAGATGTTTTGAGAGAACTTATGTAAAGGTAAGCAATTGTTTGCATATCTGTGGGTGTTGCTTCTCATGCACATCCTAGGGTATAAATATGCTGTGCTTAATAAATTCGGGGCTCAGTATTCACTGTTAGCCCTCCTGACTCTATCTTCTGTCTATCTCTCTCTTTTTTTCTTAATCTTCACTCCCTCTCTTGGGAACTGTTCATCCTTAGCCGGCTGGCTCCGGCAGAATGTATTAGTCTACTCACACTTCCGTAACAAAATACCACAGACTGGGTGGCTTAAACAACAAAAAATTATTTCTCATGGTTCCATGGGCTGGGAAGTTCAGTATCTAAGTGCTAGTTGATTCAATCCCTAGTGAGAGCTCTCTTCCTGGCTTGCAGACATTGGCCTCCTGACTATATGCTCACATGGCATGTGCAAAGAAAGAGATCAAATTCTATGAAATTTCTTCTTATAAAAATACTAACCAGATCAAATTGGGGCCTACTTTTATGATCTTATTTACTCTTAATTACTTTCAGGAAGGCCCTGTCTCCAACCAGATACAGTCACATTGGGTGTTAGGGTTTCAACATATGAATTTTGTTTGTTGAGAGACACACTCAGTCTATAACAAGAAAGAACTACTAAGTTCTTTTTTTGTCTCTCCTCATATTGCCTTACAAAGATTGAAGCTCATCTCTTTGCAGCAGAAACCAGCAGAAATTTAAGCTGGATTAAATTTTAGTTCAATTATTTTGAGGCTATTGCATAGGTCATACTGTGTACTTATATCGAGAGGCATAAAAAGATTGTTTTTATTTTAGAGATATTAAGATTGGAATGAGAGAGCAAATTGTATAGTTTGACAAGTAGTATTTTTTCTATTTTTGTTTTTGAATATTTAGTTGGTGAAGAAAACTTACACAAAAATGGTTTTAATTTGTCTTTTTCAGCACTTGCAAATCTGAATTTACGTATATTTAATTTTGTGAATTATGTATTTAAATTTACAGGGAAAATTTTAATCTGTTTATGTATTTAACTATATGAATGTCAGAAAATTCTAAAAGGCAGCCAGAGCAAATACAAAGTTTTTTAAATATAAAATATTCTTGATAATATCTGAGATTTTATTTATCTACTTCTTTTAACTTTCTAGTTTTACCATCCTTAATATATAGACAGTCATTCTGAGAGGGATAATGCTAAGGGAAAGAGTAACATTGTTCAATCAGAAATAAAGATACAAGCAAGGGAAGGTCAGTAGAGAAATTTGCATTCTGTTCCTCAAAAAAGACATGTGCAAGCCCTGTCCTCCAGTACTTATGAATAAAATCTAGGTCTTTGCAAATATAATCAATTTAATATGAAGCCATACTGAATTAGGGAGATCCCTTTAACATCCAGAACTCTGAGAAAATAAATTTTGTTTTAAGCCACCCAGTTTGTGATGCTTTGGTATGGTAGCTCCAGGAAACTAAAAAAGTCATATGTTAAATAATTAATAGAGATGGTTTTTAAATATTTATGGAGCAGAAAGAAAAGAAAGTGAACTAATATTTATTGAGTACATATTATAGCCTTTGCATTAATATCTTTTAAATGTATCTCATAAAGATGTATACAAATTTAGGAAATAAATATGATTTCTATTTTTAAAATATCAGGATTATGGCTTATAAAAGTTTAATAACTTGCTTTCTTATAAGAACATACTTAGTCTTTCTTAGATTACTCCAAGGGCTACAGTGATATAGTTTTGTTGACTATTTTAAATAAATATTTCTTGGGCATCAGAACTCTTTCAATCACTAGTCTAGACAGTGCAGATAAAGCAGTTTCAAAATACACAAAAATATCTTCTTTAGGGGAGCTTCGATATAATGGAAGCAGAAAGTTAATAAAGAAAATAAATAGATAAAATGTATAGTATATCCATGAAGATAAGAGCAATGAAGAAAATTTAAGAACACAGATTTTCAGAAGTAAGTTTCAATGTTCAAGAAAAGTTTTACTGAGCAGGTGCTATTTGAACAAAGACATGAAAGACAAGAGGGAAGAATTGTGCAAATAAACAGAAAAAAGCATTTTGAGCAAATGTCATTGTGAGAAGTCACATGGCATGTGGCATGTGTGAGTGAGGCATGCCTTGGGCAGCATTCTAGTTGGGCATGAGTGAGAAGAGAGAACAGAAAAATGAAAAAGACCCAGCTAGAGCAGGGTATATAGGTAGTAATTTTAAAGATGTCTCCTTTATTGAGAATGAGTGGGGTACTATCAGAGAATTTTAATCAGAGGAACAATGTGATGTCACTCATTTAGTGATAGATAATTTATGTAAAGTGGGTATATTTAGTAAGGTATGTCTCTTTTTAGTTGATAAATAGAATCCAGAGCCTTAATTCAGGTCTTCATTTGAATCATTATAAAGAGTAGTTCCTGATGATGATTTCAAGTCACATGCAACTATTACATTGAACAATAGAAGTGAACAATTGGAACTAGAGCTTCTAAGTTTATATCTGCAATAGCAAGGGGATAGATAGATGATTAGATAGACAGATGATAGATAGATAGATGATGATAGATAGATAGATAGATAGATAGATAGATAGATAGATGATAGATAGATAGATAGATAGATAGATAGATAGATAGATAGATAGATAGATAGATAGATAGATAATACACACAAAAAATACAGATTTCCTCTTATTGGGTAAGCAGTTAGATTAGAAAGAAATTGAATCTTCAGTCATATCCCAGAGCAGTGGGTTTTGTTACTTTTTTTGTTTTTAAATATATCACCTCTTTTTTTTTTCTACCCATGAATACTGGGTGTAATGGTAGTGACAAATTGTTTCATTTAGGCAATGAGGCACTGTATCCAATTTTCTTGAGGAAGGATATATATCCCATAAAAATCCAAGATTTAAAGTTAGATACAGTTATTAATTGATAACAGAAATTTTTCTTTGGAAAAGAGGTTATTGTCTTTTCAACTGTATCTGGGTTGTCTACAAGTGTTTATAAATAAAATAAATATGCAGCAACCATCAGGCTAGATAATAATCAACCTTTTCTTGCTACACATATTATCTATTTATACTTCTCATTATTTTCATTTGTGTAATCAACCTCTTTTTCCATTCTTAGTCCATGTGTTTCTGACATGTAAGTCATATCTGGTTAAATCTGAATTTAAATTTTTTCTGATTTATGATTAGTTCAAGGATACACATTTAGAATCAATAAAGATATAGAGCCTTTTCTCTGGAATTTGTAGAAGATGTTGCAAATGTTTTTTTTTTGGACATAGAGGAATGTGAGGCTAGAATTGTGCAGAAGTTGAAAAAGCAAAGAAAAACTTAGGGATAAGAACTTCTAAATAAGCCTATCTTTAGTTTGATATATCCATAGATTTTTTTGTTGCCTAGAAAATAAATTCATTTCCTATTTTGTTGTGTAGGCCAATTTGGGCTGGATTTGAGTCACTTGAGTTGATCTGATCTACTGAATAATTCAGAAAAAATCTGTTGTAAACACAAATCAATTTCTTTACCCTGAATCTCTTCTATTTGAGAATTTCTTTCTCTCTGTCCTTAAACTGCTACACATCTTCAAAAAGGTGTAAGGGATTTTTATAGAAAATTTTCAATAAATCATATCTACAAGCAATCACATAAGTATAATATGACACTCAGCCTATCACCACCTTTTTATTCTCTTTAGCAATACTTATGTTTTGATCTGAAATTAACCAAATGATTGATTCTAATATTCCCTATGAATACAAAGAAATTGAATTTTTAAAAATTAAATGATAATATCTTTCTAGCAGACACACTTATTAAATTACTTATCATATGTGTAATATTTCTATAGTACCAACCAAAAAAAAAATTAAAAGACTAAGCCTAAAAGATCTGCCTTAAGTCCATCTTCTCCTTGTGCCAATTCTGCTATTTAAATTCCTTCTGCTTTCTCCATTTTTCTTTTATAATGGTATTTTTTCCTGTCATGTTGCTATTTGTTCTTCATAAATTCCAAGACATAACCAGTGCATGCAAATCACAATGTTTTTATGAGAAGAGAGGTTTAGTGCCAGTATGAAGATTTATGACACTATATATTTTTTCACTTGCTATTAGTCACAAAGGCATTTTAATGTAGAGATTAATTTTTAATAACTCTTCTATTTGCATCTCTGGACTTATTGATTTGAAACATAGTGATAGTGATGCTGATCAGGATATTTTTTTGTAGTCAGGGGAACTTTAAATTAGCCCTCCCATAAGACCACACATTCTTACAGTCATATTCACTGAGCCAAAAAATTCTTTGTTTTTTGAAAATGATCATAGTAGACATGTTATGTGACTGACCAAAACTCTGATTCTGAAGAGACTGCATAATATATTCATTTAACAACAGGAAGAAAGAAACTCATTCTACCTTTTTCTCTATTTAAAAACATATACCAAATAAATTCAAAAACTACAGCTTAGTAAGACCCAATCTATTTAAGAGTTTGAAAGCACCATGGTGGACCTTCTTTCATTATCCTCACTCAGTCAGAAACTAGCTCCTATTGTTTTTGAAATTTGAAATCATAATATGTGTTTTAATAAAACAATCAAGACACTGCTAACAATATATTATTAAATTTAGTTCTCAGTGGAATTCAGTGTGCAAGAGTCCTCTTTAAATGGAGAAATAAATATGAATTAATTAGAAATCAGTACACACAAATTACAATGAACACTTTGTAAAAAGCTTTAAATGTCTAAATATATAACAACTAGGATTGATTAATGGCACATTCATGGAAAGATATATTATGTAGTAATTCCAGTATAGATTATAGAATAATATTAATGACATGAAAAAAAAATGATATTTTAAGTTAAAAAGGATTCATAGGTAAGAATTTATACTTAAAAGGAAGAATGGGCAGAAAATGCTATCATAATAAATATAGTAGGCTAATCATTATTATCACTTGGTGTCATGAATGCAAGTGTTTTTTCACTTTTACTTATCCATATTTTTCATCATTAAACTTTTTGTATTAATGTTGGATAAATTACCTTAAAAGGTATACTTATAGGCATTTTGAGGGATATAAGAGTAAGACATAATCAATCTTTACACTTAAGAAGCATGAAAAAAAATGCTCTATATGAAGGTGCATAGAAGGAGAATAAAGTTTCTTGAGAGATTTCCTTTTGCAGTAATAATAGTCTTGGTTATTTAGAACAGTTTTCATGTTCCATAAAGGATGGCAACTAGAAACATTTAAAATATAAATATGTATTCCTAGAAGCATAAAATAGTTATTAGCTGCTATGAACTAAATTTTGCCCTCTTCCTGCCAAAAAAAATTGTATATGTTGAAACACTAGCCCACAATTGGAGATGGGGCCTTTAGCCACTGATTAGGTTTATATAAGATGATAAAGGTGGAACCTCATGATGGAATTAGTGCCCTTATAAGAAGATACATGACAGGATGAGCATTCTGCTATGTGAGGATACAGCCAAGAATGCAGTTGTCTGAAAAATCAAGAAGAGGGTCCTTACATGACATTAAACCCATCAGCACTTTGATCTTGGACCACCCAAGCTCCAGAACTATAAGAAATATATTTCTGTGTTTGAGTCACCCTGTCTGGCATTTTGTTAGCAGCCTGAGATGACTAAGAAACTAGAAGCATGAATAGATATTGTGTCATTATCTGAGAGAAGATGAAAATACAAAGAAATTAGGCAGCCATTAAAATTATTATTATGAAGGAAGATTTTCCTAATCAAAAACAAAAAGGAAAAGGTAGCTAAGAGGATATGAAAGTTTCTGGGAATCTCACTCTGAAAAATGTCTCAGGCTTGCAAATAATGAGGGCTTTAGTAAAATATCTCCTACTTAGTATTGAGAATCTAAAAAGTCATAGAAGTTATTGTGAATTGAAAGTAAATCAACTTTCACATGAACTGTGACTGATCTTTGAGTCATTTGGGTGGCCTTGAATAATCTCAAGCCTTGACATTTAGATGATGCCAGATTGTTAGCTCTCCCAGGTGTTTATAGACTAAAATAAAATTTCATATGTACCTATACAAGAAAAAATAACATTACTGTAGGCCTCATATTACTTTGATTTTTATTTTCAAATAAAATAGTCCTACAATTCTAGTATAACTAGGCATATGAAAAGATAAAAATGATAGAAAGAACCAGCACAAACAACAGGTAACAGACACAGACCCTCAGATACTACAAATAGTGAAATTACTATTATAGATAGTAAAAATATACAAACTGTGCTTATAGAAATAATAGCTGACATTAAAATTTTTAGCAAACAGTGAGAAATTATAAAAGATATTTTTAAAGATTTGAAAAAGAGCAATTGAGAAATTCTAAAAAGTAAAATTATAACCCAAATAAAGAATCCAGGGGACTAATTTCACTGGCAATTAGAAAAAAGAAACGATCCCATATGAAGCACAGAAAAGAAATACAGAAGAGAGAATAGGAGAAAATGTGTTAATAAGACCTTAATTTCATGATTAGTCTCATAAGGACAAGAGAAAGAGAATGGGACAAAAGCACTCTATAAAAAGACAAGAGATAAGAACCTTTCTAAATTTATTTAGGACAATCCTCTTCAAACAATGGGTCTTAGTTAGGTCATTAAATTTGTTTAGTAGGTCTCAGTAAGTATATTTTAATTAATTATAATAATTAAAAATAAAAAATATCAAAATGTCAAAGTTTATCATAGTAAAGGTAACCATTGTTTTGGGAATTTGTTACTGATTATTATTATACATATTAGTATGCATATATATACATAAAGATATGCATATATTAGATTATGTTGTAAAATGTATTTCTCATTATATATAGTATTCAAAAACCATAAAATCTAGCGCCTAATCCATTATGCAACAATGTAAGGACAAATGCTCGATTTTAATCAAATGTTTGTGGAATTCCTCTCAAAATACATCTCATCTCTTTCTCTCTCCCTCTCTCTCAGACCCTCCTTCTCTCTCTTGTCTCTCTTTGCCAAGTGCTGGAAAAATGATATTTAAATAAACTAGCAGTGCTAATATATAGAAAGGGTTATCAGAATACTATTAATCAAGAACCAGTCTACCTAGCTGATGCTTTTAAGAATAATCTTACTGCCAATAAAAATGGATTGAGAAAATCAAATGAGGCATCTAAGACAGATTAAAATTTTATAAACTGCAAAGTTGAGCCAAACTTTAATACAAATCACTAGGGTTTGAGTTGCATGCTATTCAAACAACTTCTTATGTATATGTTTGCATGACTTTTCATTGATAATAGCTGACAATGACTAATTTAACTGGCTTTATTGCCCAATTGCAATACTCATGTAAACCCAATATCTAATTTTAAAAATTAAATATTTTGGGAACTGATTAAAAATCTGTAGAATCTCAGAAGGAATTCTTGCTGTCCAAAGAAAGAAATGTGAAGCCCTGAAATGAGGAGTGAAGGATAAGAGAGATAAATGAGAAACTGCCATTGCAGACACAGCCTGTCTACCCTCACTATACCGCATTGCCTCTTATGAGACCAGTGTAACTATAACATTTTTTTACCTCTTTTCACAGCAACATAGGGGTCAAGTCAATAGATATATCAAGTCAATAGGTATATCTTTCTAAACCTCAATATAGTTTTTATCTATCAATACCATTTGCCACTAAAATAAAATTTAAAAAGGACAACCATAATGTAGAGTGGAAGCACAAAAGGAAAAAAGATATTCTGGTATTTGATAATGTACAATCATCGTTGAATCAATCCTCTTTTTTCTAAGATTATAGCATGGGGACTGAAGAAATACTGAGTATAGGAATACAACGTGAAGATGTACAATGTACAATGCATCCTGATTTAGGTCTTCAATATACAAAGAAACATTCTTTCAATAATTCTTATCAACTGCTAATTCTGTTATAATTAGAAATACCTGTATATGGATAAGGTTATCCCTCAAATAAATATAGTTTCTTAGAGAAGAATGCTAAGAATTTTCTCGTTATTCTTTATTAGGATTATATTGAAAGCATTTTGTCTTTAACCATTTGTAGGCATATTTTTTATTTTTCATCTTTATATTTATAGGACTAATAATCACATTTCATTGGCACATAGTATTCATTAAAACCATATTTTTTGGATGTATGGAGAGATGAATTAATAAATGACTAGCTAGTTGGATACCTGGTAAAGTTTTAAAAATAAATATTCTTAAAAGTAGAGGATGAAAATAACTTAGAAATGAGCTTCCAGGATAGAGACCATGAATAGATATATTAAAAGGGCTGATTGAGAATGGCAATCTTGAGGAATTAAATAGCCTATTTTATTTAAGAAGGAAATAGTAGTGATAAAAATTTTTAGTCATTTCTGTCTAAATATTAAATTATCAGGAGAGTTCCAATGAAAATGTACAGGTCTGGAAATTTTTACTGTATGTTTTATTCTTTGTTTTCATATTTTACAAAATATAGAATTAATGTTTTGGATAATATTTATATTCATGAAAAGTCATTATTTTGTTTGCAGAAAATCTGGGTAGACTAAATATATTGGTCTTACATCTCATAAACTTTATAAATGCAATTCAATTTTTAACTTATTTATTTTTTATGAACATTTAGTTTTTCAGCCTTTGCTGAAGATAAAAATGAACTAGTTATATACTGTAATTTGCCTATGAGGTAATGTCAAAGGAAAATCATATTTTATATAGCTAAGTGGATCATTAATATACACATAAACGACAATCATTTTTTAGTGTCAATGATCCTTTATAAACATTTTTTTCTTCCTGCATTCTTAAAGTACTATATAGACTTTATTTTCCAAATTTCTATACCATTTTTCAAGTTTGTATTTATCTTTTTTTCCTCTATTTTGGAGGAATCATAATAGTTACAGAGCTTTTTGATAATATTAAAATAAAAACAGTCTTAATATCTGTGAATATCACATGTTTTAAGGTATTGCTTCTGGGCATATATTCAATATCTTATAGCTCCATTAAAATATATTAATTTTAGAATGTTTTCAAGTATTTATGCTTAAATCCCTTATATCACATAGAATAATTTTTCCACTAAAAATATTTTGCAAAAACAAATTATATATATATATGTGTGTGTGTGTGTGTGTGTCTGATACAGACACACACACACACACACACACACACACTCAGACACACACACTTTTCAGTTGTATAAAATAAGGCAAATACTTGCAAAGAATAAGCTGGCCTTTACAAAACTTTAGCAGTTAAACTAACATCAAAAATGGTTAAAAAAAAAAAAGTAATCTTTGCATTTCACAAGAGAAAATGCATGCTATAGTTCTGATTTTTAAATACATGTGAAACACCAGAGAAAACATACCCATGCACTTCTTAGACAGAGATATAGAGATCAGAGGTAAGAAATAAATGAAGTTACAGCAGACTTTAGAAGGGTTTATCTCCGTAATGTTCTTAGCATTGTGGGTTTTATCTCCGCATGGTTCTCAGCATTGTGGACACCTAATGTACTAGTCTTATTTGGGAGTCAATTTAAATACATCTTTTCAATGAGATTTAGTAGTGAATATTGCCTTATTTATTCATGTATCAACAAGATAATAGCAAGGACATTTTCTTTACCTCATTGTACCTTCTAAAACTACCAAATAAAGAGAATAAGAATTTTAAAGATGTGGAAATATCAATTGAAGAGAATTTTTACCCTTTTCAAAAATAGATATGCACATTAAATTTCATAACCTTCATAAAAAAAAATCCATCCTATTTACAGCTCTAATAACCCCCCATTAAATCACAGTAATCATGTGCTAGAGAACAGGTGTTTTAAATCACTAAATTTGGAAGTGGAGTGAAGTTGAAAGAGCATGTTGGAAGCTTTTCATTGGCTGAATGTGGCTGCAGTTTCCATGGCAATTCCACATGCATCCTGGTTCCCAAATCTTCTTCTCACTCTTTCAAAATGCAGTGGAAAATATTATTTAGTATGAGGCCAAAAAAATGGGTCAAATTATCATCATTTATTTAGCTAGCAACAGTAATAGAAACAGAGAAGACCATGTGTGGGCTCTCCTTTGCTCTCTTTTACAATTTGCTCACATTTTGTCATCTACATTCATTTATGCATATTTTCTACGCCCTCTGCTGTTAATCAACATATGTTACAAAGAAAAATATCCATAGGGCAACAGCATGTACAATAATAATCATTTATAGAGAGAAAATGCCAGTCATACAAAACACAATCACACTTAGTATTTATGCTTAAAGTGTTACATTTTTGGATGCATTAAAAATTAATATCAAGTAATATTAACATAATACTCCAAGACCCTATGACATTTACAGTTTGGGTTGTATATGGCTTCTGTTTTCTAGAGTTAACATTGCTTCTTTAAAGATAGAGGAGAAAGGAAGACAGACTGAGAGTTTTCATTAATTGGCTCAGTTAAGAAAGGCAAAGAATGATATGGAACACATATGTGGCATGGAATCCTTTTAATGCAACTCTGCACAATAAGAAGCAAAGCTCCTTTAGATTATTAACTTGTAATACACCGGCATGGGGGGCACTATGAAAGTTGAGTATGCCTGAGAAAAAGTGTAGGGCCACAATCTAACAAAATTTAAACAATCCGGTACCATTTTCTACTTATGACAAATTACAATTTTAGTTTATAACCTATGAAGAGAAATAATCATGCTGCAACTTTTGGATTTAGTGAATCTGTGAAGACAGAAAAGAATAAAGACACTTTAGGGGCAGAGATAGCAAAGGGCTAAAGAGCAGAATTAAGAGTTTCCACTTGTGATTACTTCACTGAGGAATTTAGAAAAATAGCCTTGATATGGAACATATGGATTTAAAATGAAAGTGCCCACTGAAGGTGAGAAGGATAATGATCCTTAAGTTTAGACTATTTGGACCTAAGAGAGGCACCAAATTGGAGATGAAACTAGGAGAATTTGGTAAAAACAGGCAGTCATGTAAATCAGGATAAATTATGTAAGGTAAGATTCTATCTCAGATTATATTTACATAGAGCTTGTGCCTTGAAAATTGTTCTACCTAAAATGCTTAAGTGTCCCTTCCCACGGGACGACTAACAGGAGCTCCGACCAGGCGTGAGACTCGAGGAGACAATCTGCAAGAAAATGGGGAACAGGAGACGCAAAGAGTGGAGGCAAAACAAAGTTCTGATCAAGCCTCAAAGTTTATTTTCACACAAGGGTATATATATTTTCAAAGATCAGAGGGAGGCAGGCATGGGGTGATCTGGTGTGGCGCCGGCAGCCGTTAAGGGTCTGCTGTTGGGTGTTTAATCAAACAGGATACTTTGGGTTTCTGGCAACTCCAGGCACGGGCTTATCTTCAGCTCCAGGCATGGGCTTATCTGTGCAGGCATCTTCGGGTTTATCTTGTGTTTGCCCTTCTGGACTTTCCTAGGAGCCTAGCAAGACTTGTGAGACTTATGTTCAAAGGTTAACTTCCCAGTTAAACTTTCCTATGAGTTGGCTCCCAGCACTTAAGTTGAGTATCTCAGAGGGTGGTAAAATAAACTCAATCTTTGAAATCAGAATCCAAGTTTTTAATTTTGTCTAAATCAGCTAAACTAAGTTATTTCTCATCTCTAAGTCTCAGTTTTCTATTTTGTAAAATGGGAATGAGTGTAATAAATCTTGCACTTGTAATATAAATTAAATTGCATTTAAGTTTTCTGTGAAGATTAAAGAAGATAATACATGGTTGCTACATATACAAAGTCAGTACTTAGTATATTTCCCTTTATCGTCTTCCGTTCCTCTGACTCCTTATCCGACATGCTATGGTAAATGAGTACAGTATAAGCAGAAAAAAAAAAAAAAGCTCTAAATTACAATGGTGAACCATTTTACAATATTTGCCCCCCCCCCCAACTTCGCCACCCACACCAAGTAGTAAATATTGCGTTAGAGACGGTAGTGGAATTTATCAAGGTGGAAAATTGGCTTATGAAGGTCTTATATCTGGAACTGTTCTTTCTGACCTTTCATCATTTTAGCTTACACTGCTTTTTTGTTTTTGGAAATAAATGCCCAGTTCTTCAGAGAGGCTGACTATACCTTCTCGTCTTTGGAATTGGGTTCTGGGATTACTGGGATTTCCAAATTCTGGTTGTCAGTTATCTCATGTCACTTTTATAGGTGTGTAGAGTTGGGTCTAAAAGTAGTGATGAAAGTAAGTTGTTAGCTTTTCTTATCCTGACCAAATAGTCTCTCTATCAAGTCCAATATCCACACTATAATCTCTGAAACTAAAATGCAAGAGATACAAGAGAAAATTTATATTTCATATCCCTAATAAGGTTACAATCCTAAATATATGTTAGCAATTCTAACCTTTCTTATTCAAAACATAGAGCCATATTTAATCTTTTAACATCTTTTATCTATTTTTCCTGGGGCCTGTCCTTCTTTAGATAACTTCCAAACCTTAAGAATTTAGAGGCCATTGTCTTATCAATTCTCAATGTCTTACTACCTTATGAAATTATTTCAGAAAGAGAAATGTATATATATATATATATATATATATATATATATATATATATATATATATATATAAAACACAAGAAAAGCTTTTTAAAGCTCGTTTCCCACTGACACTGAAAGGTTTTACACCCTAGCCCTAAGGAGAGAAATATGCTATTCCATATTTAAAGGGAGCTCCATTGTGTTTCCTCTAAAAAGATGGTTGAGAAATCCAGGGAGGATATTTATAACAAATTATGGGTCTTCCACTCAGCATATTTCTCTGTTTGTAGTTAAACATCATCATCAGAAGAGAGCAATTAATTCCTCCTATCTCAGCTTCCTTAACAAGTTACCTAATTTTATTTTTGGAAGAATGTGATTGACACACATGGCCTTCTCAGGGCAATTAATCTGAGAGATCTTGGGAAAGTATGGGGAGTACAATGTGCAGGGGAGAGCCTGGGTGGAATTCCCACCTTCCCCACTACCCTCCACAAATACACGCAGAATCATACCTTACTGATAGCTCTTGTCTTTGTAAGAATAAGAGGCTCTATGGGTATATACAGATTCCTGAAGGACTCCTCACCATTCTGCACATGTTGCTACAGAAGAGATTCCAAGTGAAACAATATTGCAAATGTGATTTATTGTAGTCTTTTATTTATCTATGGGGTTTTATAGTACCTTAAAACGTATTTCTTTTACATTGTTCATATATTTGTATTGAAGTTATTTGATTGCATATATCTCTTTTACAGTTATTGAAAGTCCAGAAGGGCAAGACATTTGTTTCTGTTTTAAATTTTGTATTCATCAACAAACATTTATTTAGCAATGTCTAAAGGACAAATACTGAGCTAAAAGATAAATAAAACAAGATCCCTTCTCTCTAGACTAACACTGGTAAGCCATTTTGAGCACTAAGAGCCAAGTGTTGTTTTTCATTTAAAGATTAACTTCGAGGAGGAAATATTTTATTCCATTTAACATACATAGAAATCAAGAATCAAAGAGAATTTCAACCCAGGGCTTTCTGAAAGAAATCCCAGAGAGATGAGAATAGAATGCTTATAAAGAGAAATTTAAAAATTTATCAAATATTTAGAAAAAGAGAAAATGGATTTATAAATCCTGAAAAACAAACAAACAAACAAAAACAAGCAAAAAAGAAAAAAGAAAAACAACACTCAAGATGTCAAGAAAAAAATGAGACTAAATGAGTTATCGGAAGTCCTTGCTTTATTTAAAATGCTGTCAAGGTGGTTAACAGGCAGATACTAAGCTTTTCTGAAATGTACATGTTCAATAAGAAAGCAAGAACTTTGTTATATTGGTGTGTTTAACCCACTATTTAACATACAGTATAATAATCAGTTCCCAAGGTGTGAGATGAAGCAGCAAATATTTCTCACACTTTTATCCTGCTCTTTAGGAAATGTTTTCACACCATATAAAAAGTCACCAAAGAAATATCTCCTTTTATTTCCTGTATAGCTAAATGACATGTATTTGTGCACTAGAAGTCTACTTACTTCCCAACTTAGTATTAAGACAAGAAATTACAAATGTCTTTAATTCCATTTCCACTACTATTACTCAGCTGATGGTGACATACCAAAAATGTACATATTTTTCCAATTTCAAACTTGATGTTTCAGAACTCTCCACTGTCTAGAAATTTCAGTTTCAAGATCACTTAAATATTTTTTTATTTGTAGAGCTGATTATTAATGCTATTGATTCATACAAAACTATGAGTATAAGATCTTTGTTGTTTCTGAGCTTAAAATTAAGGATAATGCTTTTGTATATTTTACATATATCTTAGTTTTATAGAACTATGAAAGTATTAGATTCTTTCCAACTATATTCTTCTTTCACTGGTTTTTCCGTGACTTCCTCATAATAACTCCCATTTATTAATATGTACTATGCTGAAAGTAGCAAGCTTAGTACACAGCTTTCACCTCCTCATATCAGACTTATGAACGATCTGTAAAGTTTCTCTGCCCATTGTCAGAGAGGCACTGAGGTGAAGTGAAAAGAACACAATCTCTGAGTTTAATTCACCTGAGTCCAAACCCAATTTTGGCATTTTCTATCTCTGAGACTTTGTGCAAGTTATTTAAACTTATGAGCCTCAGATATTTTTTATCTTCAAAATAGGAATAATATACTATTCTCCAGGTGTTTTCTGAGAGATATATGAAATATATGTGGAGTTCCTGGCCTACTACCAGAGCCATGTAACTGTTAAATAAATGTTAATTCCCTCCTTTTTCTTATTTCTCACATCTGAGACAATGTATCTGCTTTTTAAAGAGCCATTGAATAGGGGCATGCCTTCTAGCATTTGGAGAAACAAAGGACATTCTGGAACACTTGGGGATATAGGATTTGTGCATTTAGCTTTCTCAAAGACTGAGATCTTTTAAGTACAAAGTGGACATTACCTTGGATGTGAGTCAATGTATTTAAAAGCATCAGAAGTTGGCCCTTAATATTTATCAGCTGAATCTCAAATAATCACTAGATTCTGTAGAAAGATTCTACTAGCTCTTTGACTTTAGACAAGACACATAGTTGACGTTTATAGTTTCCTAATTAGTAAAATGAGATATTAAGTAATATCAAGCAGGGCATGATGGAGATCCATGGCACTGCTGTTCCTTCCAGAGCCTTTAACAGAAATATCTGACCTTTTACAAATCTCCTTCCTTCTGGGTTAAGGTCTCAAAATTCTGTTCAACAGTGCACTTGTGTTGGGGACGCAAACTGATTGTTATTTGTCAGTACTTGAGTTATAGATTTCTTTAGCTCTCTTCCAATTTTTAATTGCACATTCTGTGATTATTATTATAATAAGACTCATTTGTTATACTGTATTAGAGTGATATCCTTAAGGGTCAATCGAGTGAGTATGGCTCTTTGTCCCAGCCTACTGTATACGCTATTATTCTTCTTTTAGCCATAAAGCAGTCAAAATTTGTGAAATGAATGCCAAAAATTATGATTAGTTTATAATCAATGATCTACAGTCCTTCTTCTGGCAATAATTACACAAAATAATCGGCACTTCTGAAAATTATAAAACCATGTCTTATAAAGAGGAAAAAATGCTTATTTTTTTTAATCTATAAAAGGATAACATTCAAGTAAATGAAACAATGATATCAAATCACTGTGATAAAATTTAACAAGAATTAATACTCACAACTCATGCTTGCTATATGCCCACTATAGTTAACATTATTATTTAAGCTGTCATTCTATTAAACTTTTTTAAGCTGTAAGTTTTAGATTAGATTCATCAGAAGAGGTCAATATTGGGTTTCCACTATTTAGTCCTGGCTTGTTTCTATCCAGAACATAGTTCTATGGATATTGATAACTATCTCATGTGTTGACAATTATAATATCATAAAAAATACTCTCACTGTCCTAAAAATTTCCCACATATTAACTATTTACCCCTTCCTGCCCCTGAGCATCATTGATTGTTTTTACTATCTCTATAATTCTGTCTTTTTCAGAATGTCATAAATTTGGAACCATGTAGTGTGTAGGATTTGCAATATGCATTTTCAACTAATTTAAGTCCACTTTCAAATAATATTGTAACTCTTAGAAAAGAGAATTACCCTCAATCTCTCCCTTCTACCCCTTGAAGTATTTCTATCATTTATTTCACCTATTTCTAAACTAAAACCACTCAATATACTTTTTACTGTTATAATTTTGAAAAAAATTACTTTGAAAACTCTCTTAAACATGAGAAAAATATTTTATTTTTACTTTTATTTATTTCTTTTCTGCTGCTCTTCTTATATGGAGATACAAGGTTCTGAACTGTACCATTTTCTTTTTTCTTGAAGAACTTCTTTTAACCTATTTGCAGAGCAGGTATGCTGGTAATGACCTCATTTAATTTTTCTTTGAGAAAGTCTTTATTCCTCTTTCACTGTACATAGAACTCAGACTTACTAATATTTTGTTTTTCTCCATGCTTTAAATATTTCACTGAATTTTTTTTTCACTTGTATGGTTTCTGATGAAAAAATTTATTAAAATTCTTATCCTTGTTCTTCTTAGGTAAGGTGTTTTATTTTTCTGGCTTCCTTCAGGCTTTCTTTGTCTATGGTATTTTGTAGTTTGATATAATATGCCTGGGTATAATTTTTGATATTTATATCATTTTTATCTTATTTATAAAGAACAAATTAGACATGATGTATTGGTTAACACATCTGAGATTAATACTTCTTAAGTGTAAGATTTTATGTTTATGTGGCTAGGAGTTGGGCTCTGTTTAATATTTTCTGAGGTTTTAGATGACAGAAGCTTCTAGTCTTTTTTATTGTCTTTTCTGTTCTAATGAAAACAACTCTCAAATAGAGTTTCTTTCTTGCAGCTTTTTCATCTGTAATCCATTGTTATTATCTGGAACCCTAATGATATGGTAGTAAAATGTGGGAGAAGAGAAGCATTCTGTAATCTTGTGATTCAATCATAGTCTTTTAGTGGGTCTTTGTTCTTCACAAGGGTTACTTAATTTACCCTTAGACCCCTTAGGTGAGACAGGAAGAAAGGGGGTGGGGGCTGGAATTGGGTAATGGCCCTTCTGTCATGTTGAATAGGACAAATTGGAAGGAGTTTTTTTTGTTTTTGAGAACCTGCTGGATATATTTGAATGCTTACTTTTCTCTTACTCTGTCCAAAATGCAGTGCATTTTTCTTGACTCTTTACTTTGAGAATCTGGTAGGGTTTGAGTTAAAGCCAATGAAAGTATGGGTTTTCCTCTAAGACTGGCCCTCAGGAGTTACTCACCCTTTGGCTATTCCATATTAAGTCTAACAATTCATGAAAATTACCGAAGTGTTTCTACCAGTTTATGACTGCAAAGGCTTCTACTTCAAGTAAGCTACCTTAGCTATGTTTCTCCGTATCTGTGTCTCCAAATTCCAAGTGGCTGTTTTTACTGTGACCTTAGTTCTCTGAAGGATCCAAGAAGATAACTGATTTTTAGTTTGTTCAGCTTTTTTTCTTGTTTTGGGATAAAAGCGGTGATTTCTAAGCTTTTTACACATTACTATTGAAACCAAAGATTTGTTGGAATTCATTTTTGATAGCATACTAGTATTCCAAGTAGTTACTTATAAGAAGTAAAGATAAGATGATGAGAAACACAGGATGTACAGGACAGAGGTAGTAATAAAATAATTTGATATATACTATTTTAAGCAATATCTTTATCTTTGAACCCTATGATTGTATTACATACACACAAACACACACATACATACATACACACACAGACAAGTAACACTTCCACATTCTCTCACATGCTTTTTTAAAACTTTTATTTATAAACATTGGGGAAGGTAACATCAGTTTATGAAGTTAGCAATATAATAAAAGTATACGACAGAATATGAAGTTTTTGACATTTCTCATTGGCTTTCATCTCTGATACCATATGTGCCAAGATCTACTTGGTCAGGCCTGAATCACAGACACAAAATAAAATCTATCTGTCTGAATACTTTAGCTTTTTAAAGAATCTGGGAATATTTTTAGTTTTATTATAGATGAGTTTGAAATAGCCACTTTTAAATAGCATGTTGGATGCCAGCTCATATATTAGAGTGTCTCTGTTTTTCTTATTTGCTAAATATCAGTATATTTTATGCTTAAATATACTATCAGAAGCCTCATATTTGCCATGATGCTATGAAGTTAGATCTATTTAATCTGAATTGCGCTCTCTCAGTTGACAGTGAAGAGAATTATCTCTTCTTCCAGACATTACAACAATTAGAGTTTTAACAGGTTATCAAAATAATTTTAAGACCTCCTACTCTATTTTACTCTTCTTCAACTTTATGGTTCTCAGTTCAACCATGAGTGTGTTTGGTTCTGGAACTCTTAGGTCAACAGTAAAAAGGAGAAATTACTCACTTTTAAAATGGTCTACAATGGTCATTGTGAAAATATTTTTAAGCAGAAAAGTTTCCTAAAACTGTGGAAATACTTTCAGATAAGACAGTGCTAGTGGCACCTTGGAATTACTTTTGTCACCAATCCCTGGCCACCTTAGCTTACCTCACTGCCTGACAGCATCTCCTTACAACTTTAGGTGGGGGTGACAAGTAATTTTTGTTTCATATGTCAATTAGAGTTATTGATAGTAGTGTTGAGGTAGATATTGATAGAATATCTCAACTTTAAGATACTTAAGGCAAAGTGCTGTGAACCATCATTGGTATCTGTTTTGGTTGTGTGGAGGAAGAGGGGTGTCTGAACAAAGGCCAGACATCTGCCAGCTTCATTAAGGTCTGCAGCTCCAGGAAGCCCAAGTTTATCAGTGATTTATAAATATTAGCAATTGTTGCTAAAATATAAATAATTAGTAAATATAAAGAGAATAAAAACGACCCAACATTTATTGAGTACTAACTATGTGCCAGGTACAGTGCTAAAAAATTAAAAAGCAGTAGGTAATCTAATCATTACTATAACCCTATAAGATATCATCCCCATATAGTTTATCCACAATGAAAATTATTTTCTCTTTAAAATGCCAGACTCAGCAATCATGTACATTCAAAACCATTTCTTACAGGAAAAAAAACAAACTGTAATAGTAAGCAAAAATCTTATTTAATTGATCTTAAAATATATATAAAGATAACTACCCTAGGTTTCAATGTTTACTGAATTTGTTGTATAACATTTTCAAAATACTTAAAATGGTCAGCCTTCTTTGGATGACAAGAAAATTTTGTATTTTTACACATTTTCAAGCAGTTTTACAATATATTCTAAGTAATTTTAAAAAGCAATTTGTTATTTTTTTTACTATAATATTTGTTTAAATAATATCTGTTGTGATAAAACTATTAACACACTAAATAAAAGCAAAAAGAGAAGAGAGGCGAAAAGCTAAATATATAGAAACATGTCTCAAACTCTGCAATATAATATGTATATCTCCTCTTGGTTATTTAAAAGAATTCCCACAATAACCTTTATTCCATTAAAAAGGGTAAGTATTATGACATAGGACAGGTGGTATGTTAATGTCTTTGATCATACTATAAACTAAATTTTTATTGCAGAAGCAACAATTGGAAATGTAATGAAAACATAATGAAGTCAACATTTTTGCTTACCAAGTGGGACTTTGCAGCACAGTTAATTGGATGTCAAAGTGAAATGTTGACAGAGAACATAACGGAGGAGACTTAAAAGGAGA
The DNA here is from genome assembly GCA_004027375.1 of Macroglossus sobrinus. Classification (NCBI taxonomy): domain Eukaryota; kingdom Metazoa; phylum Chordata; class Mammalia; order Chiroptera; family Pteropodidae; genus Macroglossus; species Macroglossus sobrinus. Next base: position 442,552 of record PVKZ01000517.1, read on the forward strand.
ATGATTTTATCTAAGCATTTGTATTTTCAAAAGTGGCTTTCACCATCTGGATATTTGCAATCATGTAGATAAGACATATAGCTGGATAAGCTTTTTTGATTTTCATCTACATTTCCTTGCATCATCTACAGTGCTTAGAAAGCCCTGGATACTCATTAGGCACTCAATAAATACTCACTGATTAATATTTGCTATCTTGTACTAAAATTTACAAGCTCTCTCTTTGAAATTAAATCTGTATTGAAGATTGAGACATAAAATATCAGCCATACAATTGACAATTTAAGGGAGCCAATTCAATATTTTCTTATTCGATTCACTACTATTACTACAATTTAATTTTTGCACATTTTGGTTCTCTCAAGAGAAACTCCTTGCCACTAGCAGTCGATCCTGATTACTCCCCATACCTTACCCCAAACAATTGTAAGCAACTATTAATTTACTTTCTGTCAGTATAAATTTGGCTATTTTTGATATTTCACATAGAATCATAAGATATTTGGCCTTTATGGCCTTTCGCTTGGCATAATATTTTCAATATTCGTCCATGTTAGCGTGTATTATTTATTTGTATTGCCAAACCTTATTCTACTGTATGGATATGCCACATTTTATTTATCCATTTCTCAATTCATAGACATTTTTATTATTTCCATTTTTTGACATTATGAATAATGTTGCCATGAACATCGATATACAAGTTTTTGTGTGGATGTATGTTTTCATTTCTCTTGTATATAAACTCAGTAGTGCAACCGCTGAGTCATATGGTAACTCTGTATTTAATCTCTTCAGGATCTGCTAGGTGTTTTCCAAAGTGGCTTCACTGTTTTAAAACCCTACCAGGAATGTGTGAGGGCTCCAGTTTCTCTCGTATTACAGCCTGTTGTACCTAAAGCAGAGCATCTTTCCTACAAGTGGAGGCTGAATTGGGGAAGAGACTCTGTCCTCTATGCCTGTCCTATGTGTCTGGAATTAGAGCTTCTGTAAGATCAGGTTGGGAGAGGAAGAGAAAAGTCAGCATCTAGCTCCTTCCAAGGTGAGACCATTGTCCCAGGCTGAAAGCTGGAGAGAGAACCCCTGTCTTCTTGGCAATATACATTGGGAGTAGAGCTCCTACAACACAGAGGGGTAAAGGGAAAAAGTGGCCCACATGCCACTATTCTTAGGGATATTGAGTAGATATTCTTGAATTAATTTTATTTAGGGTAATTTTAGGAGACTTTGAATGATAGTTTTATGTATATATAATTTTTACCAGTTCAGTTGTTTTGCTGTGAAGAATATCTGTGAAGGCCTTTTCTTCTCTATTCTAGAAGTTCCCCTCCCCTTTATTTTTTAAAATCTCTGTCTCCTCCTTTGATATATTTTCTAAAACTATTATCATTTATTATTATTTATCCTATAGCACCTGGTCTTCCTAGGTGGTTTCCCATCCAAGTACTAACCAGGCCTGACCTTGCTTAGTTTCTGAGATCAGAGATCCGGATTGTTCAGAGTGGCATGGCCATAAACTATGGACCATGCCTCCACTGGGGTGCAAACCCAGGACCTTCTGCGTGTAAAGCAAATGTGCTAACTATGGAAACATGTCCACCTTTGATACTTTTTGACTCAAAGTAGTTTCTCTGAACTTAGTGCCTGACACTCAGCCATTATATATGCTGCATATACATCACTGACTTCTCATCAAAAATAATAGAGTCCAGTAAACTGTCAATGTATATAGAGTAAAAATAGTCTTTAAAATGAAGATAAATAAAAATATTTTCAGATAAAAGAAAAAAAAGAAAAAAATTTTTGCCAGCATACCTGCTCTTCAAAAAATGTTTTTCAAGCTGAAAGGAAATAACAGCAAATGAAAATTCAGATTTTTTGATAATATATGAAGACCATTGGAAATAGAAAATACTTAACAAATGATAAAAATAAAAGCCTTAATTTCTTTAAAATATGTCTATTTTAAGCAAAACTTACAGCGTTATCTTCAGAGGCTTAGAATATATGTAAATGTGATACTTGTTACAGAAATACCATGAAGTATGGAGTGGAGCTAAATGGACCTACACAACTGCAAGGTTCTTACAGTTTATGTGAAGTTCTGAAACATTAACTGTAAATGACTATGAAGAGTTAACAATGCATAGTGTAATTCCTAAAGCAAACACTAAAACATTAATGCAAAGAAATGTAACTTAAGCCAATTGATGAATAAATTACAAATTTAAAAATATCTAAATAACCAAAAAGAAAATAAGGGAAACAATAAACAGAAGGAACAAACAGAAAGCAAATAAAATAAAAATAAATCAAATTATACTAATATTACATTATATATTTATGGAATAAATATACAAATAAAAGATAGACATTATCAGAAGTGGGAAAAAATGCAAGATTCAACTATATGCTGTCTATAAGGTTTCATTTTCAATATAAAGACACACAGAGGTTGAAAATGGATGGAGAAAGATATAGCAGAAATTGTAAGCATAAGAAGGTTGAAATAGTTATATTAATGTTAACTAAAATAGACTTCAAGACAATGTATATTGTACTATTAAAGCAAAAGAGGGATGTTTTATAACAAATGATAAATTTGTCAGTAAGACAAGACAATGTGTATCTACCTAATGAGATAATTTTAGAAAACATGAAGAACTATTTGACAGAAATAAATTAAGAAACAGATAATCCAAGAATCATCTTAGGAAAATATCTTCTTTATGCAATTAATAGAAAAACTAGACAAAAAGATCATAAAGGTATAGAGGATCTAAACAACTCTGTCAATCATCACAAATTAGTATTTATAGAACATTAGACCTAACAGCCCAATATATACTTTTTGAAGCACACAGGGTATATTCATCAAGATAGGACAATATTTGATGAACCACAGAAAAGATCTAAATAATTTTGAAAGAACTGACATTAACATTCAAATATGTTTTCTACTCATAATACCATAAATTTGAATTCAATAATATATTTATAAAACTTCAAATATTTATAAATTAAATTATATATTTTAAATAACCCATTGGTCAAACAAGAAATTAAAATTTGTTTTAACTGAATGAAAATGAAAATAAAGCAAAAAACTGCAGAATGTAGCTTAAAAAGAATACTTAGCAGGAAATTTATAGACTTAAATCTATTTTATGTAAAAAAAGATGTCTGCTATGAAAGCAAGAGGGGAAAAAAAGTAATGAAACCCAAACTGGTGAAAGAAAGAAAATAACAAATGAAGAGTAGAAACCAACAAAATAGAATATAAAAATAATGTCCAGCATAATTTTATTACTATTAACTAATAAAGAAACTATAAAAAAAAAGAATTACAGAACAAAATTTTTCATACATTTCTATACAAAATTTCATAAAAACATATTAGGAATGAAGACATTAAGATCATGCAATAAAGGAATATGTGACTAACAAGAATACATGAATTAAAGAAATCAATGATAATTAAAAAATAACTCCATTGTCTTTCTTCTCATAGATCTTAGGCCTGTGGAGAACATTTGTGGTAGAAAAGTTAATGGGATTTGACAAGCTATTAAGGTGGTGATTGTGAAAAATGAAGTATTGGATATATTCTTAATGAGAGGCATTTTAATGTGGGAAACTGGAGATGCCCTTCTCAGAGAATTTGAGATTCGAGAAGAAAGCCTAAACAAGAATCAGGGAAATAGTGATAGGAATTATCCTGGGTCATGATTAAATAAAAAGCCTTCTAGATTTCCCTCTATTGGATGTAGCCCAGCTTATCTAAAGTCAAATATTCAGAAACTAATTCTGAAGCTTCCTTGTGGCCAGGACATATGTTTTAACCAGAGCTCAGGCCAACAGGAGGTAAGTGTTCAAATAGATACATAGTAAACAGAAGAACATTAACAGATAGTAAGTATCTATTTGTCTGAATTTTTCCCATATTATGACTTTTAGGAATCTGAACGTGTAAAAGAATGTAGCATAAAATGGATGCTCCAAACAAAGACTTTTTAAGTATTCTGGTGACATTTATTTAAGAAGCAGAAGAGAGTAAATGAATACTTGTATGGAGTTTGAAATTATACATTAAGTTTGTATTTTTTTAAAAATCTCCAGTTTAATTCTAAGGGAATTTTCCTTGTACTCAATATTTTGATTTTTATTTACTAGTTAAATTATTTAATTCTCTCTTTACCACATCTTTAAGTAAAGTTTAGTTTTAGGATTATGTGCCTTTTATCCTGTGACATCAGATAACTTCTGCTACTCAATCGCATGCTTTTAGGAGTGTTTATACATTGTTTGAAAAACACCTGAAAACAACATACAAACATTTTAGGAAAGCAGAATAAAAGAAGAACATTATAAATTAGGAATATGCAATGGTATAATAGGCTGCCATAAGAATAAAGACCAGATGTTCTAGTACTTTGTCATCTATAGTGTTAGATAACATGAGTTCTCAATATGTGCATTTAATTGAAATATGAGTAATTGGTTTCAGCTTTTTTTTTTAATAGTGCTTTTCTACCAATGCTGTCCCAGTAGCTCACTAACATTTTCTGTAAAGTTCACTTTAAAGTTAAACCTTACCTTCAACACAGCCTTTTAATTCGATGAGTCTAGAAAACATTTAAACAAAATGTTTAAACAGGAGGTACATATTTGGAAATGAAAACTCTATTTATATCATGCACATATGATGTACAATATATCTACTCTTAAGGAAGAGAACACTGAAATGATGTTTTACTATACTTTTTATTTTATATTATAGTGAAATGTATAGTTCTTAGAATAAATTATTTTGAAAATTCAAATATTTCCATAAGACTCTACTGTAGTTTATTCATATTTACAGTTACAATACATCTTTCCAAACCCAGCTATCATAACCGGATTGAGGCAAAAAAGAACTACAGAAGAATGGCATCGCAGAGTTGCCTCAATTGTATTGCAATGTGTAATAAGCAGAGTAATTATGCAGTAAAAATGAACAAATAATTATGAGCCAGGTTTACAGATTAAGACATGAACTCCTCGATATAAGAGCAGTTCATGGTAGTTTTCGTTATCCAAGGCAGTTCCCCAACTTCATAATAAGAATTGCAAGTTTTTGGTTACCATGGATTTACTAAAGCACAATATTTAGTTTTCATTAACATCTGTCCAGTTGAAAAAAATGCTGGACTAATTATTTAATACACAACAATGGGATCTTTTTACCTTGTTTAATGGGCTGTGTTTGCAATGCAGGGAAGGCTTGCGGTCCTCATTCTAGAAAAGCGTGTTTCAATCTCCTGATTTTGGTTGGTTCTCCACCTCAGTCCTAACCAAAACCCTAAGATTACCTTTACTACAATTTATCCCACTTTATTGTGATCTTTTTATTTGAAGCGTGACAACTCCACCAGCCTGAGTTCAAACCTGCTCTATCCTTTTCTTTGTCACTACCACAGTGCCAGCATATTAGGAAATGTGAATGATAAGGATAAAGCAAGTGTCACATCAGTGTAGCAAGTATATATGTGTTCTCCTGGATAAATTACCAAGGAGATTTTTTTTTTTTTTAAGGAAACTTTGGTCCGTTTACCTAGCCAGGGACCATGTCTCCTATCTCCTTCTCTTAGTGCTGTTTTCTGTCCTCCAGCCGCATTCCCCACCATCACAGCAGCTGAAGGAGTAAACCACAGATTGCCATTCTAGTGATTACAAAAGTGAGTCCCCTGGTCCCACCAGTCCTAGCGGTCTAGATGTCCACAACCTGATGGCTGACTCAAGCTGAGCTAGTCATTCTCTTCTGAGAATTTGAAATTGAGACTTAGGACTTACTACGAAGTATCTATGTGTATGTAAAATTTTAATGTATAAACTTGACATTACAGAGCAGAGAATAGGAAAAGCCAGTGTTCAGAGTAAGGAAGGTGAGATGGGCAGAAAGAAATTTAGAGAAGAGAAAGATATTTTTACTCAAATCTTTAAGATTGATTTTAATCCCTATATTAGTCAAGGTTCTCTAGTGACAGAACCAATAAGAGATCATATATATATATATGAATATCTATATTCAGTTTATCATATTTCTATCTTCATCTCCCTCTTTTTCTCTTTCTCTCTTCATGATGGTGTGTAATTTCTGTTCGAGTTTGAAGGCATGAGAATCAGCAAAGCTAATGGAGTAAATTCTGGTCAGGAGAAGATGAACGATGTTCCAGCTCAACAGGCAGGCAGAAAGAGGACGAATCTTCCCTTTTTCCACTTTCTGTTCTCCTCAGGCCCTTGACAGATTAGATGTGCCCACCCACACTGGGTAGGGCTATCTGCTTTTGCATTCACCCATTCAAATGCTAATCTCATCCAGAAATGGCATCACAGATACATCTACACAGTGTTTAATCTGGGCATCCTGTGACCCAGTATGTGGACATTTAAAATAAATCAACACAGTCCTACCTTGAGATTATATATATTCCTGCCCTTGAGTTCAATGAAACATTTCCTCTTATAATGATTTCCTTGTTGGCTTTATCAAAATTGGTTTTGTTACTGGTAATAAAATATTTTAACTAACATACCATAATTTATTACTTTTAGTTTGCAGTGTCAGCGATTAAGGAGCTGTATTTTTCAACCAAATGATTTTCTTCATTAGACTATGCTATGATCTATGTAACCAGATCACAGTAGGTGAGTTTATCACAGGCACTATTCCAGCACAATTCAAATTTCAGACCTCCCAAAAATGGGGAATAGGGAGTGCTTGTTTAGTACATGTCTTATTCTTTTTGTTATTTAAATTATTTCTTTACATAGCCAAACCTCAATGGATAAAGCAGACACTTCTCAGAGTAGAAGCTTTACAAATTCAGAAATAAGCTGGTATCTTAATAAGTTTCAACTTCCTAACATGTTTCAACATTTATGGTGATCTCTCAATCCACTTATAAAGATCCCTTTTTCCTCTGACATCAGCAATTTGGAGGAGTACCTAGTAAAAAGAAGAAAGTGGCATTATCAAGTGTTTTTTTAAATAAACTGAGGCTTTCACACCCTCACCATTGTCATGACCTTTGAAATGTGGCAAGATGAAACACATGAGTCTACGCTTTTGTGATCATTTTGCCCAAATAAAGTCTGGCGTAATCAAAGAGATGACAGTGAAAGAAAGAATTTGGGCTTTGTGTTTTATCACGTTTTCACAATTTTTTAAAAAAACACAGGTTTCTTAAAGTTGTAGGGGCTTTAGATGTCATCTAATACAACCAACTTATGTTAAAGGTGAGCAAACTGAGGCCCAGAAAGGTGAAATAATCAACCCAAGATTAAGAGACAAAATCTACTGCTGGACTAAATGTGGAGGTCCTGATTTTCTATCTTATAATCTTTATACTCCACTGTAATTATTTTAGGTATATTGTCTATGTGCAAACACGAAACATTTATTAATATGGTAAAAATGCTTGTGGTAGATAGAAAGTTTTCTTTCTAAATTAACTTTTAAGTGACCCAATGCATTTAAAATAGCAAGCTGAGCCTGACCGCTGAACCAAGGCATCTAGTTGCAGGCAACTGTAATAGAACCACCTCTCTGACACTCTCTAAACCAACTCCCTTAAATAATTATGCACCTACTCAGAATAGCAATAACAATAATCCAAATACCTTTACAAGTGCAAATAACCTGAATAACTAGAATTACATAAGATTCTTTTCATTTCTGGTAACTCTCATCACATAACTCCTATCAACTGTAAATAAACAAGTCAAAGCAGAAGTCTGGCTAAAGCATGGAGGATATTCCAAGGCGTTTTTAAGTCAAATCTACTTATAACATTTAATGAGCATCTTGTTTTGGGACTGGTTTTGCCTAGAGTGTCAAATAAAGTGGCTTCTATTTGTACATAAAGTCTGAAGAAAATTTAAATTGTCTGTGTAAGAGGATGCTGCTGCTGCTGTGGTAGTAGTAGTAGTAGTAGTAGTAGTAGTAGTAGTAGTAGTAGTAAGAGCTTATCTTTATTGTTATTTAGAGTGATTTGCAAAGTAGAATAAAACAGTTTGCGGATGAGTGTGACTGAAGCATCCTAGGCTTCCTTTTGTAGAGACTATTTTCCTATTTTTTTTAAAGCCATACCCGTGTGACTATGGAATGTCATCATTCATAATATACATTCATAATGTTCTTCTAGAACTGGACCCCTTTTCAAATGGGAGGGGTATGTGAGGAGATTCTAAGATCTGAAAGGCATATAGTGCAGATCAGGTTCTAACTCTGTCACCTTATTAATCAGATAAATTTGAGATTCTATAGCTTGGCTGGGATCTACATAAAACTCGCATTGTTGTAAAAATCATGTTAAATTGCCATAAAAGCACTTTATAAAAAGTAAAAATCACTCAAAAAATGTAAATGATAAGCCCCAGGAAACGTAACAAAGATTAAGATGAGTAAATGTTTATTTACTCTAATAACAGAAAAAAAAGTTGCTCGAGATACTTTTTTTAAGTTTTATTTAATAAGACAAAATGCCATGCGGGGGTGGGGGACATTTGGAGAGTCTGCTTAATAACAAACCATGATTAATCACTTTAATAAATAGGTTGGTGTTGGCTGTGCTGCTGATCATCAAACCAATTTCAGTATTTCTGTCAATGCAATAAAGATATTTCATCCAAATTTTATGAGCCAGTAGTTGGCTTAGATTCAGATATGGAAATTTCTGGTTGTGCTTTTAAAGTAAATTGTGTCTTGTGACAGTGAGAGAAAAAATAATATCCTTAATTGCAGTTGTAACAATGGTTTTCTAATGATTTTTAGCTGCAGAATGTTTGCTCAAAGGAAAATTTACTGGGAGGTCCAATGTGTGAAAGCACAGTTGCTTCAGGTGATATTAGAGGTCTCCCCACAAACACCCACCTCAGCTCCCATTTGCCCATGTTGGTCTAGAAATCCTTGAAGGCTAGCCACATGATGCTCTCAGGAGCACAGTTTGAAACTATTTATTCACTGAAAACATAGTACTATGAAGTAATTCAAAATAAAGTTTATTCATGATGTAGTTTGATAACATTACCAAATGTTACCTTTGGCACAATGAGATCTTAGATATATCTGTTGATTGATTATCTCTAGGAGTTCGTATAAATAAGCAGTGCAAATTATATGTCCTTTTTTTCCCAATTGATTTAGCATTATCTTCTAAAAATTCTGAGCTCAGTGTTATCAAATACTTTTTAGTGGTAGTGGCTACTTTTTACAGTATACTTAGAAACTGACCAGATGTTGTGCTTATTATTATGTTTAAAAACAACCTTCATTTATAATGTTTTTATTCACTCCAATAATTTTTCTAATGAAAACACAATATATATTATAAAAATATATCTTCTCCATTTTGTGTACACAAAAAACTTTTGGTTTGAAATGTACCCTGAATGGTATTAAAGAACAAAAACTTACATCTGAGCATATGTTTCAGAAACATTTTGACACTATAGCTATTTAAAACTAGGAAACATTCTTAACACTATGATCTGATCCAACATAATTGAAATCATAAGAGTAGGGGATAGATTCCTGTTTCCACAGACTTTCATGTTCAAAAAAGAATAAGAGAGTGAGAACTTCAAGTAAATTAAAAAAGCTTCATTTGAGAATTATGAAAGTACTCATAAAACTTTTTCTTACCAAATAGAGCCCAATGTAGGCAGAATTAGAAAGGAACTCTCTTTCATCAGATGATAGGACTTCCTTCTAAATCCAGAATTTTCAGAAAGACTTTATCATCTCTACCCCCAGGAATTCAGCAAACCAAGAAAAAGAGAAAATCAGCCACGTGTTATCATGCAAGTTCCTTTATTTTTTCATATCCAACTTAGCTTATTGGAACTTCTTAATTGATGAATGAGGACTTTATCAAGCCTGGCAGGAGTCATTATGTCTCTGATTTTCCTTGAAATGTATCTGTCATGCAGCTCAAAATTGAATAGCCAGTTTGGGGCTTAACCAGAGACATGGCACTGTCTTAAGATCCTCTGAAGGAAATGAATGATTAATGCCGTTTATAGACAGGATAGCGCTGCTTCTGTCTCATGTGCTTTTTGTATGTAATCTCCAGTGGTTCAAGTTCAGATGGATCTAATGAAAAAGGACTAGATGTTTTCCACCTTCCCTTCAGAGCATGCTGTACGATTTATCCACTGACAAAATGTGCTAATGAAATGTCACCTTGGACAGCTTGCTAAAGGATTGATGGGCTGAAAGTTTTGCACTTTATTTAACTTTTGCAGGAAAAATGAATAAGTCCTCCAAACTCCGTATGATATAGAGATCCATTATGGTTTTCTAACTCAGGAAGTAGCTAGGCCACTGATGGAACAGAGGATAAGAAAGATGCTGATGGGGCAAAGTTTATAAATAAATAAATTGAGGATGTGTGGCTTTATTATGTCCTCATGTTAAATTATTATCTAGTTACATAATTTTATGAAGGCATTTCCTTCTATATACTTTACACAATTGCTTTCAATCTATTAGTCTATCAATGAGAAATAAAACCATCAGCTTTTGTGGCCAATTATGCTATTTCTTTATTTGCTCTCTGTCCCTTCTTTATCAGAATCCTAATTATAAAACCTGTCCCGAGAAGGGTTTTAAGCCTTTTAATTCCTTCCTCTCATAAAAACTTTATAATCTGTGAGCAACAGTCACAGAAAATCATTAAAGAGAATTGAAAATAGACAACAAAGAATCAGGATGTGGAAGGAAATAAAACTACATAATCAGAGTCTCTTGGTAGAGGTGAAGGGGCAAAACACACAAAGACTAGCACTGATAAAATCAAAGAAGCAAGTGAAAAACATGCAAACAAAATATTGAGATGCAAATAATAACTGTGTTATAATATGTGTAAATCTATGCTGACAAAAATAAATAAAAATAACCACACTATGTATCAATATATAAACACACATGCTCACATACAACACAGAAGCTTAAAGTGATAGGCCAACAGAAACTGTCTATAAGTTAATGTTTGATTTTATACAAGTTGGTAAATGGGAAAGAAAAGATGGACATTTTCTTACTCCTTGGTCTAATGAGAAACTCTGGCAGACTCTTCTAGGGCAAGAAAGTCATATGTGTTTTAGTTTTCAATTCCCATAGTTGTTAAAATGGGAATGATAATATTTTTAAGGTAACACTAGGTGCTATAGTAATTAAGTCCTCAAATTTCAGAGGCTTAGTAGCATAGAAATTGATTTCTCACACAATATCAAGTTCAAAATGGTATGAAGATATCTACCCTCTACTAAGATAGAGGTATCTTGATTCCTTCTTAGAGTTTTGCTCTTTTTAATACATAGCTTTCAAGGTATTTCACTTAACTACGTCGAGTAGGCCTAAGAAAAAGGAACATGAAAATCGGCTTATGAGATTCTCATGAGCCAGGCCTAGTAGAGATCCACATTCCTTTTGCTCAGCAGCAATCCATGTGACTAATTCCAACTGCAAGGGAGGCTGAAAAATGTGGACTAGGTAAATGTCTAGGAAAAAAAAAAAGAGGAAACAAGGTAGATAATCTGATAATAGTTCCTTTTATTTTTGCTGGAAACATCATATAATATAATGTATATAATAAACCTAATATCTCATAAACATTTCTCTCTTACTTCACTCATCCCTCTAATATTAAGTGCCTCATAAGTATGAAAATTTGTTATTGTTATTATTATTTGATTCTAATTAGGATAATTATTTTATAAACTTTGCAGAGGGAAAGGTACAGCAAAAAGACAATTTAATTAATATAATTAAAGACAAATAGGTTATGATCTTTAGATTTAAAAATGCCTTTGAAAAAAAAAGAGCTATGGTTCCAAGCTCACAAAACTTCATCATCATTTTAAAACTAAAAAACATGTTTGTCTTTGACTTGTTAATATTATGTCATATTTAATTCTCTCTTAACACATATTCTGTGTAAGACATCTCAACAGAATTTCTTAATTTTTTATTATGTATATGCTTGGATGGTAACCATGACATAAATGCTCCTCAAAGCTATATTAAATATTTACACTTGTTTTATTTTTAAATCCAAAAATATAATCTTTTAAAAAATGCATTCATGTCACATTGTAGTTGCCAAGTTTTTTAAAGCATATTAAACTAAAATTTCAAAAAGTTATCAAATTGGTAATTCAAAATTCAGAGTCCAGAATAAATTTTTTGAAATATTGTTTTCTTTGATGTGCTGGATATTTTCAATTTCTGAAAATTATGTCTTTATGATCTAAAAATTAAGGCTGTCACTGTGACTTATGCAACATCACTCCTGTGTCACCTTTCCCTGTATTAAAAATATGATTAATGAAATATGATTAATAAAAATACTGATGTTTATTTAGGTAAGTTTTGTGATTCTGTGCATTTTTAAAAATTGTGATTATTACCCTTGATTAAATAGTAGTTCAAATAAAGAGTATTAAAAATGAGAACAGAATTTGGAGTTAACAAGTGTTAAGTTTGAATTTTTTATCACCACATTTGGTTGTGTACATTTAAGTGTTTCTTAGACTGAGTCTCAGTTAATTCATATGGAAATTAGGGACAATAATATGAACTCTGCAAAATACAAGATGATTATATATTTTATACAAGATAACACATTTTAGTGGGCTTAGGATTCTTTCTAGTACAAAGTGGATTCTCAATAAATGTCTTTAGAATTTATCAAAGTCAAATTCTGTATCAGAAATTCATGAATGTACTTTGTACAATAATCCTCACAGTAATTTGTGCATGTTATAGAATTGAGTAAATAAATATGTATGGTATCAATTATATGTAGAATCTAAAAAACCCAAACTCACTGAAACAAAGAGTAGAATGGTAATTACCAGGGCTCAGGGTTTGGGGAATAGGGAGATATTGTTGATTAAAATGTACAAACTTACAATTAGAAGATGAATAAATTCTGGGGATCTAATGCATAACATTGTGGTTAACAATGTATATTATATATTTAATTAATGTATTATGTATAGTCAATAATAATATATTATATATTTTTATATATTTCAAAGATGATAAGAGGCAAGATTTTAAACATTTTCACCACAAAAGAAATGGTAATTATGTGATGTGATAGAGATGTTAGCTAACGCTACTGTGTAATCCTATTATAGTATATAGTGTATCAAATCAACTCATATACAGCTTAAATTTACATAATGTTATATGTAAATTATATCTCAATTTTTTAAAAGTAATTGAAGAGAGAAGAAAGAGGAAAGTTCTCCATGATTTCTTCCTGTATACCTTATTTCCACTGTGCAATTTAACATTTAAGTATATAGCCTTTCTCTCCATTAAAATTAATTAAAATATGTTTCAAACAAAAATTGTTTTCAGGAGCAACATTCTGATATTGAGCATTTCTCTACTATTTTCACAAGATTATTGCTTTATTGTAATACTTTGGTTGTTGAATTAAGAGCCACTTATAGATGAAGCTATAGGATCAAGATATAGTTCCTACTACTAATAAAATATTCCTTATTAAACATCTAATATGTTCCAGAACAACTATGCCTGGTATTTTACATAACTATCTCATTTAAATTTATACTTATCTTATGAGAAAGATAACTTAAGATAAACAGTTTATAGCCAAAGAGTCTAAAAAGCTGAGGGCAGAGTGGGACGTAAGAGAGGTATTAAGTACAGAATAATAAACACCTATCAGATTAAAGGAACTTTAGGGATTCCCATCTAGATTTTTCATCCATACTATCTGATTAGGTAAATAAGCAGAAGTGCTGGTAAGGTGCTATGTGTAGCATAACAACAAGATTTTCTGTGAACCCTCTTGGACCATGACCATGGAAACATTGAATGTGGCAAATATATGGCAAATGCATGGGAAGTTACTGGAAAAAAGAGTATATAGTCAGTTGAGATTTTCCAAAACTATCAAAATTGACCTAGTTGGTTTTGTTTGTGGAGTGTTTGTAAAGGGAATTAATAATCTATTGTACTTATTTCTTGGGACAGGTTCTCTGAAAAACAAACTCTGAGATAGCAACTTTCTTATGAAAAATATACTGGCTAGAGATCACAGCAACATAACTGATGAAGGAGTAAATGAATCAAAATTAAGCAAAGCAAGGTGAGGGGAGGATGAAGAGGGTAAAGGGGGTCAAATATATGGTAATATAAGGACACTAGATTTTGGGCGGTGAATACACAATGCAAATATCCAGATGCTGTATTATAAAATTGTACATATGAAACAATAATGTTATTAACAAATGTTACCACAATAAATTTAAGTTAAAAAATTAATATAAAATTGCAAAAACAAAACAAGACAAAAACAAAAAAAAACAAGGTTGAACTATGATGCAGTTGAAGTAAAGACCTCAGTCAATCAGAGTTCAGCTAGCCCTCAAATCGAGGCAAGGAGACAGGGCCTTTCTTACTGTCATTGATTGCAGCCTGACTCTAGGAAGCGTCATAACCTTAGGGGAGGCAGTGAAGTGTATTGTCCTCTGCAGAGGATAGATTTCCTACTGCAAGAAAGGCAAAAAAATAAATCTTAATCCAAATGAAATTTTAGACATTTACCACAAATAACTTCACTCAAAAAACAAGAACTGTTAAGTTTACATAAAGAACCTGAGACAATGGTAGGAAATAACTAAAATTAATATTAAGAACTAAGATGAAATATATTTAGAAAATGGAAATAAAATTAATTACCCTGCTGTCAGATATTTGTAATACTTCGTGAATTTGTGGGTTGTTGAGATTTTTACAATGAAATCAAATATACATGGATTGGTAATCATTTAATTGGTGTCCTTATCTTTCTGGTAAGTGGTTAAATTAAGTATTAAATTATGTTTATAATTTATAATTATATAATATCCCAAGTTTGAGATAATATTAATGGGTTGGTTATGACCCCTAAACTATTTTCTGTTTCATCAAAAATGCATCTGCCCAAGTTTCCTTGAAGCATAAAAATCTTTGTTATGCTTCAGCCACAGAAAGGAAATCAAGTGAGCTCTAAAAGAGAGATACAAAGACAAGATGATCATAGAGAGAGAAAAGTACCACACAGGTTGTGAAGGACTTACTTAGCTGAAAAAAAGTTCTTGGATTTCATTCCGTGGGGTGATGGAACTGCCCAAAGTTGTGCGAACTGATGGCTAAATTTTCAGGAATATGGTGAAATAATCATCATTAAAAGTTAAATTAGTAAATAACAATCAAATGAATCATATTGGAAACAAAGGCAATCAATACTCAAAGCTCACCGCTTCATAAATTATTTTGCTATAGTTTCCTATTATCACTATGGGTATCTTATAGCTATTGTGTCTACATAGTGGGAATGCAATGGAATAAAGTGCTACTGAACCTCTCTTTCCAACTCCACATTCAGTGACATTGCCTTGGTAGCCTGAAATGGGTGGGAGTTTTAAAGCAAAGGAAATTGTAAAGTAATCACTACAACAAA
This sequence comes from Macroglossus sobrinus, assembly GCA_004027375.1. Lineage (NCBI taxonomy): Eukaryota > Metazoa > Chordata > Mammalia > Chiroptera > Pteropodidae > Macroglossus > Macroglossus sobrinus. The sequence goes on from PVKZ01000517.1 coordinate 458,082, forward strand.
GAGGTTTTCATCCCCAGAAAGTTGGTTGTTTGATATTTATCAACAATTAGTCTCATTCCAATTGAAATAAGAAAATAAATAATTTCAGCAATATAGTGAAAAAATTAAATTCATTTTGTTTGCTTAGGTTTTTATATTTGTTTTATTTTTAAGATTATTCTGGTTAAGAGAAGCAAGGAAGAAAGTATGGAGACTAGGTAGTTGGATTTTATTATAGTCTGATAAAAGTTGATGCTGGTCTCTCTGAGGCAAAAGAGAATGAATTAGAAATAAGACAAATATTGTTGTCATACTTGCAGAAGAGGAAAGGATCAAGGATGACTACAATATTCTGGCTTGAACAATGAGTGCCTGATTGTGCAATTTACTATGACCACAAAAACTAGAAAAAGAAGGAATAATGTAGAATTGATGACAGGAGTGGGGGGAAGAAATAGCGCAGTTTTGAACATGTCAAAATTGAGATGTGTTAAATATCTAATTTACATAGCCAGCCTGGTGCTCAAAGTGAAATATTATGCCAGGGATTTAAAGGAACACTGAAAACATTGAATCATGGGACTGTGTGAGATCACCAAGGACAGAAGGTGACAAAAGAGTACAAGTTCCAGATCAATGTCTTTAAGAACTGACATTTCACACTTCTGTTTTTAACTTGATGTTAGCAGAATGTCCTAAAGCATTCCTACTATTTTATTTTCTGTGGGCAAAATAAAATAAGTCCTAAATATTATGGTCTATGTTTTACCTTAAAGAGGGTTAGCCATATCCTACTTTATGCTCTTCCTTTCGACCCTGTTTTTTTTTTTTTTTCAAAATTCCTCAGTATTAAAGGAATTTTCTCTAGTGAGGGGCACATAGCTGCAAAGAGGAATAATTCAGTGATTCAATGACAAATTCCAGTGGCAAATTATGTATAAACAAGATAAGATAAATAACAAACCACCTTGATGACAATCACATTGATTTTTCTTTTAAGTTTCTTCCTTGTGGAAGAAACTAATCTAGGATTTCATACTCATTGTCACCTACAATTGACTCCCTTAATTTCTATTTTTCTCTTAGCACATCTTCTCTACACTGTCCTTGGAGTATTTATACTAAAGACCACCAAGCCTGTATAAGACTTGACATTCTTGCCAGAAGTCAGTAATAGTCAGACATAAACCACAGATTTCAACTGTTTAGATAACATATTGTAAAATATATATTTCTGTATTCTTATATTTACAGATCCTGAGATATCCATTTGTAAACATTATGACTATTACAGATACAAATGTCAAGATGTTTGTTTTGAAAACAGATCCAAAGCACACTACCTATACCAGAGTTCACTGTGAGTGACCAAATCATATAAGGAACGTGAGCATCAGCTGATGAAATTTCCTATTTGAAGCAAATACAGATATTATCATTTGCAAATGTGAACATCTAGAAAGATCTATGCATTCTACACATTAGCAACCTGTATGGTTATGAATGCTAAGTTCTTTCTAAGTTCTAAGTCTGTAAAATAAAGCTCTTAAAAACCAATAAGTTACGCCTTAACTCAGTTTTACAAATCATATCTGCCTAAATAGAAATATGACATCTACCAACCAATATTTTTATTATGTTAGCCAAGAAACAGATCTATGCCCATTTTCCCTAAGTGAATCTACTATTTATTATATTTTAGGTGTTTCTTAAAGCTCTATTTTACTAAATGTTAGTTTTTTTTGCTGACATTCCTTTTGCTATGCTTTGAATGGTGGTAATCTTCTGCATTTTACTTAGATTGTATGTATCTGCTCCTGTAGCTGTTCTTTTCTTTTGAAATAATAATTGATCAGAAAATTTTCTATTTAAGTATATTAACTGGTATATCTAAAAGCAGGTAGCACAATTTATTAAGATCGTCTTTGGAAATCACCATTTAAATATCCAAAGTAATTATATTGATTAACTGGAAAAATAAAAAACAATAAAAGACATCACAAAGACTCAAAATTCTGAATGATAGGCCTTGAATTTGCAAAAGAAGCACAAGAATGAATTTTGGTATGAAGGAAGAAAAGAGTTTAATTTGCATAATAAAACAAAAGCATTTCTTCTGTTTCTGAACTTGCCATCATTAAAAATATGCAAGTATAACCTTGGCATTCATTTGTCAGAGGAAATTTGAAGGATGTGTCTTCATTGTTTGGAAAGAGTCTTTTCTTTTATTTCTATTTATTTATGTACATTTTAGGAAAAAGGAGACCAGTTCAGTTCTGTATTTCCTTTAATATTTTCTTTGGAAAAGAAAGAGAGATGAGAAATTTTATTCTATGAAATACAGTTTATTTAATGGAAATGAACCACAAACTTTGCTTTGAGCTTTCTGGCAGCAAACATGAAAAAGAAGTATAACACAAACTCTAACATGATTTATAAGTTTCATAAGACCATCTACTTACTGAACTACAAGATAAAAATAAATAAATATATGTGTGTATTTGTATGTGTATGTGTGTGTGTGTGTGTGTGTGTATGCATTTCTCAAGAATGAGAGAAATTCTCCCCAAGTGTCTTATACCAGAATCAGACTTTAAAAACAATGTATTCAAAATGTCTTTATATCAAAACAAATTCCAAGGGTTGCTCCTGAAGCAGCAATATGAGGTCTATACAGAGATGAGACTAAGACATTTTTTTTAATTTATGAAGAAATAATTTGAGTATCAAGTGTTCAGATTTCCAGATTTTAAAAAATATTTTAGACAAAAAAATGACCATAAATGTGTAATTGTACTCAGTTTTTATTCTGAGTATTTTAGCGTAAATATAAAGAATATTTAGTTTGAAGAAAATGAAAACATTTTTATATAAGCTGTTCAAATCCTTCAACTTTTCTCTATCCTTACTTTACCCCCAGCTTATTAAATCAAACAATGTTTTTTTATTATATTTATGTTTTAATTACCTCTGCTTTGAGTCATTGGATATGAAAGAGTATACAGCAAAGAGATTACTTTATAAAGAATGCAACTCAGTATTTAAAATATTTGAAACAATTTTAAAAGTAAACAGGAAGAGTCAATGTCAATAGCATCACATTATAGCATTATTCAGAATAAAGAAAAACTGGGAGTGCTGCCACCAGTCACAACAGAGAATGAAGCATTGAACGTAAGAGTAAGTACAAGCTTTAGAATCCTATTTAATATTCACTGAGGGTATTCCAAAAATGTCAGGTCTTGCTCTTTTAACTTTTATTGTGCATCTGTGCATTTTATGCCCTTTTAAAGCCCTGATTCACTAACTTTTTAAACTAATGGTGAAAATATTTCTATTTTCCACTGAGACATATTGGGGGAAGGGTGGCATTTAATTTAATAATAATTAACTGAAGAATCTTTCACAGAATCAAAAAAAATTCTGGGAACTTTACTAACGGGGTAGACATACAATGTGCTAATAACCTGCATACAATAAATTTTGAGGGAAAAATATTTTAAATGTGTAACTTTATTATTAAAAAATTCTTGTTGAGAAAAGCTTGAAACCTGGCTCAAATATGTATGAAAGCATTTAATGTGTTGTTTAAACAACATTGAATAAAAAACATTATGGTTTATATATAACCCTTCTCCTTTATGTAAATTTGTGAGTCAAAGTTTTTTAATTCTCTTATAAAAGTGGATTCATTTGATCATTAAACATTTATCAAGCATAGCAATACAATTAAATAAAAAGGTCAAAAGCAATCTGATGCTTTACTCAAAGAAATGGTACCTTCCTAAGAAATCAGACATGTATACAGTAATCACAACTTATAGAAGAAAAAAAGCATTAGTGCCATGTGAGAACTGAGAAAGAAAAACTTAACCCAATAATTTATATAAAAAAAACTCAATATTTTACATGCTTAGGGCTTTCTTTAAATAAATGACTAACTAAATGTGACTGTGGGCTCTCTAAAAAAAATGACTAACTAAAAAAAAATAATGCCAGAAAAAATTATCAAGATGACAAGCACTTCATATTAACTTGACATTTTGCCTTCTATATTTGCATAAAATTTGACCACAATGAGACCGCCTTCTTGGACCATATTAGCTAAGCCCCTTAAAAACTCATCTTGATTGAATTACAGTTTAATACTTTCTTTTTAAAAAATACATCACCTATATCTCTCAATATCTTCCTTATCACTGATTAACAACTATAGCAGAAAAGTAAATCATATTTATCAGAGTAATTTTTTTTCAAATTATACTCATCTCTGATATTCAGATTTTGCACCTAATCTTATTTTTTTCAAAACTCAGAAATCACTGCTGTCTACAGTAATACTGTAGTCATAGCTTTCAGGTATACTAAATATGTAAAATATTGAAATATTTTTATAATTTATTACCTAGAATTTTAAAATTTATTTTGCAATAACTAAATAAAGATGATTGGCTTTTTTTATGATAAAGGAATCTAAGTATCTTAATAATTTTTATTTTTCTTGCCTACCAGGATGATTTGTATTTATCATGTTAACCCTCTTGGTTAGCATATTTGCTTCTTCATTTTCTACTCTTCTTATTTATTCTTGTATATACTATATGGTATATTTGTTTCCTATTGCTACTGTAACAAAGTAACACAAATTTAATAGTTTAAAATACCACTTATTTATTATCTTACAGTTTTGTAGTTCTGAAATCCAAAGTGAGTCTCATTGAGCTAAAATCAAGATATTGGCAAGCCGTATTCCTCTCTGGAGGCTCTGAGGAGTGCCCATTTTCTTGCTTTTTTCAGCTTCTAGAGTTTTCTCAAATTCCTTATCTCTTGACCCACTTCTGTCTTCCAAGTCAGTGATAGCTGATAGAGTCTTTCTTACAATTCCTTCTCTCTGCTTCTGACTCTCCTGTCTCTCTTGTTCTCATTTAAAGATGCTTGAGATTACATTGGGGTCACCAGGAAATTTTAGAATAATCTCTTTACATAAAGTCAACTGATTGGCAACCTTAAGTTCATGTGCAACCTAATCCTCTTTTGCCATGTAATCTACTTACAGATTCTGGCAACTTGTGGAGGAGAAGGCATTATTCTGTTTGCCATGTATGGCTTTTAAAACCATGACTAGAAGTACATGATCATCTAGATCTCTAGAGAGCTCATGCTGAGATGTTAGCCATGCTAATGTCTTCAGCAAAGATTAATTCAATAAACCTGTATTTACTAATTGTCTGCTCAGTGCACAGTGCTGGTTAGGCATTTTACATACAGATTTCCTTGGGCAAGCACATGAGAAGAAGGAAGGTTCATGGAAAAAAGCAGAAACTAGACATTACTGGAAATCTTGTTATACAGCCACTAAACAAATATTTATTGAGACGCTATTTGTACAAGACATGATGCTGGGTATTGAATACAAATTGGCAAAAAGAACAGACTGGTCTGTATTCTTTCAAAGAATCATCACATTTTAGAATAAAAATGTTTTTCTACACAGCTGGAAACTTTTGTATCCAGGGGAGGCAGGGGCTCTTGGGGAATAGGAAGAAGTTCTTCTGAAACAAAAGAAAGATGATTGTTCAAGTTTCTTCAGAGGAAAAAAAAATAGAATGGAAGAAAAAAATAGATAGATTAGATAGATATATGATAGATGATGATGATAGATGGATAGATGATAAATGATAGGAAGATAGATAGATGATAGATAGATGATAGATATAAAAGGAGATTTAGTATAGAAATTGGTTCATGCCATTACAGAAGCTGAGAAGCCCTAGAATCTGCCATCTCTAAACTGGAGAATTAAGAAAATTGAGGGTATAATTCAGTCTGACTCTGAAGACCTGAGTACCAGGAGCTCTGATAAGGGGCAGGAGAAAATGGGTGGACAACCCAACTCAAAAAGAAAGAGAGGGCATTCACCTTTCCTTTCTTCAGTTTTGTTCTGTTCAGGCCCCCAACATATTAGATGATGCCCACTGACATAGGTGAGAGTGGCTCTTCTTTGCTCAGTCTGCTAAATCAAATGCTTTATCTTCTGAAAACACTATCATAGGCACACCCAGAAATAAAATATTACCAGTATCTGAGTATCTCTCAAAATGACTTATAAAATTAACTATTATAGGAAGTGTTCACGTGAACTGAAGATGGTTATCTGATATCTTTATTTTTTTGTGACACATGGAAAAACTTCCAGGAGTTGTGCTGTTTTAGGCCAAATTCATGTTGTCTAGCAGATTATTAACTTTATTTTCAACTAAAAAATTACTACTGAGGTTTACGGACCTGAAAAGACTTCTAAAACAGTGGTTATATCATAATATGATAAATAATACAATTAAAATTTTAGAGCAGTTTTCATTGTGATTTCTTTGGTTTCTGAGGTTTTTTGTAAATATTTTTTTCAATTATAGTTGCCATACAATATTATATTAGTTTCAGGTGTACAGCATGGTGTTCAGACATTTATATAACTTACAAAGTAATCACCTGGATAGATCTAATACCCATCTGACAGCAGACATAGTTATTATAATATTATTGATTAAATTCTTTATGCTATAATTTACATCCCATGACTGTTTTTTAACTACCAATCTGCACTTCATAATGTCTTCCTCTTTTTTACTCACCTCCAACCTCCCTCCCATCTAGCAACCATTAAAATGTTCTCTGTATCTCTGAGTTTGTTTGTTTTGTTTATTTTGTTCTTTAGATTCCATATATAAGTGAAATCATGTGGCATTTGTCTTTGTCTAACTTACTCCATTCAGCACAATACCCTCTAGGTCCATCTATGTTGTTACAGATGGCAAATTGTATTTATTGTTTTTATGGCTGAGTAATACTACATTGTATATATGTATTCTCTCTCTCTTTTTTTTTAATCAATGCATCCATCGATGGACACACAGGTTGTTCTAATGCTTTTAGATCTGTGTTCCATTTATTTCTATTTCTTTAAATGTCTCTTTTCACTGATAATATAGTCATTCTTATTCACTAAAAATAAAAGAAAAGAAAGAAAAAAATAGTAGTGGAGATATTGAAAACCAGAAACTACATTAGAAATAAAAGGAAAGTTTATCAGAAACAAGCATGAACACATATATAATTTTTAGAGATCTGTCCAACTAATAATTGCTTTATATATCAATGGATACTTAAAAATAATTTAGAGGAAAAGCACATGTGAGTAATATTCATTTAGTAAGTAGAATTAATATAGTCTTCCCATGAAAATCCCCCTAGTAATATGATTTAAAATAAAACAAAATCACAACTTAAACAAAACAGAACAAAAATTAAATAAAACAAAAAGCAGTATGTAGGAGAAGTATTAAAACTGGCCCAATGTTTTAACTGAGGAGTAGGCAAACTATAGCTCAAAGGCCAAACTAGGCCTATTACCTAGTGTACAGCCATTGAGCTAAGAATAGTTTCTACATTTTAAGTGGTTAAAAAATATAAAAAACCTAAATATTCTATGCTACAAATATTAGATATAAAATTTAAATTTCAGTGCTCATAAATAAAGTTTTATCACAACACAGTTATAACTCATTCATTTACATATGGACTATGGTTTCTAGGCTGCTACAATAGTAGAGTTGAGAATTTGTAACAGATACCTTACGTCTCACAAAGCAGAAAGTATTTACTATCTGGACCTTTACAGAACAAGTTTGTCTACCCCTGTTTTAATCCATAGATTTGCTAATTATTATCCATTTGAAGAATATTCATGGATATGAGTTTATATCACATTAGTAAAGTTATGGCAAAATATTTAATACCTATTACACATATATAATGTGCATGACATATAGTAAATACATGGGCATACACACACACACACACACACACACGCACACACATACACATATATGCATGTTTAATTTTCACTAATTGTCATGTACTATGGATGTTATGTGCATTGTCTCATTTAGTTTTCCCGTGCAATATATGTAATATCTGAAATATTTCACTTCATCTTTGAAATAATCATGCAAGGCATGTGCTAGAATTAAAACCATTTGTCAGATACAAATACTAAAATTTACATAGAATATATGATTTCCAGAGTCACACATCTGGAACCCAAGCCCAGTTTAGCATAACTCCAAAGCTCATACTCTTATTCACTTTTGCTACTTGATATGTTTAGTTACATATTTACGTAAATAAAAATTTATATACACTTAAAGATTGACAAAGACATCATAGTCAACAGCAATTATGCTGCACATTTATTTTTATTTTATTTTGAATATATCCTTTGCTGTGTCAAGAAAATTATTCTTACATGACCACAATAAGTAACACACCCAATGTTTCCAGGTAGAGTCTGTTTATGCAAGCAAAAGGCAGTTTTCTAAAGAGCCAATATATTTTCATATTTTTCTCCTGGAGTATGTTCTATCTGAGTGAGTAGCCACCATGAATATCACACATTTTAAAAACCTCTAAAGAGTATTCCTAAAAGTCACCTGTGAGATAGCCAGTGCAAATTGAAAGAGGAAGGGAACTGAGGGAATATTAAACAAAGGAAAATGGCCATCTGCTTACTAGTCTGAAATTATCCCAGTTTTTCTTTGCTAAATTCATAACAGATTAAGGTCAAATGATTCAATATGCCAAGTGGAGATTCATAGCCTACCTAAATCTGTGAATCAGGAATTAATTATTGATGGGAATATTTGTTAAGAATATCTTGACACTTGTATCCACAAAAGGCTCTTTTCCCAGCCATTCTTTTAAATATGTTCTTATGGGGAAAAAAGAAGTCCAGTCTGGATCTTAGGTTGTAACTGACTCAGAATAGAATTAAAATATCTAAAGATATTCTAAAAATTTTTTTGTAAATTATTATATCTTTATTTCATAACATCTATTAAGAAAAATTTAACCTTATATAAATTTATACAGTACTTGAGACTAAAACAATTTGTGACAAATTTGCTAAAGAGAATTTTATTATGAAAACAAAAAGGGAGATACTGATTAAAGTAAAAATAATGTTATATGTATAAATTTAAAATGTAAAGTATCAGTTATTTTTCTTGATAAGTGACCTTTAACTTAGTACAAAAACAAAACAAACAAAAAAAATGACTTTTAAGGAAATTTTACATATGCCAGTGTCTTTATTACATGTTTCGCATATGCTATTGTATATATTTTCCACATCACTCCTATGAAACATACATTTTTATTCCATTTAAATATTAAATTGAAAAAGATGAAATGAAAGTAGCTGTTCTATATTAAAGCATTTTTAATGTTTATTATTTACTTCTTTCCCTCATATTCATAGTGGAGAAGGTGTACTTCCTTTCCCCTTTACTTTAGGCTTATTCATGTGACTTGCTTTGGCAAATAAAATATTAGTGAATTAATTAAAACAGAGGCTTAAAATATGCTTTGGCTTTTGGCTTTCTCTTTTTTTACTATTGCCATTGTTGTAAGAAAGGTTTGTCTGGCACCTTGATATCCTTCAGCTGAGCCCACAGCTCAAGGTGTTCCAAAGACCATGGACAAGAAAAATACTTAATGTATGCCACTGAGATTTTAAGTTAGATTTTTCTGTAGTAAAATATAACTATGAAAAAAAATAGTGATGGGAATACCATAAAAAATAAGAAAAACTAAAATATGTGTTATTTTCTTTGGAATTAGGTGTCAGGTAGCAAAGAGACTCTTTTGGGAAAGTAGAGAAACAATCCATAGTATATCATAGCTAACCATTTGGTCAATTTTTAGTTATAGTTACTTAAAAGAGAAGAAATGAAAATTTGAGGCAGATATTGAATGTATGAGTTGATTTCTTATTAAGGCACTGCAGGAAAGTGATGAGCTCATTAAAGTACAAAATAAAATAAAACAAGTTTGCAAGCAAAATTTTGAAGAATAGAGAGAGCTCATAAATGCATGACTAGAAAATAAATATTTTTCTTTAAATCAATGGAGTATCTTAACTAAGAAAATCTTAATGTTTCCTTCAGGTTGACTAAACTTTAGACAGATTTATTCTAGAAGGGAGAAGACACTAGAGGTCCATGGTCTTTCTTTTCTTAGGGCATTTACTTTAGAAAACTTCCTGTTGTAATTTCTTCCTCTGCCCCTTTGAGATATAAATATTCTTTCAGCCTTTTGTAAATTTTACTACCCAGAAATGTTTTTCTTAAGACCTGGGAGCCATCTCTTTGAAATGTAATCATCAAGGAAGATAGTTGTCATATCTTCCGCTTCTCCGTGAAAGGGTGGGAGCCCAGTTTTTCAATGTGCGCCAATTAGCAAAGACAAATGGCCTAATCATGGAGAAAAACATTTGCAAACCCAGGAACAACCCAATGCAATGACACATAATATTGACCAATCTCCTTCCCTAATGTCCTCCAGCACTTTTCCACTAGCTCACTCCCTCGGCACTTAAAAACACTCCCACCATTTTTTTCAGTGAGTTGAGTTCAATCTATTTTTTCTATTGGAATAGTCTTATTTTAAGTCTTCCTTGTCTGTTTAACTTTGTCCAGTATAATTATTTATTGACATTTTATTGAAGTACAGCCTCAGACAAGGAACATTTATTCTGAGTGTTACATTAAAACATAACCTCAGAGCAAGAATCCTATCAAGCCTGTGTCTGTGACATTCTTTGTTAAACCTCAGAAAGATTAAGATGCTTCTAGTAGATCTTTTAAACCAAACAAGCCTCCTAGGGAACTTAGGGGTATAAGCCCATAGTATCCTAATATACAAAAACTACTGGTTTAAAAACTGAGAGAGAGAGAGACGTACTTTATGAAAGAATTTTGTAGGTAGCTTTTGACACATGGAGTTGACTGGAACAAAATACATAGAAATTCACAATGTTTCAAGAGAGTTGTACTGGCAAAGTTGCCTCCTGCCTGCACTAAAAGATATGAGATTTTGAGATATTAAAAGACATTCATCAGAAAGCTGACCAAGAAATCTGCTCAACGCCCTTTTCAAGAACATCCAAAGAGAGTGATGCAAAGGAAAAATTCCCAGAATGGAATTGAGAGCTATAGAAAACAAAGGACTAACCTGAACTAATGCTTAGTCAAGAAACATTTTCTGTCCCAAGGGTATAGGATTCTGGCAATATTTGTTCAATAGGATATCAGAATTGCTATGGACTAGTAACTGCTATTGGCCTCCTCTTCTGTTGGTTTTGAGTAAGAGTCTTTGTTGTAGTTGTCAGGTCCTGTTCCACCATCATATATTGTGTTCATGAGAGGGGAGGGATGTAGACATTTTATCTAGATCTCCATATTTATAAGAACTGCATGTGAACCTATTTAATCTTGATGTCATGTAAAAATGAGACTTTGGGTATGTTTTGAAGAAGAATTGAGTATTTTTCACATGGAAAAATAAAATGGACATTTGTTACCAAAAGGAAGTCCAAGTTGTGAGAGTTATAAAGATACCTCATTCCAGTCTTCTGGTCATGGTAAGGGTGAATGTGTTGCTGGATGTATTCAGATGCTTATGAAATGACAAGTGGTCTGTATGAAATGGGTTGATCACCTTGGGGTAACATCTGTCCTTGTTAGAGGAGCTGAGGAATATTTAGGTAATTTCAGTTTTACACATGTTTCTCTTAATACCATCTAAACTTTAGAAAGTTTAATTGTCTTTGCTCACTAAACAACAAAATTCTCAAGAGAGAAAGAGTAAATATTTAAATGTTAATTATTAAGAAATGACTAAAAATGTTATTCTATTTGCATAATTAGGTCAAAATTATGCTCATTTACAGATCTAAATTGAGTATCCTTGGAAATAGACATTTAACTTTAAATAGTGTTTTATATAGATTTAACTAGCGGCATGTTTGAAAAAACTTGTGTTTAAATCTGATTTTAATATTGCTGATATGATTACTGCAACTGGTTAATACCAGTAAGAAAAAAAGTACAGAATTTGGAATGAGATGTGCTACTTACTACTTCTGCGGCCTGTATCATGCATTTAACTTCCCTGATCATCACTATTATTTTCTATAAAATGGGGCTGATATTAAATGTCTTTTAGTGTTACTGTGAAATTAATTTCTATAGTATATGTAAAGTTTTTATTGAACAGTAAGCTCTTAGAAATTTAACTTAAATTTAACTTTACATCTGTCTCCACATACAAGTTTTTTCTATATGCAGAAGAAATTGTTTATCTGACATGAAATATAAAGTTAGAATTTTTTAATGTAATTGTGAATTTTGGACACAAGTACTCAACTTCATTCACTTAATTTTCAGCCTGTCCTTTACATAGTGCTAGTCAATTATATCAGAACTAGTTGTTCTATTTTATGGATGCTTCTCCTATTTGCCATAATGACTTAGAAGTATTAGAAAATCAAGTTAGTTTAAAACAGCAAATTATGTATAAATAAATAGGCTTTAAATTCAGGAGCACTTAAGTCATAGAGAATAGAGGAAGGGGCTGGTCTAAACTAGTTAAAGTCTTATCTACTGGATATGTCTCCAGATTGTTCCTCTTGAATTTTATGCTGCCAGTTGATATACCAAGTTGAAAATGGGTGAGGAGGGTAGATGTGATGCTGATTTCATGCATTGATGCCTATAAAATGACTAGTGGTCTGTCTAAAATGGGTTGATAATCTTGAGGTGACATATACTCTGTTGGAGGATTTGGGCACTTTACCAGTTCTACTTTTACATCCTCTTTCCTGTGCAGGGCCTGCTGTGCTACCCTGCTCTCTCATTCTGTTGCTCGCTACATCTAAGCTTGTTTTACCAGAATATGGGGTTAGATAGATTTGGATTTAATTCTCTGCTCCACTATAGATATGATTTTGCATATTTTTTTAAATCTTAGAGCATCCTTTTCTTACCTATTAAAGAAATTTTTTTAAAATATCCAGTTCGTAAAATCCACACCCCTTTTCAGACAAAATTAAACAACAAATGTTTATGATGTAGCATGACCAACATTGAGTAGTAAATGGAAAATAGCTAATTTTAGCTTTCATAGCTTCACCTATTTAAAAAAAATATGTCAAAATCTGAGGCAAATATTATATTGAAGTTCCCCATGAAAATTTTGTTAGATATCTTTTGGAAGTAAGAAACAGAAGGGAATCAGAAACTGACATTCTCCCATCTGGTTGTTTATGCATGGGAATGAAACCAGATTCATTTGTGAGTGAAGGGAAGATACAGGGAAAAACTTCTACTGAGAGTGTGGTCATCAGTATCAGTTATTTGAATGACCAACTGAGTTCTCTTTTATAATTCTGCTTTAAAATCCTATTATATTTGTGTGAAGATGTTTTAAAAGCAACAGTTTTTGGTGACGTTCTAACTAGAGCCAGATAGGATCCCCTTATAAAAAGATATTCTATATTAGAAAGCTAATACGTCAGAACTAATCTTTTATGTTAGAGCTGTAAGAAGGTTAAGGTAAATATATATATAAAACCACTGCATTTAATACTGTCCAGAAATGTCTAGCAAGTAGAAGCTGGTAGTGACTATGTATGAGTAAAGAAACATAATAAAGATCTGAATTTTGCCCAGAAAAGTTACTGAGAGCATTTAGGAAAACAGAAAGATCTCTTCTGAGCCAAAATTGTCATAAACGTGCATTTTTGTTGAGTGGTAACAGACTATTTGTTTAGAAACCTGTGAAGAAGGAATTAAATAGTAATAGGAAGCAAACTTGACACATGAGAAAGTTTGAGACTTTAGCAAAGGATCAAATAAATGAAAAGCCAAAGAACCAGGAAGACTCTCTAACACATGATAGATCAATTTGTGACTATAATGGTGGACCTTCTCCTCAATTGTAAAAGTGTCGACCAAAAAAAAAAAATTACTAGACCTTTGGTTGCGAATCTGTTCCAATGAACTGAAGTACCTACCCATGGTGAGTTATAGCAAGAAAAATTTTAACTAAGATCTTATAAAATCCCTGATTATTTCAAAGATAACATTTGAATGTAGCCTATAAATTAACATAAATTTGTAATAGAGATTAAAGTGTGTCATCTGATGTGGAAAGCTGAAAGGGAGGACAATGGACCCTTAGTTTTCGAGCAATCAGTTTAATATAGACTGCTAAATAAAATAAACAGCAGTTTTGTGGATTATGTGAAAGACCAAATTTTGGAAGGAAAGTTTTTTAAAAGTGTGCACTTGAAAGTAGTAACAAGAAAATGGACAGACTTAAATCCTCAAGGTCAACAAGAGACAAATTCCTTCTATCTAACCAAGGGGTGTTATTCATAGGAATACTCTTCACACTGTATCAACTATATCAGTGAGAGAAAAAATATGGGTAGAGGAATGTGATGAACAGACTTTACAACTTCAACTGCTTGTGTTCTGACTTTGTATCATCCTCTTCCTTTTACTGTGAAGAAGACTTGTGACTTGCTTCTAACAATAGAATATGCCAAAATGATAAGATGTCACTCTTCTGATTAAGTCAGGCTATATAAGACTATCTTCCTAGTCAACTTGCACTCTTTGCTGACTTTGAAGAAGAAAGTTTATGAGTCGTTTGGCACAAGGAAATAAATTTTGCCAACAACCTGAGTGATCTTGAAAGTGCATCTTTCCCCATTGATCCTCCAAATGAGAACACAGTTCTGGCTGACATTTTGATTGTAGCCTTTCAGAGGACCCAGCTCAGCAGTGCCCAGATTACTGACCCAGAGAATCTGTGAGATGATATATATTGTTTTAGTTCACCAAGTCTGTGATGATTTGTTACATGGCATGGAAAACTGATACAAGTAAATCTATCAATCTTCACAGATGAAGACTATCTTAGTAAAGTAAGGTTGATTTGGAGTATTGTTAGGTTTAAGGATTACTAATACTTTTTTAGCTGCCTTAGGAGCACTGGGTACACGTTATGCTGAGGAGGCTCATTTAATGTTAAATAACTATATGAAGTTAGGCTCAAACTCCAAATTCAAAATAACAAGTAAAAATAAAAAATATTAGCCTAGTTATCTGAAGAATTTGTCTCACCAATTTATTTTCTGTTGTTTCTTTTTAAGTTATTTTTGTTTTTAATTGTGGTAAAATAAACTTTGCAATCTTAACCATTTTTAAGTATACAGTTTGGTAGTATTAAGCACATTCACATTATTGTATAGCTGATCTTCAGAACACTTTTTATCTTGCAAAATTTAAACTCTATAATCATTAAACAAAATTTATTATTTTTTCTCCCCTCAGCCCTGCAACTACTATTCTAACTTTTTATCCTGAATTTGACTAGTCTAGGTACCTGACATAAGTGGAATCATATAGTATTTGTCTTTTCGTGATTGACGTATTTCACTTAGCATAATGTCCTGAAGGTATATCCATGTCATAGCATATGAAAAGATTTTTTCCTTTTGTTTGTCTTTTTCATGGTTTGTGTATGCCACATTTATTTATCCATTCACCTGTCAATGGTCACTTGGGTTAATTCAAACTTTTGAAAGAATTGAGATAATTCTGCAATGAATATATGTGTATAAATATTTCTTAATGACTTTTTTCAATACTTCTGAGTATATATCCAGAAGTAGAATATATGGTAATTCTACTTTAAATTTTTTGAGGAACTGCTACACTGTTCTCCATAGTGGCTGCACCATCTTACACTCCCACTATCAGTGTACAAGGGTTCCATATTTCTCCAAATTCTCACCTTTTTTAATTTTCTTTTTTTTTTTGATAATAGTCCTTGTAATAGGTGTGAGAAAGTATCTCATCGTGGTTTTGATTTCCGTTTACCAAATAATTAGTGATGTTGAGCATCTTTCCATGTGCTTTTAGGCCTTTTGTATATCTTATTTAGAGAAATGTCTATTCAAGTTCTTTGCTTAATTTTTTAATTGAGTTCTTTGTTTTATTCCTGTTTAGTTATAGGAATTTAAAATATATATTCTGGAGAGTAATTCATTATCAGATATGTGATTTACAAATGTTTTTTTCCCCATTCTGGAAGTTGCTTTTTCACTTTATTTATTGTATCCTTTGATTCACAGCAGTTTTTATATATGACATACTTCGATTACCTATTTTTTGTTTTCTTTGAACTCGTGTGCTCTCTCTGTCTCTGTCTCTGTCTCTCTCTCTCTGTCTCTCTCCACTCCCCCCACACTAGTATTCTTGAGTGTTCTAGTCCCAAATTCAAAAGGAAATTCAGTAGTAATGGTCATGATAAACAAAGTCCATCATTTATTAAAAAATACTATATCTGAGATTGGAAGGATAGATGACAGATGAGAGAAAGAAAAAGAGAGAGAGAAAGAAAGAGAGAGAGAGAGAATCCAAAGAATCATGATAACAAGACCAAGTAAGAAAAGCCACACTCATGACCCACAAAAGTATATCTAATCAATTCTCCTCTAGGTTTTATTTATTTACTTGAATTAAAAATGTTAGTTAAAATACAAAGGTGTTGCCTTTTTACCTTCTCTGTTCTCTTGTCTAAAGTCTTGATTTTTCAGAACCATTCTGGTACTGTTTTTATTTAATGATGCATGGATTATTAATGAAGAATGAGATAGAATCATGACTCCCACCATACTTTGTTCAGTCTTATAAGATAATTTAGTCTCTCCAAGAAGCAATTTTATTGAGGGAGCAAACCTTGACATAGAATTTAATTTCTGCCTTCTAATTTATTTTTCTATTCACAAATATGGTTACATTTTCAGTTGTCAAGAATGCATGCCCACATCACTCTCTTGGTGGTCGGAAAGCTACTACAAGAGAAAAGGCCAATTATTTTTAAAAAAAGAGGTATGGAGGTCGCCTGATTCACCTACCTGGAACACTGCAGCAGGCCTTATACAGTCTTCATCATCACCACTGTCACCATCATCACCATACAATGGAATAGAACAGAATAAATTTATCAGATAGTCACAAACTTCAGTCTTTCTACCTCTCAGATATACTTGTCCAACTTCTGAGCAATTGCAGTGCTTAAACCTGGTCAAAGCTCAGTGAAGAAAGATGAACCTTATTCGTAGTTCTCTAGAAGAAAACAGCATTCTACCTTCTGATTTTGGGGCTCAAGTTGGGCTATGAGAGCATCTGAGCTCTCTCTTTGGGACCACCAGGCCAAAAACAGAACAGAACAGAACAAAACAAAACAAAACAGAAGACTTCCTAAGTATGAGAGACCATGATTCTGGTTTCGGGCCAGATACTGATTACCATAGCATAGAGAGACATGGTAAATAATTTTATTAGTGAAGACTTTATGCAAAGTAACTGATTATTTGGCAAACAATTAACTAGAAAGTTTACATCAAGATTGATATAGTATTTGGAATAAAGGCCGTAACTAGATCAGAAGTTTTCTTACCAGAAATACAGAGAAAGCTAAAGTGTCTCAACATTATTTTTAATTAAAACCAACACACTGGAGTACTAAAATAACAAAATTTTACTTTGAGACCTCAAGTAATTCTTTGGATATGTAAGCTTACCTTTAAACTCATGTTAAATGAGTGAGTTAATTTTCTAGTTTTAATCTTTTAATTTTATTCAAAGTCAGTAAAATATATGGAAAATGTAGATCAGTAGATGTTATCTGATTACATGACCTCATATACTTCAAAATAGGTTTATCTTATTTATAATTCAAAACAAACTGTAAGGAAAGAAGTAGATTATAACATCTTATGCAGTTAATGTGGTATACTTAAATGTTAACGTGAAGGCACTGTCAAAGATAAGCTCCTCAGAGAAAATTACCAAGTTCACGTTTCACATGTGGCAAATTCCTTACAGATGTTTAAAGTTTTAATGCAAGAAGAATGTACGGCATGACTATGTTATTATTACAAGAAGTCTTTATTTTCGTATGGTTTATTTTGGCTGCAATAAAATCTGCAACTCATATTTTGTATGCAATAAATGTACAGCCTCTACTTTTTTCAAGGTTAACAACTGTCTTTACTATTACAACAAAATATTTGAATGGAAATGTGTAATTTGTGAGTGCTCAGTATAGAGATGCAGTAAGGAACAGAGTGGCATAATGAACTATGTTGTATAATGGATTCATCCTTTGGTCTACTATATAACTATTTCTTATGAAGAATTAAACTCATGTAGGAGTCATAACTTTTGAAAGCCAGAAATAAATAATCATAAAGAAATGAGTCCATGTGATCTCATTCTTTTATAGTGATGTTGGCCCGCAAGACTCTTAAATGTGGTACGTACCAAGAACAACATGTGATGATACTGAAAAATTTTTTTTTCCTCTACCTTTCCTTTTCCTCTAATTTTTTCTTTCCATTATGAGGTGTACCTGCTATTCAGCAAACAATTATAGATGAAAAACTATTGTACTAGTTATGTTATAAATAACTAAAGAATATGTTGTCAGAGATAAGAATAATGTTCAGAATTTTTCACTCAATCTTCAACTACACTATTACTATTAATTCATTCTAGAATTATACAGACATTAAGAAGATACATAATTATGGTAGTAATTTCCATAATATTATAATGTCATATAAATGTTAGAATTGCTTTTTCAGAAGAGGAAAGATAAAAGTTTTCATTATTCTGAACATAATCATCAGTGAATGAATTATACCAATTGCTCTCCCCAAAGTCTACCTATGGAATTTCACTAGAAACCATGATATTCTACATAGTACCAAAAGTTGCTACATAAAAATATTTGGTTTTAAAATGTCATCTTGTAAATAAAAATATATATATTAATTATATTAAGAGATTTGCAGCATATTCTTGAAGAAGATAAGAGAGTAGCTAAATCCAGATATTGTGCTTTGCTTTATGTCATAAATATGTGAAATGTAAGTCAAGGATTTATTATTTTTAATGAATTCAGGCAGGAGGTATATTTTGTATTGTAAATAAATATGGCTTTATTTATTTTTTAAAGTTCAGATTCTCATGTCATTTTATTAAAATAGAACACACTTGATGAGTTTATGCTTAATGCATTGATGAATTAGTAATTTATTTATTTATTTATTTATTTATTTATTTATTTATTTATATATTATATATTTATCAAACATATACCTAGCATCTGTTTTGTTCAAAATAGACTAGATCTAATTGCAAGGAACAAACCTAACTTATTAACTCTAACAAAATAAGTTTGTTTCCTACACAAGTACATGTTGGTGACAGGACTACTAGGACCTCTGTTCATTATCTTCCCTCTGGGACCTGCACTGATGAATCAGCCACTAGCTACACCATTTTAGACACTGGTAGAATGGAAAGAGAGTGTGTTGAGGCATGCACTCTACCCAGCAGTGACATGTCACCATGACACACATTCATTGGTCAACACAGGGCATGTGATGTGCATTTTAAGTGCAGTATGAGAAACACAATAAGCTTAACTCTCTATCCATGTGTTTAGGCATGTTTTTCTGTCTCTAAGTTAAACAATATGTAAAATGAGCAAAAATTATTTTGTTACTTATTTCAGAAAATACTTGTCATTGAGAAAGAAATGAGTGCTAATCAAATAAAAAAGCTTAGTGACCAAAACCAACATCAGACTATCAACACTGGCTTCTCAACTTTCACTTTGTTCTGTCCAGCAACCCAAAGCTATGATTCATAAACTACCCTTGATCTCCACTAAGCCCTATTTTGCAAGGCACACCTTAAAATCACTGCAAATATTCTCTACTAACATCCCTCTTCAGACATAATTGTAAGATTCCCTCA
The DNA here is from genome assembly GCA_004027375.1 of Macroglossus sobrinus. Taxonomy (NCBI): domain Eukaryota; kingdom Metazoa; phylum Chordata; class Mammalia; order Chiroptera; family Pteropodidae; genus Macroglossus; species Macroglossus sobrinus. The sequence continues at coordinate 477,803 of PVKZ01000517.1, forward strand.
GAACAGTAGTGTCCTATTGCAGCTAGTCAAAGTAACTTTGCTTTGTTTGATCACTAAGTTTTTCTATTTGTCTTTTTTAAGGAGTAAACATTTGATATATGCTTAGTGTAGACAAGAAACCAAATATTACTGAACAGCACTAATGGCAACCATAATATTTAAATGCCATGTGTTGTGATAGGCAATTGGCATATAGAGTTGAATAAGGCCTAATCCTTGGCATATGGTAGTTGCTTCATAATGATTGTTAAATGAATGAAGGAGATATAAAAAAGGAAGGCACACATGTATAAGTCCTATAATACATTATAAAAAACTAATAATAGGGTTAGCAAGATAAACAATAATGGTATATATAAACTCACTGCTTTCATCTCAATGCTTTAAATTTTTTTTTATTTGAATGTTTCCCAGGTATGAGAATGAAAGTACCTCACAGAGTAGTGACAGTTTCTCCTCAATATCATTTGAAACAGAGAACTTCATAAGAACTTCAGAACTTCACAAAGAAAATCTAGTATAGAAGAAAATAGTATATTCAACTATTTCTCAAATTTTCTTCTCATCCACAAAGACATGTTTTTTTTCCTTCTAATAGCTAATGTAGTACAGATACACTATAAAGGTTTTTTTAATAAATGAATGATGTCAACTTCATTTATTCTTGTGGCATGTGTTGTGCTCACTACATATACAAAACTGTGTCTGTATTAGAGACTCAAATATAAATGGCATATAGTCACTTGAAGCACCTTTGTAAAAAAGGAATAAAGTCTGAATCAGAGGAGAAACCACCATGGCTTCTTTGAAGGTATAGGATAGCTGGGTCTTCTGATAACCCAAAGATACTACGCACAATTTCTAAAGAAATAATTCTATGTTGAGCAGCATAATACAAAAGAAACGAGATTTGAACTTAGAATTTATTTCCAATGCCAACTCTTACACTTGATTCTCTGTGTGAATTTTGGCAAGTCTCTGTCTATCCCAATCATGGTTTCTTAATCTACAAAATGAGAGATAATATATTTATATTGTAAGTGTGTTATGAACATGTAAATATATAATAATTGGAAAAGAAATAAGCACCATTTGCATTTATACCTAGCAAAGTGTTTTTCTGTCCCCTTCTCCTATCTCTTTACCTCTTTATCTCTTGTCTGGGGTCCTTTTGCCTCCTTTGGCATTTTATATCCTGCAGTGAACTTTAAAACTCTATTGATTTGTCTGTGTATTTCATTTTGAAACTTCTCTGAAGAAAGAACTGTTTTATTCATCTTTACAGCTTAGCTTATAATACAGAGTCTGGTATGTAGTCAATGGTTAGTAAACGTTTGAGAAATGAAAACATATATAAATGTATATGTAAATTAATGAGTCAACAACAGTTTTTCTTTCTTACAAGGTAAACTTTCTGTTATTTTAATGTACATTTTTAGATAATTTCTACTATTTTAGAAGCTTAAATCAAACTAAATTTAATATTCTGAAAGAGTTGACTGAGACTTTACCTACAAGCAAATAATAAATCACCAACATCTGAAAGTACAATAAATTACTTTACAAGGTTTTACAGGCACCCATCATGTACAGAAGGATGGTTCTATCTTTTTGAGGCAGTAATGTACTTGTATAATACAGAAAGTTCTGTAAACGGTTTCCCTATAACCATAATGATGAATGCCCCTCTCCTATTAAAAATTCTGCAGCAACAAGTTTTAGGGAAAAAAGTACTGAATCATAGACAGCATGGGAGAGTTGCTAGAGGTCACAAAGAACTACAATCTGTAATAATTTGTATGTCTCTGTCAGAGAATAGGAAATAAGCTATTGACCAAAACAATTTCATTTCAGTGATCTCAGTGATATTGATCAAATTGGGACCATGCCAAATAAAAACATATTTTCTTCTCAATTCATAAATTGCTTTTCTCATTCTGCAAATTTAAGTTAATTCATTGACAAGAAGAAAAAGGTTACTTTGACATAAAGACAACTATGAATTGGCTAACCAGACATGGTTTGCTAAATGGCAGTCATGTTTAGTTTTTCTGAGCTTTGTTAGTTTGTATTTTGTGAAGCCAAGAAGAAATTGTTGTTTTCCTGTCACAAAGATAGATTAAGAGTATTTCCAAAATGAGCAACACTTTATGCTTGGGATTTTCTCAGTGCATGATGGGACTTCACTGATCATCCTCTGGATGCAAAGTTGTCTTTTGGATCAAGGCGAATGAAGTGATCTGAAACTAATGAAAGTTTGTCTTAGGTCCTGGAACATTACTCTGAATGGCTTGGAGGTATCACTTCAAACAAATCACTTAAATATTTTGTGTTTGAGTCTCTCCATTTGTACAAGACAGATATATACCTACTATGTCTTTTCCTTCCAATAGTACTTTAGAACTTATAAAATTTCTCTTTATTTTAAGGTATTTTAAAAGAATAATAAAAATGTAGGAAATTAGTAAAATATCTTCATGTAATTTTCAATATAGATTAAAAACATTCCTACTCTTAGTTTGACTAATACCGTTCTGAAGAATTTATTTTAAAGAATTATCTGAAAGATAGAACATGCCACGGTTAAAGAACAAAGATGTTCTTTCATACATTATCTATTATAGAAATAGATCAAATTATTATAGACAATAATAAAATTGCCCAGCTATTGACATTTGATTATATAAATGATAGAAATGTTTAATAATGAACTTTTATTAAAAGTAATGATAATTAAATCTATATGGCACCATTGAAAATTACAGATTATTACATGAAGTAAAAATATAACCTTTTTATTAATATCTGAATCATGTTTTCCCTATGGATAAATATTGGAAGGGATATGCAAAATAAAAAATAAATGATATTTTTAAGTAGGGATCTGAGTGATTTTTTTTGTCTATTGCATTTCTTAAACATCCTATAATGCCATATAGTCTTTAAATTTTTTAAAAAATATTTAAATTATGATTTTCAAAGACAAGAAATAAAGATGTGTGGGAATATACTGAAATGTTGCCCAATATTTTTTTTCTTGCTGTCCAGTTTTTCCTTTTTTCTATTCCCAATACTGCTATTTCTTCCCTGGAAGCTTTCTCTATAACTCACAAGACTGTTTAAAAGTTTATCTTTCCCAGTGTTCTGATAGTGAAAGAAATCTACAGGAGCCTGCAGACTCTGTCTGTCTCCTTTTCTAGCTGCCCTTGGGTCATCTACACCACTGGCTATAAAATACCAACAAGAAAATTAATGGAGCATTCGTTTACACTCTGATTTATTCCTAAAGGAGCCTGCCTCTGGGGAGACAATAAAAGTGCAAGGAAAATGCAGAAACCTCATGAGAATAGAAAGATGTGAAGACAGCTGGTGGATTTGACAAACCCACATCTCTGCAGAAACCTGTCTTTCATACAAAATGTGACCCAATTCTATATGAATATGCATCTTATTGGACTGAAAGTGGATGGAATATTTCTGTGAAAGCAGTTATTTTAAAAAGAGTGAACCAGATGTTGCAATCAGAACTTTGCATGCATGATCTTATTTAATTCTCACAAAAATCTGAGAGAAAAAACATAATCTTCATTTTAGTAGTGAGTAGAATGGGGCCTTGAAAGTGTTAGTGACTTTTCCAATGGGACACAGTCTTCCTAGATTGTTTGAGCCTTCTACAACTCCATTCAGCCTTGGAAAACAGGGTTATGCAAAAATATAGCAAAACAAACAAAACAAAACCTTTTTCCTCCTCATCAGGAGAGCACAATCCTGCCATTAGAGCAATAATGGAATAATTTGATAGTCCAGGGCTTTTATATTAGCTGTTGTCATTTGTCAGTTAGATACCCTTTAAGAATATAAGCTTTCTTCATCAAACTAGCAAATGTTGACATCTCATTTTGCTTCTTTAAGCAATTAAATTACATTCTGAAGTAAAGAAAATCATATCATGTGTAAGACCTCCTCTCTGGATATTTTATTGTGAGATACAATGTCTTAGAGCATGAGCAATAAATGTTCATAATAAGTTTAGCCTGTAACTCAATGTTTCTTACATAGTCTGAATTTCTATTTGCCTTGGTAAAAGAAAATATAGTTAATTTTTATTTCAATTTCTGGATATTTATTTTGTCTTAATATCTCTTGCTATCACAGTCACACCACTCTGATGAGGTGGGAGAGTATGGATAGATTACATATATGGTGAAGTGGTCAGGATTAAAAAACTCTTTAGTGGCTAATTTATGCCAGGCATAGTTCTGGATCGCATTACACATTTTTGTTGTCTTTATAAACTGGCCCTCATAATATATAGTGTTACTTCAATTTGTACTTTTGAGAAAACTAAGTTAAGTAAGTTTTCCAACAAGATAAACTTACTGGTAAGTTGGTACAGCCAAGATTCTCAAAGAGAGATCTAGATTTTGTTGTTGTTGTTGTTGTTGTTTTCAAATGTACAATATTTCTTACATTTCTCCAGAATATCTCAAGCACAAAATATTGTCTAGAGATCACTTCCCTTGCTGTCCTTGATATGGTGTATGGGTTCTTAGTTGTAAGCAACAGAAACTGACCTGACCCTGATCAATTACATTTATTTTAAATTATATTAGATAACTTGAAGAATCAAGTTATCTTGATTCTATCTATCTATCAAGGCCACATACTGAGACATGGAAAAACAAGGGAATGAGAACAGCTCCTAAGACCATAGTCACAATCATGCCATAGAACTAGTCTTGTGAACACATCATTGCTGCCATCTTTAACCACTGGATGCCACAAGAGAAACCTCCACTATTGCCACAGGCACTAAGTACTACACACCAGACATTGCTTTTGCCCATGGCCACTGCTGCCCTAGAAACTCAGTTGCCTCTGTTTCTTTGTCTGACATTTTCTAATTCAAATTCAAAATGTGGTCATGAGTGTCTGACTATTTGAGACCATGTCAAATACCCACATTCAAGTCACAAGGAGTGGCTGGATACTAAATATCTGATATTCTCAGCTTCAGTCATTAAAGATAGACTGTCACTGCCTATTATCAATTATCAAAAATGCCATCATTACTAATTCTGTCTTTGATAAAATCAACTGTACATTTGATTGTCTTTTCTTTATTCTTTTGGCTTAAAAATTATTGTTTCCTGTTAAAATATAGATTATCACCTAAAGAAGAGAACACATTACCATCAACAGACAAGGTCCTTTGATTCTTCTAATTTTTACTATTATCTCAAGTAGAAATCTAAGTTCTAAACAGATGAGATGTAAAAAAAAAATTATATTGATTCAGGTTCAAGGGTAGGAAAAAGAGTACAGAAAAATAAATTAATGAAGGAAGGTAAAACTGTTTTTGTTGTTCACTTGTTCATTTTGCGGACCTGGGAAGTGAAGGCAGAAAAGGTGACTGAAATGTAAAGGGAAGCAATGTTAATGAAAAGTTAGTTAAATGACAGAAGGTTAAGCATGTATTCATTCCTTCCAACAGATATTTTTGAGTGTCTGTCTCACTGGATACCAAGGATAGAAAAATGTGTAGAACCTACACACTTTTTTTAATAGCATTTGATTTCTTTATGTAGAGAGTGCTCAATAGCTCACAGATATTACCCTGTCAGAGGCTAACCAAACTTATTCATTTTATTCTAAACCACACTTGGTCAATCTCTTCTAACATATCTACCTGGCATAAAACAAAACTAGATTTCACTGGTTTTGTCCATGTTTAATATTCTGAAATCATAATTTGAGCCATAAATTTAGTTCCTTTCAAGTGATTGCTGTCTGGGGATTCTCACAGCAGCCTTCAGTTTGGAAGTATTCAGATCCTTTCCTGTCACTGGCTCCTTTAAGTGACCCTGAGCAAATGAGTTAAGCATCTCTGGGACTAGGTTTCTTCATCTCTGAAAGATGGATAAAAATATCAGCCACCTGTTGTGAAGATCAGGGAGCTAATATGTCTCAGAAGCTTTCAAATCTCTGGCTCTAAGCCTTTTGCTATCTAAGTATTAAGAACAAAGACAAGTCCTCACTGCTTTCACCCAAATGCTGCATTCAAAGTAATAAAAAATATAATATTTGAGTTCTATGAGACTTGAAGGTTATTTTGTATTAGTTTGAATTTCAAACTGTTTTTCTCTGTTGTACTCTTGGCATTGCCATTTGTTAAGTACAGCGCTCATTTGCATAGTAATTACAAAATTTAACAAATACCATTAAGGTCGGAAAGAAAGAGGTACATTCCATTTAAATTACTGACAGTATTCCATTACACATTTTTAACCACAATTTTTAAAAGAGAAAAGCTATTCAACCTAATGTGTTGTACAGATTTCCAGAACTCAGCAATATTTCTGCTTCAAGAAGGTAAAATCTTTTCCTGTGCTCTTTAGTGACTTCTAAAATTCTATTAATAGATACTGATAATGCACTTTTTCACCATAAGACACAGTGCTGTTGACACAACTCCCTGCTCAGAGCCAAGTTGGAAATGTTAGTATAGTAAATTAAGTTAAATGTCCTAGTTGTACTATACATGAAAGATCATCTTTAATAAATAGATGCTAATGTAGCACTTTGATCATTTCTGGCTGTGAATGTCAACACTTGGTTTTGAGTCTAGGAAGTTATTATATCTATATAGATAGATAGATAGATAGATAGATAGATAGATAGATAGATATAGATGATATAGATATAGATAGATATAGATATAGATATAGATGATATAGATATAGATATAGATATAGATATAGATATAGATATAGATAGATAGATAGATAGATATAGATGAGATTGCCTTCACTCTGATCCCATGCAGAAGCTCTGGGATAAATTAGCTTCATAAGGACATACTAATAAAAAGAAAAAACCTATTTAAAAAAATTTACTCTGGACTAGAAAGGAAACTTGGCAGAGTGAGAGAGGTCCCTGGACCTCTCTCCTTGAGACAAAAATAAGTTGAACATCTAAAACTCAACAAATAACACCCAAACAGCACATCAGCATGTCTAAGCATGAGATATGCATATAAGAACCACAGGTCAGAACCCCAGATGGTGGGCGATGAACTGGGAGAAACAAAGAAGGTACCTCTCTCAGTTGCTGTTGGAGATCACTGTAGGAGGAAGAGGGAAAAGAGAGAAGGTGCAGCAACTTCTCTGAACAGCCCTGCCTGGGAAAGTTTGTGAGTTCCTTGCAGCCAGCAGCAGGGCCCAGTCATCAAGGCAGAAAGCAGAGAAGCAGAGAGCAGTATATAATGCCAAATTTAATAACCCAGAAAAAATGGACTAGTACTTAGAAAAATACAATCTTCCTAGACTGCCTGAATCAAGAACAGGAAAAATCTAAGTAAACTGATTAGCAGTATGGAAATTGAAACAATCACCAAAAACCTACCAAAAAATAAAAGTCTAGAACTAGATGGTTTCACCAGTGAATTCAACCAAACATTCAAAGATGATTTAATACTTATTCTCCCCAAACTCTTCCAAAAAATCGAAGAGGAGGTAATACTATTTAACTAATTTTATGAGGCCAATATTCCTCTGATACCAAAACCTGGTAAAGATAACACAAAAAACTAAAACTACAGGTCCATATGTCTCATGAACACAGATGCAAAAATCCTAAATAAGATAATAATGAACAGAATACAGCAACATATTAAAAAGATTATATACTACAATCAAGGGGGCTTCATCCTAGAGGCATAGGGATGGTTCAACATATGCAAATTCATCAATGTAATACACCACTTAAACAAATTAAAAAATAAGAATCATATGAACATATCAATAGATGCAGAAAAAGCCTTCGACAAGATACAGCATCCACTTATGATCAAAACACTTAACAAAATTAGTATAGAAGGAAAGTGCCTTCATATAATAAAGGTCATATATGACAAGCCCAACATTATACTTAATGGCAAAAACCTAAAATATTTTCCTCTAAAATCAAGAGCACGGCAAATCTGTCCACTATCACCACTGTTATTCAATATAACATTGGAGGTCCTAGCAAGTGCATTCAGACAAGAGAAAGATATAAAAGGCATCCAAATAGGAAACAAAGAAGTCAAACTGTGACTATTTGTGGATGACATAATTCTTTATATAGAAAACCCTAAAGACTCCACAAGAACACTTCTAGAAACAATAAGCAAATACAGTAAAGTTTCTAGATACAAAATCAAAGTTAAAAATTCATAATGTTCCTATATCTGATAATGAAGTGTCAGTAAAAGAAGTAGAAAAATTATTCATTTTGTAATTATGACAAAAAATAAAATACCTAGGAGTAAATTTAACAAAACATGTGATGGACCTATATAATGAAAACTATAAGACACTATTAAAAGTAATCAAAGTAGAAACATAGAAATGGAAAGATATTTCATATTCTTGGATTGGAAGAATCAACATAGTTAAACTAAAGAAGCCATGGTGTGTGTGTGTATATATATATATATATATATATATATATATATATATATATATATATAATGGAATATAATGGAATATTACTTGGCCATAAGAAGAGATAAAATACTGCCATTTGCGAACATGGATGGACCTCAAGATAATCATGCTAAGCGAAATAAGTCTGACAGAAACAGTTGAAAATCACATGATATCATTAATATGTGGAATATAAACCTAAAAGCAACACATGAACAGGACAAACAGAGACTCATGGACATGGACTAAAGACTAGTGGTTACCAGAGGGTAGGGAGTGGGACAGGAGGGGAGAGGTTGATGATGTTATAGGGTCAAATATAGGAGGGTAGTGGGAGGTTGAAGAGGGTAAAGGTAATCAAATATATGGTAGCTGAAGGGAATTTGACTTTGGGTGGTAAACACACAATAGAATATACAGATGTCAAATTATAATGTACACCTGAAAATTATGCAATTGTATTAATCAATGTTACCTAAATAAACAATTAAAAAATAATATAAAAGATATTCAAAAAACGTGTGCTATTTCAATGCAAAAGAATACAAAACAGGTGTGAAAATACCATTTGTGTCTTGAAATAATGGTGAATTTGAACAAAAACATAACAGTAGTATGAGGGAAAGAAAGAAAAGAAAGACATTGCTAATTCTTTCCACTTGTCTCTGCAGTATTTGTTTCATCTTGTCTTGTCTAGCTCTGTTCCTTGATGCATTCTATACTATGTATTTTTATGCAGTTCCTTTACTTATGGACTTGTTTGTCTATATTTTTTTGAACCAATAGTTTTTCTAGAAATAATGCATGTTTGATGCGTGATTTCTGACTTGACATCCAACCACTCCAATTATACTTTCATAACAAAGCCATGCACATGTACACACACATGTAAACACACACACACACGTAAATTCACACACACACACACACACACACAACTTGAGCAAACTGGACATAAATAAATTTAGTTCAGAAAAATGGTCTGGTGGACAAATTATTTTGTTTTTGTATTTGTTTCTGGACAAAGGTAAAACAGCTTAGTTTCTATTATAAAACCTAACTTTGAAGAACATATAGAAATTTTAAAGAAAAAACTAATGCAGAGATTATATGAAATAAGTTATATTAAGAAATTTGATCTTGCTTCATAATCTACCCAAATATTTTAACTAATTTATTGCCCACGAGGTTTGGCTGGTTCATTTTTCTGACCTAAGCTATTTGAGTGCAATAATTAAGAGTAATCACACATCAGCAATACATCAGCAACTTGTTATACCTCTGAAATTTACTTACTCTTTCCAAGGACTAAGATATAAAGGAAACCCAATAAACAGATAATATTACTATCACTTTTTCTAAATGGATGGAGTCATTCTGAGTTTCAATCCTTAAGAATTTGATATTTTATCCACAGCTTTATGGTAAAATGCTGAGCTCTCATTTAATGATTGATCCCTGTTTTAATGAAAAATGAAGTTTGTGTTTGGTGTTTCCTTAATCTTAAATATTCCACACATATAATATATGTATTTGCTTTTGTGCTCTGTCACTAACCTACATTTGAAAACTTCAGGAAAATTTGTATTTTTTTGCAAACTTTATTTTCTTAAACTACCCAAAATGTTAAAACTACTACAGTAGTAGTTTCCATTGTGAAAATCATGTTTTTTTTATTTAAAATAAAATAAAGTGTGTTTTAATTCTACCCATAGAGTCAAAATCATATGGTTTATCATAAGAGAGTATCTATAATAGAGATTTAAAGCATATGCTAAAGAAGCTTCTTTGTTATATCCATCAAATAATAGCCTTACCTTGAATAAACTCTAAGGGGAGCCTGTATGAGTTTTGACTATAATAACAATATTAATAGTTTTGTGATTTTTTGATTCTTCCTTTTCTGTACCAGGTACTGGTTTATGTCCTCCAAAAGATTTCTAATGTTTGCCACCGTTTTGCAATAAAACAATTATATTCTCATTTTAATTTTAGAAATGAAAACTCTTAAAGGTTAAATAACTCACAAAGTCACATAGGTAATAGGAGTCATCATCTGGATTCAAAGCTAAAACTTTGTGTCTCAAACACCTATGTCTATTTTTGTCATACCATTTTGTGCTCTAACATTAAATTATAGCAGTGTTTTGCTTAGTAACCGATTATTCAGGTATATACCATTTCCATTAGCGTGAAAGAAATGTTGTTATTTGGGGTAGGTAATTCAGGGGTTATTTATAAATGCATAAGAAAAAAAATTATTTTAATCTCTTTTTAGGCAGTATGAATTTGAAAAGAATGGATTGACCATTTTATGATTCAATTTCAGGAAAGAAGAATGTCATACAGATTCTCTAGGTGAGTTGAGTCAGGAGATCTTAAGGAAGTTCACTGGGCATGGAGTTAAATGCAGTCTGGTATTATTCTGAGATAAGGGCTCAGGTCAGGCAATTAAGAAACAGCCATGAAACCATGTGGATTAGGAGAATGTGAAACATATTATAGGTCCTGGATGGAAACCATAGGAAATATATACCTAAATTCATATAAGAACAGCTCAAATTGAGCAAGTTAGTTATGGTGGATAGTGGATTTTTCTTGTCTGCAAGCATTACCAAGGACAGAAAACATTCTTAGTGAAATAACCAAGGACTTGATGCTATAAGAATCTAACAGTGGTAGTGAGCTTTATGGTGGCTCAAATGTGACGAATCACTGGAAACTGAGGTACTGTTTAGAATTCACAGAAGAGTTTAGGAGAAGACAGGACTTTCAACTAAACAGCATTATTTAGTTTTCCTCAAAGGGACAAAAATTATAATATAAATTTTATAGGTTAAGCATTAATTTAGAAATAGGATATGGTAGGTTCTAACCCAAAATTATCAGAAAGAAATAAAACAACGTTAAAATAACCTACTTGAGTTTCAAAAAATATTATACTAAATGGAAATATCATTTATGAGAGAATTGGAGATTGTTTTTGAAAGGTGCTGTTATAAATATCAATATTACTTATATGATAAATTTTTGCAAAGCCCTTAAATTGAATATTTACAAGTTTCTAAGAGCAAGCAATATTCAATGAGCATTCATCAACAAATAGTACTGAATACCCCTACATGCTTAATAAGCATGTTTGCTTAATTAACGTCAATTGTTCCAACATTTCTCATCTCTTTTCTCAAGAAAACCACTTTTTTCCCCAGCTTTTTTTCCCATCTACATCTCCAGATAATATGCTAATCAAACAGATTATGACATAGTCTTTGATTCAAGGATAGGTGTGTAAAGAAATGAGTTTATTTCCATAGTAGGGGAGAGGATATTATTTTCCTTTTAAATGTTCTTTTCTCTCTCCTTGAATGTATCTATCTTTTCTAAAGGACAAGGGCAATGAGTCACATTAACCTAAATGTTACTGGTGGCTGTGTTGCAGCTAGTAGGTGATTCAGCCTCAATATAAAGCTGCTCATAAGTAAGCAAAGAATACAAATGGAAAAAATCTGGGTCTTGAATGACATGATTTAGCGAAAGAGCATTAAATGTCTGGAGTCCACCTTACATTTTATCGGTTAAGCCAGTTCGCATCTATGTTTTCTATCACTTATAGCCAAGAAGATCTTAACTAACATTCATACTTTCTGCTTTGTGTGCAGATTTTCAGAAACAAAAAAGTCAGAGTTTCTGCTTCCAATAAGCGAACAAACAGATATATACATCATTATTATATTTAGATAAAATAGCTATTATAGGATATATATAAACATATGTTACATATACATAAAATAATCACATAAAATACATACATAATTATAAAACAATGTTATAAATGTTCATGAAAATATTTATTATGCTCAGACAGCAAACACTTTTCTATCAGCTTGTAAAGCAGGCAGAGTATGAGGGTCCATCAGTCTATGTGATTTCAGACCATGACTTGCTCAGATTCAGACATGCAATGCACATATAGTGACTTCAAAATTCATTAGCAGTAGTGAATATGAAAACATGACTCCCATAAACACGACCTCCTTATATTTAGAGTCTGAATAGATCATTAAACAGAAAAATAAAATTATTCCTCATAGAGTTCTGCTGTGAACTATAATTTTTTTTATAATTTAAAATTTAAATAGATTTCAAATCTTATTTTTATTAAAAATACTCATTCTTGCAAATGTGTGTGTGTGTGTGTGTGTGTGTGTGTGTGTAATATTACCACAAATTTTAATGCTTGGACACACACACACACACACACACACACACACACACACACATATATATATATATATATATTTTTAATATGTATATATATTTTATAACTGTGGTTATTTGTGTTTGGGAGGACATAGTCATGAAAGTCTTCATATAATTATTTTTTGATGTTTAAGGCAAAAATTCACCATATATGGGATGTTAGTCAATATTGATAAATTGCTGAGCACTTACCATGTGGCAGGCACTGTTCTAGGCTCTGGAGAAGTAGCCCTAAATAACAAGAGAAAAAATTCTTTTAGGTGTGGCTTACATTTAGTAGGGTTGAGAGAATCATATACTAAAATAAATAAGTAAATTATATGATATGTTAAAGTGATAAGTTCTGTAGAAAAAAATAAAGCAGAGAAGTGAGATAAGTGTTCAAATTGGTGTGGAAAAGAGAGATTGTAATTTTAGATAAGGTGGTCAAGGAAAACTTCACTGTAAAGGTGATATGAGAGGAAAATTGTATAAGAAAGAACAGTCTGGGTATTAAGAGCTGACAGTGCAAATGTTCCTGAATTTGGACCACATCTTGCATGTTGAAAGAGTAGAAAAATGACAAAAGCACCTAGAGCAGAGTAAGAAAGAGAATTGGAAAAGCCGTAATGGATCCCTAAGTCAAGTAAGGCCTCAGAGGCTGATATAAGTTCTTAGAGTTTTACTCTGGGAGGCTTCTGATCATTTTTGAGCTAAAGAGTGACAACACCTGAGATAGAATTCATTTCTCTGCAGAGTTAAGAATGGATGGCAGTGAAGAAAGAACATGGTATATTTAGGCCAAGTAGTTTAGAATGGCTACAAGACATTGTATGAGTATACTACAATGGATGCTAGACAGACAAGGAATGTAGAAACTAGATTACAATGGACTTTAGTGTCTTTGGTAATTTGGGACTTTCTGTAAATGAAAGGTGTTAAACACAAGAATAACATGCTAACACTTATATTTCAGAAAGCACAGTTTACAGATAGTGTTTTCCTCTCTTAGAGAGCTATAAGAATAAGACAAAGAAAATAGTTAAAAGGCTCTGATTGTTATGATTTGGTTTAGCTTCAAATAAGAAGACCTCATATATAAGTAACTTAAAGAAAGTTAAAACATTGTCTCTCTAAGGTTATCAAAACAGTTCCTTAGTTAAGAAGAATCTAAACTTTTTATATTGTTGCTTTACCATCCTCAGCACTGGGCATTTATGTCACAGTCCAGGATAATTGTTCCACTTCCATCTATCACATATGTATTCTAGACAGCAGAAAGAAACAAACAAACAAAACAAAACAAAACAAAAAAAGAGAAAAATCATGTTACCCTTGCCTTTAAGGACACATTACAAAATTTGTTTATACCACTTCTCACTATGTTCTTTTGGTAAGAATTTAGCCTCAACATGGCCACATTCAGCTGTAAAAGAGGCTAAGAAATGCAATTATTATCCTGGGAAGTCATAAATTCCATTAGAATTCAGAGTTTCTATTGCTTAGACAGATAGGAAAAGAGGATATCAAGACAACTCTGTGATTGCATCAGAGGTTACTGCAACGGTCCCAATAAGCAGTGCCGAATGCCTGATTTTTGCTGGTGGCTCCAAAGATAGAGGATAGCAATAGATTTAAGAGATGGTTCAAAGGGAAATCAAATAGTTTTGGTAAACAATTGAATCTATGGATCATAAAGGGCCACATCTATTCTAAGATTTCTGGCTTTGAAATGGTGTCATGACAAAGTTATCAAGAGAGAAAAAACAGGTATGTTCAAAATATGTTTGATTTTTTCAGGCTGTAATTTGAATTCTTAATGAAACTCAACATCTGGCAGAAATGCTTATTTTTCAAAGAAGAATGTCAACCAGAAGGCATACATTCTTTAAAGTATAACACTACCATTTGAGTGAATGAACTCATTTGTCCTTCAGCCCTGGGAACTGCTTGAGGAAATACATTTCTATTTACTTAAGAGCTACCTGTTATTTTATTCTTTACCCGTCTGCCTTTTGCTAGCATACAAGCATAGGTTACTAATTCATTCTAACCCATTTTATTTTATTTTGCAGAGGAGTAATTTTAATAAAATGCCTTAAAGTATGACCTCGCTTCTTTCCCATCTCCTGTGGTAATTATCCATTCAGGAAGCCTCACCTCTAGAAGGAAGCGTCTTTCTAAAATCAATACAAGAGCAAAAGCAAACAATTGTGTAATAGCATTTCTGCCAATCCTCACTGTCAACAGAAATGTTTAAACCACAAATGCCAATTAGTTTTAGAGGGGTTAGAGTATCACCCTTGTAAGTATGAGCCAGAAGCATATAAATAACTGTCTGCATCTGCTCTCCACTTGCCTCTTGACCTTTTATCTTTTCAGAGGTCCCATCTTAAAAATATGGAATATCCCCAAAAGGGACTTCAAAAAATACAAAACTGTGATCCATATCAAAATGAACACTACCAAATTTGAGATAAATGATGAGACAAATTGTTGATCTCTTTAGATATCAAAGAATGCAATATTTCTATTACTATTACTACTGCAAATGCTGCTACTGCTGCTGCTGCTGCTGTTATTCATTTTCAGAGTAAAGACCTTTTGACCTAAAAAATTCAGAGTTGGAAGATAGTCACTGAGGAAACAGATGAGAAATTACTTTGTATTAACCATTTTTTATATATTCAACTCATTTTATCCGCGTATTTAACGTGAGATAGAAATTACTCTCATTCGACTAATGAGGAACCTAGATTTTTAAATGACTATGCCACATTCACAGAGCTAGAATTTGAAGAAGTCAGGATTTAAACCCAGGGATATCTGACTTCAAAGTTTTCTTGTGTTTTCCACTATGTCATAGCACTTCTCATATGGATCTCAGATTCACTGAACAAAGTATACTTTATTTCTACATTGCCTTAATGCTCAATGTCTTGTTTAATGTGCAATGACAATTTTTATCATACATTTCCTTTTATTGTTATGCTCTACTGTTAAATTGGAAATTATAGGTCATAAGTCCCCTTCGTATGACAGAAGCTTATGGCATACTAAGTTGATATATCTATTAATTCATTTATTCATTTATTTTATTTTATTCAAATAGTCATTGAGTAACTACTGAAATATTGTCACCTTGTGAGGGTATGAGGGCGTATAAGAATAAATGAGCCTTAATAACCCTCTTCGAAAAAAACCATAGTACAGTGGGGAAAACAAACAAACAGACAAAACAGATAATAGAATTATCTAAATGGAAAAAGTCTGGATAAATAGTTATATGAGACCAGAGGATGACAATAACAGATGTGGGTTTAAGGAAGATTTCAGAGGAAAAACATGTGGGCTGGAAAGTTAAGAATGAGCTTTTAAAATGGAGAAGGGGACATTGACATTCTTAGCAGAGGATATAAATGTGCTCAAAAACAATGGTTTGAAGTATGAGTTCTGGAGTTGGTCTGCCTAGGTTCAAAGTGCATTTATGCCTCTTTCTAGCTAAAAGATCTGAAGAAATCTACTCAGCCTTTATCAGCTTCAGTTTCCTGTTCTCTTAAATGAGAGATATAATTGTTCCTAATACATAGGGTTACTATATGAAGTAAATTTAAAGATTTATGTAAAAATATTTTTTAGGCTACCTAACACAGAGAGAACACTCATTAAACATTAGCTAATATTACTTTGTAATGCAGTGAGGCATACTTTCATTATTTAATTGTGATGACGTGCTACTGAAAGGGTCACAAAGATTTAGTAATGGGTTAAGGTTAAGAGCTTACGTGCTAATAGCCATGTCTCGCTTCTGGACACCTGCTTGCTTGAAAAGTTATTGTTTGACTATTACTCCTGAAAACCTAACAGTTGCCCATAGGAACCTAATAGTTACCCATGGGAACCTAACATTTTAACAGTACACTTTCTGCTTCTGTACCACCGCTTGCACAACCCACCTTTAGGTTGACAGGTAGAGAATAGAAGAAATATTAAACCTTTGTGATTTAGACAGAATGAAGAATGAGATTTTGGGCTTAAAACCCTTGTATCTTTATGTTTCGGGGCTGCTCCTTTGGAAGGACAGCTGCCGGCTAATAAACTGCCTCTAATATCAGAGCACTCAAGTTGAGTCTGGTTATTCCAGTCACAACATAATAATATTGTCTACTATGATAAATGGAATATTCTGGTTAAATAAGTATTCTACTTAATAGTTATATTTTGTTGGTGAATTTACAATTTTCTAAAAATTAAAATTTTAAATGTGACTTCTGCTTCAGAGAAGATTGAGTAGATCTTTTCCCTATTCCTACCCCCAAGCACAACTAAAAACCTTTTATGAGGTTACTAATCCCATTCAGAAGGCTCCACCCTTAATTATTTCCCATAAGCTCCATCTCCTAAGACAATCATATTTGGGGACAGTTTTCAACATATGCACTTGAGGGGACACAAATGTTCAATTTGTTGTGCAATCATATTAACAGGCTAATGAAGAAAAATCATATGATTATATCAATCAAAGCAAAAAATGTATTGGAAAAATTAACATCCATTTATAAGAGAAACTCTCAGAAAAGTGGGATTAAAGGACAACTTTCTAAACTTAAAAGTACATCTAGAAAGCACTTACAGCTCACATTAGTGTTAATGGTAAAAGATTTATTTGGTGAAACTGTATTTATTTACAAAAAACACTATTGTTTATGTATAACATCCTGAGAAATCTCAAAAATCTAAAGAATAAATCTCTTAGAATGAATACGTGAGTCAATCAATGTCATAGGATAAAGATAAACATAGAGAAATCAAAACTGTGCTTCTAAATTAAATTATAATACTATTTACAATCACTCAACAAGACAAAATATTTGTGTAAATCTAACAAAGGTTCTACACAACTTTTATCATTAAAAAGTATGTTGTACTGATAACAGAAATCAAAAAGTATCTAAATAAGTAGCTGTACTGTGTTGTGGATAGTAAGACTCAGCTTAGCAAGATGTCAATTCTTCTAAATTGATATACAAGTTCAACACAATTTCTATCAAAATACCAGAAAGATTTTTGTAGCTTTATGTGTGCGTTTTCTAAAATTTACATGGAAATTCAAAGGTCCTAGAATAGTTAAAACAATATGGGGAAAAATGAATAAAGTGGAAGAAGCACGTTTATTTGATTTCAAGACATACACAGTGACAGTAATCAAGACTGTGTGGAGTTGGAGGAGAGATGAACAAATAGATCCATGGAACAGAATAGAGAACCAAGGAGTGGTCTCAGACAAATATGCTCAACTAATGTTTGAAAAAGGTGCAAGGGCAGTTCAATGAAATGAAGAGAGCCTTTTGAAGAAATGGTACTTGAGCAATTGAACACCCATAAGCCAAAACTTGACTCTAAAACTAAATATCATATCTTTTATAAAAATTAACTAAAATTGGATCATAGATTTAAATATGAAACATAAAACTATACAATCTTTGAAAAAATATAGAAAAAAAATTTTAAACCTAGGGCCAAGCAAAGAATTCTTAATCTTGTACTAAAAACACAATTCAACAAAAGAAAATATTGATAAATTAGACTTTACCAAAGTTAAAAACTTTGTTCTGTAAAATATTCTGTTAAGGGAATAAAAGGCAAGTTACAAATTGGGAGAAAATATTTTTAACCACATACATAAAAAAAGGACTAGTATCTGTAACACATAAAGTACTCTCAAAACTGAATGGTAAAAAAAAAATCAATTAGAAAATAAACTAAAGACATGAACATCCATTTCACTGAAGTAAATATGGCAAATAAACATGAAAAGATGTTAAACATCTTTTGCCATAAGGAAAATAAAAATTAAAACCTCAATGAGATATCACTACATGCTTATCATAATGGCTAAATAAAAAAATTGTGAGAGAACAAATGCTGGTGATGATACAGAGAAACTGAATTACTCATATGTTTCTGTTAGGAATGTAAATGGTATAGCCATTGTTTGGCAATTTTTGTTTTAAAATACTAAATATGCAGCTACTCTATGAATCAGCAATTACACTCTTGGGCATTTATCCCAATGAAATAAAAACAGTGTTCATCCAAAAACCTATACGTGAAAGTTTATAACACCTTTATTTATAATAGGCAAAAATTAGAAGTAACCCAGATATCCTTCTACAGATAAACAGTTAAACAATCTGTGGAACATCTATATCAAGAAAAAGGAACAAACTATCAATACACACACCAAGCTGCATGAATCTTGAGGAAATTATGCTTAGTGAAGAATGTAGTCCTAAAAGTTTACATACTATATGATTTCATTTTAAAATTATTCTTGAAATGACAAAATTATAAAAATGGAAAACAGATTATGGTTACTAGGCATTAAAGAGGGAATGTGGAAGGTAGGAATTAAGTATGACTATAAAAAGGCAATGTGAGGGATCCTTCTGGTGATGGAACTATCATGTGTCTTGACTGTATTTGTGTCAGTATTCTCATCGTCGTATCCTACAATAATTTCACAAGATTTTATCATTGGTGGAAACTGGGTAAAGGATAAATGAAATCTCTTTGTATTATTTTCTGACACTTACATGGGAATCAATAATTATTTTAAAATAAAATTTAATTAAAAATAAAATACTTTGAATTATGTTAGCCCTGTCTTTATAATTTTCATTCTTTTGATGCTTTTTCTTAATTTCTTTCCTCTTGTCCCATCCATCTTCCTGTTTGTTTTTCTTAGACACATCTGTGTCTGATCATTTGTTGTACCCCACAGGTTTTTGAGGTCTTAACTGCTCCTTCAGTCTTAACTTCAACCAATGCTCTGTGTTGCTATAGCCACAGTCAACTACACTCCTGTCCTGAGTTCAACCAATCACATGCCCAGAGTCTCTGGTCCTTTGTCTTGCCACTTCTGGACTTCAGTGAAATGCTACTCTGGATAATGCAAATCCGAAATGCAGAGGAGATTCCTCCCTGTGGGTCAAACTTTGAAAAGGGAGCTGGGGGAAGAGAGCAAGAGCAGAATGAATAAGATCCAGGCAGATAAATTTTCTTACTCTTCTAGGTAGACCATTCAAAGAACAGTTATCTAGCTATATCTATTGGAGGCTCATTATAAAACAGTGGCTGGTATGGTAATATGCCTCCCTTGCCTCATTTTCTTACTTTCCTTCTTTTTTGCTGCTTTGGGGTTAAACCTCCAAAAAACAAAGTATTGGCAACTAATTTCTGCCTCAGCCTCTGTTTCTCAGTAAGACCATTTTTATAGCAGTTTCCAGTCTTATACCCATGTATTTTCTTTGAGTTTTTAGACTAAGGTAGTGAAGCAACTCTTTATATCTGTTTGATTCTTTGGGCTTGTTGTTCTTTATGATAACAAGCTAATTTGGAAATGACATAGCATAGTGGTTTATAGAATAAATTTTGAGTCCAGAAAGACACTCTTGGCTCTGACATTTACCATTTGATTGTCTTTAGAGCAAACTATTCAAAATTTAAGAGCATCTATTTTATGTATTGTTTGGTATTATTAATATAATGCCAAACTTTTTAAAATATGAAATAAATGACATTCAGAAGTACTCAACAGACCACCTAACCTATAATTAATATTATTGAATGTAGTTTTTCTACATTCTCAGCAATGATCTTAACCAGTTATAGGAGTGTGACTTTATCATGTAGGATCACCTTGCTTCTCTAAGCCATTTGCCTTAACTATACTTGTTTGTTTTAGGACTACTCAAATTGCCACCTTGGCAACAGAAAGCAGAGGAGCAATACTTGAATGCCTGGTTACCAAGTATTTACATGGCTAACCAGGGATACATAGGCCAGTTACTTCACTCTATTAGCTTTTACTCTTCTTATATTCAAATGAGAATAATAGAATATCACAAGTATAAAATATCACTGATGCCAATAAATACATATAGTGATCCCAACATTCTAATAATCTTTCCTTCCTTTCTTTCTTCTTTTTCTCATTTTCAATATTTTATCTTACCTTGGGGTGCTACCTTGCCCTATTGGTAAAATTTCCACATATGATTTTACTTTAGTACTTCAGAAACTAGTACTTCATGGATTTGGAACTCAGAAACAATTGTTTATGGTGTTTTTTTTTTTTAATACTGCGCTGCTAGTCACTAGTATTTTTATATATTAATATATAGATATAAGATAAAGAAATTAGGTTAAAGATTCTTGAATAATTTTTATGTGTTTTCACCAGAGGAGTATTCAAAATTTAATGTCATAATCTTTACTCATTAAAAAGTGTTTAATATTTATATGAAAAGTTATCATTACCCATGATTTTAAAACACAAATTATATGACTTTTGTTGTGTGTTGTAAAAAAGGGAAAAAGTAAATAGATGCATAACCACTGCTTATAGCTATTTAGGATTGTCATTAGTGTAAAAAGTGATAAATATGTAGAGAGAAAAATGAATGAATAAAATTAATAAAACAAAAAATAAAAGAAAACCACTTAAGGAAACATTATACTGCTGTTGTTCCTCCCAAGGCTGAAATGTGATATTAACTGTAACTACCAATCACTGTAGCTTTATTCAAATACATTATCCATAGAGGGAAGTAATAAATTTAGTACAAGCTTGTTTCTCATATTGAGATACTTAATGATGTTAGTGGCAGTGGAATTATCATGTTCAAATGAACACATTTATGTGCACCTGTGTAATTTAAGTGAGATGTTAAATCACAAAAATGTAAACAACAGTGTGTGCTAGTTGTCACTAACTTTCTCAGAAAATTGTCAACCAGGGCTTTATTGCTGCTCTGACAAATAAGTGAATGCAGCTAGAGTCAGCAGCTGCCACCAGTACTGTCTCTGACAGACCTTGCCCTCACTTCCTGCTAAGATACCAGGACCCAACACGCGATTTTCAGTGTACTGCTCAGGTTGTGTGTATGGGCAAAGAGACTTAATTTATCAATTAGCTTGTCTAATTATAATATACTTTGCTTTTAATTTTTTACATCTGCTTTCAACTTATTTTTTTAACTCAAAACTCAAATAACTGGGGAGAGAGGTTCACAGTATAAGCATTTAGGCTGTGTCTATAGCCATGATATAATTTGATCCAGACAAAGCTGAATGGTCTAAAAACGAATACAAAAATATTAGTAAGGAAGAAGAGGTACTCATTAAAAGCCATGTGTTCATCTAGAGCAGTGTTGCTGAATAGAAGTATAATATAAACCACATGTGTAATTTTAAATTTTCTAGTAGCTATATTTCAAAAAAGTAAACACAGAAAAACAGGTGTGTATTTTAGACTTTCAGCACATCTCAGCAAGGATTAATTTCATTTTAAGTGCTTCCTAGCCACATGTGGCTAGTGTCTACCATACTGGAAAGTACACATCTAGAGTCTAAATATAAGCTTAAGTGATATAATTCCAAGAAAGACTGGGATTTTTCTTAATAACTGCATAAAACTACAATCCTAGGCAATAATTTTAAAATGTTAGGAACAATAACTACTCAAAATATTTGTATTCCAGAAGCAGAGTTTAGGAATGAGGTATGTGCAGAGAAAGATGGATGTAGTATTTACTAGATTACTTGCTTTACATTTTAAAGTTATTAGTTTATCCAAAAGATAAATAAAGAGGTAATCAACTGATCTATGGAAAATAATTCGTGTCACTGAATTTGCAACTCAATGATATCTGGGGTAAAATTAGAAACAAATTGAATTAAATTTTTCTCATTATCTTTAATACACTGTACATAAGATAATAATATAAAAATGGACAAAGAAGATAAAATTCTTGTTCTTGAATAACTCACAATCAAGTGGATAGAGAGTGTGCTCTATTTGAAAAATATAATTTAAAACAAACAAAAACAAAACCCAACTAAATCTAGAAATTTTAATTAATAAATATTGTTAGTTCTTAAAAATCAAGATGACAATATAAAAAATTCCATTTCCCCATTTGTATCATTAAAAACTATTTTATATTGAGATAAAAATATTTAATTTGTGGATATTTATCTTAATAAATTACTTGATACATAGAAAAGGTATATTCAAATGTTTTATATATAAATTTATTTTTAATTCAGAACTTTGCAAATGGTTTTCTTTATAATTTATACCATCTCTTCACAATGTAAACAAGAGGTCAAAGGGTTCTTAAAGACCTGGAAAAGGGTTATAATATTAAATAGCATATATGAAAAATAAATAAATAAAAATAAAAATAAAGACCATACAAATTATAGATACATTATTTCAACATACAAACATCACTTAGGAAATATATTCTAGGACAGATGCCAAATTATAAACAGTAGTTATTTCTGGGTCACTTATTTCTTTTTTTTTTTTTTTTTTACTTTTTACCTATTATTGAAGAGTAATTTCAACTTCCTAATAAAGCCAAAGAGACTTATCTCATCATAAGTAAAAATAAAATGTTGAATTTGAATTTATAAAAACTTTAAAACTTTATTAATCAATAAATATCAGAAATAAAGGCAGAAACTGGAAGAACTGTATGTGACATATATAACAAATATGAGAAATACTCTCACTGTGCAAAATTCCAAATAGATTAAAAATAAGGACTATGAGCAGAGTACAGTCAAAGCAAATATATATATATATATATATATATATATATATACAAAAAAAAACAACCAAATTAGCAAAAGAGTGAGAATTTAATCATGATATACTATTTTCAAATATTAATTTAGAAAAAAAAATTTAAGGGGTCAAATATGTAACAAAAGAAAGTAATCTAACTATGGGCAGCGAATACATAATGCTATATATACACACGCATATATATATATATGCGTGTGTATATATATGTACACACACATATGTACATATATATGTACACACACACACACACACACACACACACACACACACACATATATATATAGTACACCTGAAATTTACTGAATTTTGTTAGCCAATGTCACCATAATAAAAATTAATTTAAAAATTTAAGTATATATTATATATATTTGCACAATGGCTGAGTCAAATGTTTTATCACTCTGCACATGTTCACAAATGACTGCGAAAGCACTACCAGTATTGATTTGAAAGTTACAAATAAATTTTACCAGATAAATGAATTTACAAATACAGAATCCATAAATAATAAGGATCAACTCTATATATGATCAGTAAGCCCATGCTTACATAACCAAGTCAGTAAAATATGCTTTGAAAGCTCTAATACACATGAACATTGAAATTTATCATAGATGAGGAATTACGGATAAATATGTTAGCTAGTTATCCTTCATTTTCTAAAATAAAATATATTAGTTATCAAATAATATTTTAATAAAACAACAAATTCTGTATTTTTTCTCTAAAAATAACTTAAATATTAGACGCATCCATATTTTTAATGCCTTTTTAAAAATCTAAATAAAAACTGGTAATAAACTATTTTGGAGAATTCACATTAAGTTACATAGAGTGGATAATCAAAAGTTATTTACTTCATGTTTTATGGGTGAAATTCCAAAGGTAAATAAAGATAGACATTGTAATTATTTTAAATGAATTTTTTTTCAGAAGCATAGATTTTTTTGTATGTTCCTGATATATTGTTTGAATGTTTTATGTTTGTGTGTCTGAAAGAGAGAGAGAGAAAGAGAGACAGAGACAGAAAGACAGGAAAAGAGTGATAGATAGAGAGAGAAAGAGAGAGAGAGAGAGAGAGAGAGAGAGAGAGAGAGAGAGAGAGAGAAAGAGAGAGAGAGAATAAGATTGTGTTTGTTTTGTGTGTTTGTCTTTCACTATCAAGGAAAGGCAGCTTTCAGAAGGAAAACTGAAAATGAATAAGAAAAAAGCTGAAAATTATAATACATTTCAACAACACATTTAATTTTTATTCTGCTGTTCTAAGCAATATATGGAAATGACTGCTCTTTGGAAGAGCAATTTTCTTTTTAGCCTGATGAAAGTAAAAATTCCTGTGTGTTCAAATCCATTTCAAACTTCAAAGGACAGAACAGCCTTGGCATTGGCACGGTTTTTGCAAGCAGTTGGGTAAATTGACTACATAATGAGTCCTTGGCTGTCCCTAACCAAAACTTTGTTGGACAGGTTCATTTACAATCCTCAAACAGAATGACCTTCCATCTGGCTTAATGGCCCCTGGATTGTTGCAAATGCGACCTGACATTTCCTTATGGGTGAGTTATTAAATTATATCACAGAACACAATAACATAATTTGGTTTCAGAGCCTAAGTGAAAGTGATAGTCCAGCAGATTAAGATGTAAAATTCCTCTTTAAAATTAAGTTATTTATAATCTGATGAATACCCCCTTGTTTTATCTGCCATATAATATAATTATTTTCCACAGTATAGTAGCCACATATACCAACAATGCTGACAGAACAGAAATAGCATTTAAGGAGAGAAAGAGAACTTCAGTAGGCAGGTAACTTACTTTTTTAGCTATCTTTCCAAAGTGAAACCACTTGCTATTTTTGCTTTTTTGTCCCCCCACTAATGGAATCGATCCATTAGGTAGTGCTTCTCCCTTGCACCTAATAGTATTAGACATACTTAATTCTATGAGCTACGATGCCTTAATATATTCTGAAATATCTACTTTGAGATGACTAATACCGATATATTTTAAATTTAAGAGTTTCATCTACTTAGCTATTTCTAGCAGTTGTGGTTGAGTGAAAAGTAAACCGATGTCTCGTTTGTTACTTTACCAGCCAACTGAATTATTACCCCTAATTTTTTAATAGTCTGGATAAATTTCAAAGACCAGTAAAGCTAAACAAACAACATATTTCTATAATTATTCATAGGCAATGTAAAATTTTCTTTAGATTTTTTTTCCATTAAAGATTCAAAGGTAAGATTTGCATGTTTGCAATAGCATTTCCATTCAAACAGATTTTTCTGTATATTTTACAGTCAACAACTCTGTATAGTGTTCAATGGGTACCTGAAACTAATATAATATTTAATGTCAACAGTAATTGAAAAATAAAAAAAATAAATAAAGTCAGAAAAAAAGAACTGTTTTGCACTGCATTCAGTCTCTTTCCTAGCATTTCTTAACTTTTTGTAGTACTTTCCTTTATTCTGTTCACTAATATGTGCTGCTTATTTGCCTAAACCCAATTTCAGTTGAACATTCATTTAGCAACTTTTTTCTTGAGCACTTACTAGTCAAAGTTTTATAAAAAACAAAGATAGTAATGGAAATAATGATAGTGTTAGCTAAAATGTGATAAAATACACACCTGTGTAAGGTATTCTTTTGTTCTTACAGCTGGTCTAGTAATAAAATAATAAAATTAATGTAAGACTAGATTAACACGAGAAAAAAACTCTGTTTTCTTTTAATAATGTTTTCTTGTGATAATGTTCTCTCAGCCCTCTGGAATAGGCAGGGCATCTACCACATGGGGAATTTATCTCCCATTTTTACAGGGACAGGGAGGTCAGGGTGTTTTTCTTGCAGTTTCTTAAGTAATCTTAATTCAAAATAACATGCCATTGTAAAGTATCTTGGGGTGGCCTACCCTGGGCCCTAACAGCTACTATATCAAAAGTCTTTTTTAATCATATATGTAACCCAAGTGGCTAAAATACACCTGAAACATAGTAGGAGTTCAAACATTGTTGAATAGTGCTTACTATGTACTTCACATATGTATTCCAATTATCTCTTAAGATGTCTCTACTAGGCAGATACTGTTATTTCTCCTCATTCTGAATGAGAAAAATAAAAAACAAATATGTTTAATTATTTTTATTAGATCATAGAACTAATAATGTCCAACCATGTCTTGAAGCCAGAGAGACTGGCTCCAAAGCCTGTTTTTTGAGCAATTGTCTTATTGTTCATCTCTGCCCTCAGGAAGCTCACTGTCATGTGTGAACTTATTCACAATAAAGACATCTGAAATTGAGCTTAATCTGTGATCTTTGCACACTTATGAGGGCATTTTTATATTCTGCTCTTATCATCCAGATCCATGATATAAATTACACTATGTATATATATCGCAAGGAATTTCAACTCCTTAAAAAAAATTGAGTCAATGAGAGCTAGCAGCTTCACTTGAAGTAATATTCCCATATCACTGGTTTTAACAACAGTTAATTCTTCTCACATTCTATCTTCCAAATTATATCGCTATAGCTTTAAATCCAAGATAAAGCTAGTTTCCTTCATTAAACCTTCCCTCACATAGCAGTATTGACCAGTTCATGCATCTCTTAATCTAATTGGGCTGTGTCTATATAAATTCAAATAATTTTACATCAGAATGAAAGCATCAAACTTACATAAAGTCATGAAAATCCTACCAAATTAATATTTTTTTCCTAAGTTTTTGAATAACACCATATCTATTGATTCTTATGCTTTTTCCCCAAAAGCACCTATGTACGCACACATTCTCACACATGTATGCTGTTGTTTTATTTTGGAGGGGATATGGATTTGAACCTACTAACCGTTTTATCGCATGCCTTCAATAAATATAAAAACTCAATTTTCTCTACATAGTTGACACTTCTACCTGTTTCTTTCTTGAGAGTTAGTGCTCAGGTAATGCCATCATCCTTTCTACATCACGACATTTAAAGCTTAGAAGTCTTTTCCTGTACTAAAACTCAGATTTTCTTTGTAAATTTTTTAGGAATACTGAAAGGTAGGTATTATAATCTATATCTTGCCATTGAAGAAACTACTTTCAGAAAGTTGAAAAAACATGACCAGTGTCAGCTATTTCTTGGAATCATGAATTTCCACTTTGCATCTTTTAAGATGAATAATTTACCAAGACTAATAAATATTATCATCTTGTTATATAGTTACTATGAGTAAGTCTGCCACCTATTTTCCTGTCCTACCATAAATCCCTGGTTCATCTCATATGCTCCAGCCAAATGAGAGGAGCCAATTTGAGGTTTTTTCCACCCCAGGGACTCTGTTCACTTGTCTTTCCTCTGACTGACAGTCTCTGCTCTCACCCCTCCTTCCTTCTTTTCCTTCCACAGACTGAAGTCCTACTAGCCCATACAGGTCAAGTTTAAATATTAACTACGCTTTGGTATCTTATTTACCAGCTGAATGTGAATTGTCCATGTGTTTCACACTCATAACCACAGTTTGCCCCTAATGGAAGTGACCTCACACTGCCCTGTATTGTAGTTTTTCCTATTCTCCACTTTATTCAACTCCTGAGTTCTAAGTCTCCAAGGATAGAGGAAATAAATGTGCTCTGCCTTAGTCATTACATACTCACCCTCACATAAATATATACACAAGTGAAGTGCTAGCTAACTGGCTCTCCAAAAAGGGGGAAAAAAGAAAGGCAGTGATTTGTTGTTTGTCCATTTTAGTGATGTGAATACTTCTCCCTGGCTAATTTCAAGAAACCAAGAGTTTAACAATTGGCTTACAAAATTTCTTTGTTTTAAAATTAATTCTTGATACTTTTAGGAGCTGGCTCATCTATATACATTCACACTTCACTTACGAGCATAGTTCCATGTACACAATCAACAATCAATAGTATGCAATAACGAAGTATAGTACAGAACAGAAGGCAGACAGAAAGCTACAGAAGAAAATCTCAGCTTTTCAGACTTTCTATAACATTAATGTTAGATAGTTAGTCAGGCATGAGAGACAGGAACCAAGGCCCAGCTCTGTAACCACAGAAACTTCCCTGGAAAACTTTTCTTAAGTACCTCCCCCAAATACTGCCCTTTTAGGGTTATTAATTACCCCAAATCCTAGAGAACAAAGTCCATAAAACTGCTGGCTAAACCAGCCCACAAACGCATGCGCAGAAAGTACTGTCCATAACTTCAGCCTCATTATACCATCATTATAATATCATTACTGTGTCTGGGAGTTCATGAATCTAATTATAACAGACTGAATTCTGGGTAAGTACATGCACAATAGGCAAAGTGTAATACAGCAGACAACTGTCAGTCAAGGTGACCTCACATGTGGATCATATAGAATCTCCCGTCAATGAGCAAATATAAACACAACTTCCCCCTTCTGTGTGGTTACAGCTCTCCTGGCTAAAAATCTGCTTCTCTGCTTCTCCCTTAGAGCATACTCTCTCTTACCTCTTCCCCTCCCAAATTCCACAGGGCTGGACCTACTTAGCACTGTCTGCCCCCTTCTAAAATGTACTTAAGTCTTACTTTTTCTAAATCTCACCAACCTGCAATTCTTTGCTGCACCATCAGGGAAGAACCTAGGGACACAACACAACAACACACAACACCACCATCCTCCTTCATGCCACTGGGGAGATGCTGGCTTTCCCATTACCCAAGCAGTAACACTATTAAAGCAAGGCAGCATAATGCAATGTTATTTCCTAGTATCCATGATGCTACTCGCTTTTCTCAGTGCCACTCCTTCACACACATACACATACATGTGCCATTTTTTGCCAAGTATTGTTTTTTTCTCCTCTGTACCTTCTCATTCAATAGCTAAAAGTTATTGCAGCAAGAAAAGAAAACTCATAGTAGTAGAAATTGAAAAACAGAGCATTAGCATCCTCCACAATTCACAATGCTCCCCTCAATGGTCCTTTCTCCAGTGCTTTCATTAATCCAGTCTGGGAAGCTCAAGCCGTATGAGTTCAAACATTTTCCTTCCCTAGGAAACTACCCACCTTATACTTTCCACTGGCAGTTATCCTGTTCTTAATGTCTTTGCAGCTAATGGTCTCTCAGAGAATTTTTGGAATGGAATTACTAAAATCGCTGTTTGGCTTTTGCTTAAGTTCTTGCCATTGGGCAGATAAGTTCCTCAAAAATATAATATTAATTTTCATCTGGACTAGCCTACTAGCTAGAAGGTGGCTGCAATATTTATTTAGTTTTTCAGTTGCTTTATAAAATTGCATCAAAGATGAAAATGCCCCAGGGAATAAACCAAAGAATTAGCACATTAATTATAAATAAAGCATTATAGAACAACAGCGATTAGCAGCTCAAACTAGTTTTTTTGTGCAATCATTCATGCTGAGCCCCTAATAAAAAATAGTAATAATAATAAGAATAGGAGAAGATGTAACCACTAAATTATCCACCTATTTGTCTATCTTCCCTCTATCTACCATCTATCTTATCTACCTATTTGCCTATCTATCTCCCTAACTAAAATCCAAGTCATTACCTCGGGGGTTTTTATCCTGATTCTGCCACTTTCTAAGAAATAATACACAGTTAATTTAAACTCTCCAATTTATACTCCCATCTTTAAAGATGATGTCTGTTATACCTGTGCTATATTGTTAATTTCCAGTGTCATCAAACCTCAAATGATTTTAAAAACAATTTATTTGTATTTAGTTATGTTTTAATTTTAAGGAAAGTTAATTATATATATTAAATCAACCTATATTTCACTTAAGTGCAGTGTTCTTTTTCATGAAATTTATAGCCTTTCTGCTTTAAGGGTAGGGAAAGATTAAGAAAAATTTTGACTTCCATTTTCACATTTTCAAATGAAAAGGATATCTCAGTCACTTGTAACACATCTTAATTGCTTCATTATATTTTTATGGAGCACCTGAATTGCTTGGAAGCAGTTTAATTAAAATGGTGCTTGTTTTATAGTTAACAGAAATGCAAAAAGCACATATCCTGCAGTACCATCAATCATATTTTTTTTCTTTGCTGCAGTCTCAAAGACAGTGTATACTAAGCAGATTAATAAGGCACTGAAACATTTGAGCACTATTAGCATTGAGATTTGTGCATCTTTTTGGACCTTAGCTTCTCATAAACTTTAACATGATCTTTACTTGAATCTGCTACATCATTTAATGAATCACTGGCTGTAATATATTTGTGGTCTGACTGTATATTTACCAATTCTTTATCTTATAAGAGAAGGGGAATTTTCAATAAAGCAACAGTTATTATTTGTTACAATTTTACATTGCATTTATAGTTTCACTATTACTTTCAGTCAAAATTACCTAGAAACTAAAAAATGAAGTTTTGAGTCCTAATTCAGTGGTAGGCATGCTGTGTGATCTTGACTAAATCAACTTATATACCTGTTTTTTTTTTTTCCTAAATTAAAGTAACTTTTTCCCTGGGGATATATGATGTAATAAACTTTTTGTGTGTTTGTGACTTAAGACTATTGGAGATAAAAAAAATATAGATTGGAGGTATAGAATCTGAGGGGTTCCTGGGGAAATGGGGAAGATGTGCTTGAAGTACCTGAAAGTAGCATCTGCATGGCAATTCCTAGAAGTTTCTGAAATGACTAAGTAGCTCACCACAGGACTCTTGCAACATTGGTGATTTGACCAACACTTATATTTTTCTTTCTTACGAGGACAATCACAATTAGAATTTGCAAGCTCTTAAAGGCCTACACCAGAACCTGTTTCAGTTCTCCTCTCAGAGTGGAAAATTAGGGAATTTTCAGAAACTCTCCTTATCTGAAACCTATTTCAATATTTACACAAACCTAAAATAAAGCAATCAGTCATTCATTTGTCATTCATTCAATAACTATTTACTGAATATTTATATTGTTTCTGGCTCAGTTAAGGTCAGATTTTATTATTTTTAACATCAGGGCCTGATTATCAAATATAGATATGAGCTATATAGTCTATAAGCAATGTGATTCTCACAGCAAGGAAGATATTTCAAACACTAAAATATGTATATTTTGAAGTGAAACTTTATTATAAAAAGATTTCTGATCAATATAATAAATTTTCTCCAATGAATAAAATAATTCAGCTCTGACATTAAAAATGCCAATGTACAAGGAGAGTCATAGTTATATAAAGTCAGAGCCAAAAAGTAAACAACCCTCCTATCCTGAAATTGATGATGAATTTTAAAATACAGTAGTACAAACTGATAACACCCACCTCTTCCCCTAAACACACACACACACACACACACACACACATGTTTTAGAAAGATTTAGTTACACAAAAAGAAAAGAATTAGAATACTCTAAGCTTAGAATTCAAAATCATATGTTTTCTTGACTAAAATATCCACTATAATGGGAAAATAACCTCTAAGTGGATAATGGGTAGAATGGTAGCTGCCAAAAAGATATGTCCACAGACCCAGAACCTGTGAATGACACCTCATTTAGAAAAAGTCTTTGCAGATGAAATTTAGTTAAAGATTTATAGCTGAGATAATCTTGCATTATCTAGGGGAGCTCTAAATCTAATGATAAATGTTCTTGTAAGAGACACACAGAGGAGAAACTCACAGAGAGAAGGAAGAGAAGGCCACATGAAGAAAGAGGAGTAAGAGATTGGAGGTAAGCTATCATAAGCAAAGAACACCCGGACCACCAGAAGCTGGAAAAGTCTAAGAATTCTCTCCTATAACTTGTAGAGGGATTGAGGCCTTTTAGATAACTTAATTTTAGATGCTTGGCTTCAGAACTGTATGAATAAATTTCTACTGTTTATAAGCTACCTAGTAGTAATAACTTGTTATGGCAATCCTAGGAAACTAATATACCTGGTAAATACTTTTTCTTTTCATGTGATCTAACACAATGAAATGAATCAGTATAAATCAATAATGTTGTAAGTTGATTGCCATGATTGTGAATTTTCTAGAACTTTTTTGGAACATGCCAAGAAATCGTATTCTTATACAGAATGGGATCATTTCTCCTATTTTATTTGCCTTTTAGTTTTTCTTCATTTTCTAATATACACCTTTCATCATTATTCAGCTAAAATTATTAATATTTTTATAAAGTTCTTGCCTTTGCTATCTATCTTGGAAATTATCAGCAGTCCAAGATAGTATTATTCAATTTTGTTTATTTACAAGTTTTTACAGTTTCTCCTTAAGCTTTCAAGCCCATGCCATTCACCACCATTTCTGTTGTACTCATCCAAAAGGGATTTTTATTACTGTTCTCTTGTTCTCTCTCACATGCCTCTTTTCAAGTGTTAATTTCATTTGCTGAGCCACCATTCTTTCTTATTCATTATCACAAGTTATTTTGGTTTTGTTTTACATTTTTAAATAAATTTCTATTGTTTATAAGCTACCAAGTAGTGATAACATTAGTTTTCCACAATAAAGCCTAAAATTTATATTAATTTTTCACAATAAAGCTTTTTTCTCAAAGATACATTCTTTGACTTTTGCATTACTATGTCACCTCCTTATTTTATATTGCAGAATCATTTCTTAATCCCCATGTTTATGTTTATTCTTTTAATTGTCTTTGACTAAAGAAAAAAAAAAGCTATCTATGCCTCCTATTTGGCTAAAAACAGTTTAAGTAAATTTGTCATATGTCCCCTCATTTTATTGCCAAAAACAACTTTCTAAATACACTATACAGTACATTTATTTAATTTCTTCAATAAACTGGGTACTGCAAGGATTAATATGCTCCATTTCTATTAGATGAGGAAACTGAAGTATAGGGGGTTCAGACACTTATTAAAAGGTTCACATGTTAAGAAGTCTCAGCAATAAAGTATCATCCCAAAACGACCTTTAGGTTACTGAAACCCATCTCACACTATCTCCATCTAAGTACACTACTTATGTAACTTCTCCCTTTGTCTTAAACTTCTCATTTCAGAACTAGGGCTAATTTGCTTTTCATATTTAAAAAATTGTTATCAGCAATTTACTAAAAAGATATAAATGTCTTTCCTCTACTAATTCCAGTTGTCATATGATTCTATCTTTCTTACCCAGCAATCAAAATCCTAGTCCCAACTACAGCCATGGAGACGATGCACAAGCTCTTACATTTGTCTTTCCTTCTCCTGTCTACAGCTTTTTTTTGTATTCTAATATTCATTTCTACTGGAGTCTGCAGCAGGGGTAGTGAGATATATATGTTTACATTGTCATCATATCCAGAATTTTCAACAGTCTGCCTTTTTGAACTATCATTTCACTAGCACTGGCAGCTTTTCTTTCCAAGATGTGCCTTGCTTTGAAGTTTATAAATAAAACGTATTCGATCACTTAGCTCCTCATTCTCTAAAGCTAAATGATCATTTAGCTCTTTTATAGATGTCTATGAACTTGAAAGAATATCTGCATAACTATTTATATATCTGTTTCTCAATCTTTACAAAGGATAATTAGAGGAGAGTTTCTCTTTTTTATTGATATTTGTAATATCTCTACCCTACATTGCTTGATGAAAAAATGAATAGATGGATGAATAAATATTACTTGAAGCTATCCTGTCATTTTGGCCTCATTTGTTCAAGAGGTTTTGTGGTTGAAATGCTTTCCCTCTCAATAACTTTTTTAAATAACTGCCCATCTTTCAAGAGTAGTGCTAACAAGTGAGCATAAAAGTTACAAGGTTTTCTTGGGGAAAAAGTTCTCAGGTCCTTCTGAAGGTTCCAAAACATCCAAGATAAGACAGGAATTCTGTATTTTTAACACACTCCAGATAAGTCTTGAGACTAAGCACTTTGGGGAGAAGTTGAATTGAATGAAATCTATACCAGTGAGAAACATTCTCTCCAATAGCTTTGTACCCTTTTAGAATATTCTTAACATTCTACTTCAAAATACACTTTTATGTTTAAAGTCTAATTCTGCTATGGAACTGTGCCCCCTTGAGAGTCAGAAATTTGTTTGGGTCAAATTTTAAATTCACCATAGTAGAGCATAGTGCTTTGCAGATAAATATTATTTTAGTTGAGTCATTGCATGTAACTTGCACAGTCATCTCTCCATACCCAACTCAAAGAGAAGGAAAAGCTACAATGTGCTTAAAGACAAGTTTTAAAGAAGTGTAGGGGAATTTCATTTATGATTTCTAATATGCAAAACATTAACATAATGCCTAATATAAATTGAATCTCAAAGACATTTTGTTATATAAATTTTAAAGCCTGGTAAACTTAGTGACCTCTAATGTTATATCATTATTTACCATTCTTTGTGACTTCTATTAATAGTCAAGAGATACCCAATTATAAATTTATCTCATATAATACATTAATTAAATAATTCATGCCTAATATAAATAATTTTTTTAAAAAAACTAAAATTGAGGGATAATCAAAGAGACTGAAAAGCAAGCAAAACTGAGGGGAAAAAATGGATCTTCTAAAGAATTGAAGTTGACACCCAACAAATGAAAATACTGTTGACTAAATGCAAAATGTAACACATCAGTCATGATGTCCAGACAAGCAAACCACAACAGTACACTGAAAATATAAGAGAATGAGATCTTCAAATAAGATCTCTTCTCAAAAAGTCCACTGAAATTAAGCGGAATCTATTTTGACAATGCAGAAAACAAGGAGAATCCCGTGATAGGTATTTCATACCAGTGTGCATGTATAGACTTCCAGTGATGATAAATTCAGACTATATTATTAAAATGATGAGGTTATATTTTTTGAATTTTTTTAAAGTTATTTTATTTCTGTTTTTTGTTTGTTTGTTTGTTTGTTTCTATAAATTTCAGTGTAGCATAGTGGTTAAAACCCGCAATTCTGGGGACCTTCAGCAGGTTGCCTAGTCTGACTATTCTTCAGTTTGTCTTCTGTGAAAAAAAGATGTTATTGACTAACTCATGAAGTTATTGTAAAAAATTAAATGAGTTAAAGAACTTCTACAAAGAACTTAAAAAGTGATACCAATTAGTAGTAGTAGTTACAAACAAAGAATAGTTTCCAAGACAACTTAAGTACACATAACAGAAAACCTTAACTAGCTTAA
Source organism: Macroglossus sobrinus (assembly GCA_004027375.1). Classification (NCBI taxonomy): domain Eukaryota; kingdom Metazoa; phylum Chordata; class Mammalia; order Chiroptera; family Pteropodidae; genus Macroglossus; species Macroglossus sobrinus. The sequence goes on from PVKZ01000517.1 coordinate 513,279, forward strand.
ACAGTAGGGGAATGTATTATCACTTATGGTAGGCAATTTAATGGCTCCCCCAAAATGTCTTTATTCTAAACCTAAGAACCTGTAAATAAGCTACTTACACAGCCAAAGGGATTTAACGTTTCAACTGGCTTTGAGATAAAATTATTCTGGATTATGCAGGTAAGCCCAATTTTCTCACAGAGCCCTTAAGTGAGAGGACACAAGAGACTCAGTTAAGAGAAATCAACATGAAAGTAGAATTTGAAAAAATGTAATTACTTACTTGGAAGGTGAAAAAGGGCCACGAGCCAAAAAGTATGGTCAGCTTCAGGAAGCTGGAAAAGGTAAGAATACAGATTTTCCCCTAGAGTCTTCAGAAAAAAAAAAAATGCAGCCTTGTCAACACCTTTATTTTAGTTCATTCAGACCTATTTTAGATTTCTGACTTCCAGAACTGAAAGATAATAAACCTTTTGTTGTGTTGAACAACTAAGTTTGTGGTAATTTGTTACAGCAACTATTAGGAAATAATTATATCACTAAATAGAGTCTATGATAATGAATCTCCAAAATTGTTTAAACCAGCAGCTTAGCAACATCCTCAAGAACTCATATTTCTTTCACTGTTTGCTTTGCCATCATCAGCGCAAGGCCAGCACCCCTAAAAGAAATTAAATAGCTTTACCAGCTTTCAACTCCCTGACAACTTTTCAAACCTACATAGAACTAAAGGCAGATAGATTATGTATCTTCCTTCTATTACTGACTTGTCAGTTGACCTTACTTTTGATATCTCTGTCATAAAAGTTATTTTATCCCAACTTTATTAACTATATCAAGCTTAATCTTCTCTGCATATTAAAGAGGGTTACCCTTCCCAATATTAAACAGTTTTCTGAGTTAGTCTCTGGAAGATAAGAAGATAAGAACATTTACAAAAAAAGTCTAAGAGTGTAACTCAAAAGAATTGGGCTCTTTCTTAATACAACTGCCCCTCTGTGAAAATCTGGACCATATTACTGGAATCATCTCAGCAATCAACAAGTATACCTCTTAGTGTGCCTGTTTTTAAGAGGGACAGTGTGTGGCAGAAATCAAAGTAATCATAGTAGAAAATGCAGTTTTAAAACTATTAAAGTTATTTAAGTTTGTTTTCAAGAATAAAGTGTTCAGAAATAAGAATACCTTTTTGTAATGACTAAGACTCCAAGATTCCAAGATAATTTTAGTGGAGAAATGAGACAAAAATTTTGGGTATTTAAACAACTGTTTCAGTGTTTAAACAAGTGATTTAAATTTCAAAATGAGATGAGATCTTATTTATATAACAAGCAGTGACGAGAGACATACTGGTTAGAAAGGTACACTTTCATGAATAAATGAGAAGAGAAAGAAAAGAATCCTTTTCAATGGATATCAGAAAAAAGATGACTATGATAGCAATGAATGAAATAGCAACAATTTCAGTCATAGACTCATGTCTGAATACTACTTTCTGAATGGTTAAAATTCTCAGACTCTTATAATTTAACATTTTTTGAAATGTTTTAAATGGGTACCATGGCATTTAATTCACAGATATGTCTACCCAAAGCCACATGTTGGTAGACTTCTATCAAAAAACTCTATTTAAGCCCTAGTAATGGGTAATTTGTAGTGGTCTAAAATTGAAAAGGGGGAATAAATCATCTCTAATCAATCACAAAAGGAAACTGGAAAATGTCTCCTGTAAAGTTTGAAAGATATTAAAGTGTAAAGGAGTGGTAATTAAAAGAACAAGTAACTAGATAGCCACTACCTACCTATAGATAAAATCTTGAATTCTTTAAATATTTTATAGAATAAGTAAATTCTTATGAAAATATTTCCATGAGTTGTCAATTGACATTTCCTCTGAAATATGACCTAGCATTGGGTCATGTTTAGTAAATGTTCTGTGAACAGTTAAAATAAAGATATAGCCTCTCTTAAAGTGCTTAATTTTATTTCTATGAGATATTAGACATATATACTTAATATTATACTAAAAATTTTTTAAATTTATATCTATGTTATAAATTATATTATTCAATAATATATATAAATTTAATTATACCAAAGTCTAAGCCATTGATTATATTTTAATAGACTGATACTTTAAAATATTTTAAATATTTTAAAATATTTTTTTCTCTCCAAATTCTTTATTCCAAATGCATTCCAAATATATGTTGTCTTATTAAATACAAAAGTATTTATGATTGTTATACTTTCGGTCAACTTTATAAATATAAACTAACCCTATATTTTTTGTTAATTATTTTTATATTGAACTTTATTTTGTCTATTAGTGTTATTCTTTTTGTTTAGGTTTGCTTTGCCTTGGGTAATCTTAGTTTTCACTTTTTTTAATTCATTTTGTTTTACATACAAATCATGTGACTGGAGGCAGCTTTAACATCAAATTAATAAAATATCAGTCTCAAAAACCTTCAAAAGCTGAGTGACAGATTGTACTTATAACAGTGTACTCATTTTCTTAAAGAGAGCCACAAATGTTTATAAATTTTGGGTCTCATCAAATATGGATTTTATCATTTGTTAGCAACACATAGTCAGATTTTTAAAACCTAATCTAAAATTCTTTCTTTTAACAGAATATTTAATGTATTAATTATAGTTGATACACTTGATCTTATTTCTGTCATGTTTTTTTTTTAAATATTTACAGTGCCCTTTTGATTAACCTTATGCTTTTGTTTTTGAACATTTACTTTCTGGTTTATCCCATTCTTAAATAAAGTCATCTGTCCTCTTATATTGTAAGAGTTCTTCATATACTCTGCATATTAGTTCTGAGTTAGATCCATGATTGCAAATATTATTCAATTCATGTCTTGATTTTTCATTTATTTAAAATTGTGTCTTATAAAGGGTAAACATTTTTAAACTTGATAAAATAAAATTTAACTTTTCTTTATGATTCATGCTTTTGTGTCTTATTCAAAAAATCTTTGCCTAAAGTCACAAATGTTTTATGTTTTCTTCTATATGTTTTATACTTTTAGCTTTTATATTTAAGTCAATAACCTATATCAATGATTTCCTGTCATTTTTTATATATTATAAGGCAGAAGTGAGGCTCATTTATTTTTGTAATCTTTAGCAAATAGAAAGACTTCATAATATAGGCATTAGGAAAACTCTTGCCTTAGTCATAGGGCTAAAATTATTCAACTAAAGTCTGTTTTAAACTTATTCTAAGAAAAGCTGTAAAACAAACCTCAAAAGGATCAAACCAATTTCAATTAACAGCCAGGTAAGAACACAAACTATACCAAGTCTTCTGTAAGCGAAATTCTTTGCCATTCTGCTTTCTAGTGGTTCTTTCCCTGACTTCAAATAGTTCCCTTTATTGCATATGCAGATTAGTACTCAACCAAAGGCTTGAGAAATTTCTTTTCTGATCTCAGAAACTGAAAATTACTCTCCCTATGAAGGTCCCTTTTCTCTGGTATTCTATTCTGCTTTGCAAATTCTAGCCTCTGGAATCCGTTTCCCCACAACTACAGTTGCCTGAAAACTACCTCCAGGCAGTAAACTGGTGTAATAACAGCCAGAGTTTTTCTTGTTTATTTTCTTTTTCTCAGGGATATATGTTGTCTGTTTGCTGTCTGAGATCTGAAAACCAATATTTCTTATAGAACGTCTGTTTTTCCATTTTATGAAGTAGGAGGCAAATTGTCTTTATTGTTCCATAATGCCTGGGACCAAAATACATGTGAATAATGTCTTTTAGAAATAGAATTCTTTTAAATGTTTATGCTATAAATGACTACTAAGGAACAGGCTTCCAAAACGACAACATATTTTCAGAACAAGATCACACATGATTCATGCAGATATCTAGTTGATTGTGCAACAGTGGAAATGACCCTACAGAGTGATTTTTTTCTCTCACTTTAAAAGACATTTTGTGTGTGTATACTACTGACTTGATATAGATAAAATAAATTTAGAATAAAGGAATAATGCCCAAGGATGTGACGATGATCTGGCTGCGACATCTGTTACCCATCGATTGCCAGGGTTGATTAGGCTGATCTGGCTAGGTGGGTCTTCCTTTTCTCTCTCACTGCTCCATGTGTGTCCTTCCTGAAGCTGCCTGCTAAGTCGAAGAGGACGACCTTTGCCATAAAGGAGAGGACCCTTCTTTGGTCAAGGGTATATGAAAAGCTGTGCTCTCCTGCTAAAACCTCCAAACAAGCTATCAAGAATTAATGCCTAAAATACATGTATGTTAAATACATAGAATGTATTTTCTTTTAGACTGTAGAAAAAATTAAAAAGTAGATGGTTTGAGGGCCATGTCTCTCATAGTAATAATAGTTTCCACTGAATTCTTCATATCGTTTTTTTCCTATTTAGTTCACATAATCATTTAAATTTGTGAAACATATAAACAGAGATCAAGATAAATTATATTTATTGTAACTTTGTTTCTTTTTAGGTAAAATCAATTGGGCCATATCACCATCTTCTTACTAACACGTGTCTTCCATTTGTGTATGCATTATTATTGATGCTCCTTCTAAACTGTAGTTGAAATAATTTACTAAGATGCATATGTATAACATTATAAAAACTAAAAAAGTAAATGACGAGGGAGAAATAAATATACGGACAATGAAAATAATATAAACTCAGAAGGAAAAGTAGCATCTCAAAAACATGTCACATGTTTTCTCATACATTTTGGAAATTTTTAGAGTAAATGGAGCACAACAGACATGACTTAGTAAAATATGTATTATTATTACCATTACTTTTACACAATATATATAAAAATTTTCTGTTAAAAATCGGAAGTTCAACAAATTATATTTTATAGTGTAAAAAGCCTTTTACATCATGATATTTACCTTTTTTAACATCTTTACTGTTCTCTCATGTACAATATGATCTGGTAACCCAGAATGTCTCTTCATTTTTCTCCATGTCATGTTCTTGCACATCTAATCTTTCTGCATATAGAGCCAATGGCAGTCTCTTTTTTTTTTTGGTGAAATTGCATGCAACTGTTAAGATAAATCTCCACGTTTCTTTCTCTCTAAAGACATCCTCAGCACCACAGTATAAGTTAGTCACCCTATTTTCTGTGGAGTATGAGTATATTAAATCAATCTCTATAATAGTAAGACAGCACTTCTCAAACCTGTGTAATAATTTCTCACAAGTATTAGCTGCAACATACTGAGGTGATGGGGACTATATCTTAATAAATTCTGCATTCTCAACTGTGAGCCCCTTTTAAACGAATACTCTTTGAGTACCAGATGCACAATGAATTATATTCTCCATTATATAGCTTAATGATGGAACTAATAGTAGAAGTGTGTTAGAATTCAATGATAAAAAGGGTTAAATAAGACAAAGATTCATGTAAAACTGAGTGCCAAAAACCCTCAAAGGAAATTGTGATTTAAAAAAATATAACCTTATAAAAACATTTTATTAATTTGTCTGGATTAATTTTTCAGCTAACAGATTCATTTTAAAAATTCATAGAAATATGGACAAATTTTTGAAATGCTTAGCATTTTTGAAATACTATCTTACCAGTATAACTCATATAAATTTCACCTGTAAATTATATTTATTAAAGGAAGTCATCTCTCTTAGTTTGCATACTGAAAGCAGTTTTATTTTATTACATATGGCCCTTCTTTTTATTTGTGATGAACTATCATAGTCCAATTTTCCTTCAATTGTACATTACAAAGAATTTCTCCTAGGAGCTGCTTTTGAAGATTAAAGCATAGCAATAATTTGATTAATGCAATTTTATTTTATATAACAGCCCACTTCATCAAGCCTAAATTCTTCATGAATATCAGAATTTTCTTTATAAAATTTGGTTTACCAGTGGTACAATGTGAAAGTGCCCTGGTTACCTGTTAGTAACATGAGTAGATGTCCTAATAGTTACTGCTTATTGTAAATCATCAAAATTTCATTAAAAACAGAAAAACTAGTAGTACTGCATTCATTAGCACCCTTTTATTGTGTCCATTTTTTTAATTATGCAAAGTGCTTGCACATATTACTTAGCCTTACTGCAATTCTATGACCAAAGAATTGTTTGATAGCTTATTTTACATAAGTCAGAAAATGAAACTCAGAGAACTGAAAGTGGCTTTCCAGAGTCATGAGACAGAAGAAGGCAGATTTGGGGCTATAAATGAGTCCGTGTGACCTCCAGCGCAGCAATGTTTTCCTTCTTGAATAATTTTCTCTTTAATTCAGCTTTGGAATGATTCATAAGAAATTACGGTGTCAGACTCAGAACTATGGGATAAAAGAAAGTAGACACAGAAGAAGCTAGAAGAAAGTCAAAAGTCACTCAGATAATATTCACTTATGCATTGATCCTTGCAAGAAATATCAAGCATCTATTATGAGCCTTTCACTCTGCTAAGTATGGGGAATTTATCATTGAACATACATATTATTTTAAATATTCTATTTTCTATTAAAGTTATTAGACATACAAAAAACTGGGATATATGGTCCATGTACAGGAAGAAAAGCAGTACATAAAAACTGTCCCTGAAGTAGCCCATACATTGGGTTTACTAATAAAGACTTTAAATCAACTATTATAAATATGTACAAAGTACTAAAGAAAATAATATCTAAAGAAATAAAGAAAAACATAAAAGTGGTGTCTCACCAAATAGAGAATATTAATAAAAATATATAAATTATGTTTTTTTTAAATAAGAGGCAAATAGAAATTATGGAGTTTAAAAGTACAATACCTGAAACAGAAAATTCATTAGAGGAGCTCAATATAAATTTGAGCTGGTAGATGAAAGCATCAGAGAACTTAAGATAGGTCAATTGATGTTTTACAGTTCAAGGAAGATAAAACAAAAAGAATGAGGAGAAATGAAAGGTACCTCAAAGACCTATTGAACATCATTAAACAAACAAACTTACTCATAATGAAGAGGACAGGAAGAGGGGGAGCGGAGTCCTCTTTAGTTGAAGAAAGAGAAAAAGTACTGATCTACACTAAACAAATTCAACAAACTCTAAGAAAAAAACTCTAAATACATACTAGATACATCAAAATCAAACTCTGGAAAGACAAAGAGAATCTTCAAAGCAGCAAGAGAAAAATGACTCATCATATACTAGTGATTCACAATAAGATTAACAGCTGATTGATCATCAAAAAACATGAGATCATATGGCAGTGGAATTCCATATTTTAAATGTTAAGAGATTAATACTGCAATTAAAAATTTTATATCCAGCAAACCATCCTGCAAAAATAAAGGAGAAATTAATATATACCCAGATATACAAAGATGAGTGAATTCATCTCTAGCAGACCTGCCTTACATGAAATATGCAATAGAGTTCTTCAAGATGACATCAAGGACCACTAGACAGTAATTTGATTCCAGACAAAGAAATAAAGAACACCAGTGAAAGTAACTACATAGGTTAATATCAGAGTAATTCTTTCTATTCTTAAATGATTTAAAAAAAATAACTCACTGCATTAAGCAATAATTGTAAAATTGTGTTGATAATAAACAAAGTTGTAATTTGTATGATAATAACAGAATAAAAGAGGGAGAAAGGGAGTTATGTAAGCCAAAAAATGTTGTATGCTCTTCTAAGTATGGTTATATTAATCTGAACTAGATTGTTATAAAATGAGAAATTAATTGCAATCCCCAGGGAAACCACTGAGAGATTAACTTAAAAAGAAATGTACATAATGTACAACATAAATAGACAGCAAACATTTTCCCAATGACAAGATATTTAAATTTTAAATTTGCTTTTAGTGTGATTGACAGCAGTGATTAAAAGTGAATATTTACAATTATGAAGTAATTAAGGCTGATTTAAAAAAGATTCTGTTCTCTTTTTGAGTAGGCCTGTACTTACTCCTTTGAGTCAGACAGCCATGCATCTTTTTTTGACAAATAACCTGAAACAGAAATGACATGCTTCAGTACCTAAGTAAAATTTTATAAGTCAGTGTATAGTCTGCTGTGCCCTTTTTTCTGTCTTAACATTAGTGGAAGCACGAGTAGAGACCAATTACTCCTAGTGTTGTGTCTCATAGTGGCCATAATGATCAAGAGACCTTGACTAAGATACATGAGACATATATTGTTAGTAGAAATAAATTTTTGTTGTATTAAGCCATGAGGTTTGGGGGTATTTGTTATTGCAACATAACTAGTCTATCATGACAGATAACAGTAAAAGTGAAATTTATTGCAAGACCTTTTTCTAGAATTAGTCACTTTATGAATATAATTATGCAAAGGTAATTTAGAGAAGATTTTACATGATCCTTTTTCGGTGGCCTCTTTTGACATCCAAATTTATTATTAAATTTGTTATTCTCTCCAAGAAACTTTTGCTCTAATTGGGTAGTTTTTTTCTTATTATCTCATAAGGAAGCATGTACATTCTTACCTCCATGCCTTTGTTCATTTTCCTCCTTCTATTTCAAGTACCTCTTCTTTAATTATCCTACTCAGGTTACTTTTAAAAATCTTATCAAATCTTTAAAGACAAATTTAAGTCATATTTTATACATAAGAATTTTTCTTATTTTTCTACTTTACATGGACAATAAAATAATCTGGTAGCATATGTGGAGTAAAAAGAATGTGCAAAACTCTGTTAGTTGCTTTGCATAATTATGCTATTTACTTTTTTCAACAAGGTATCAGAAGAAATTTATGCTGAGAAAGCATCAAATCTGAGTCATGTACCTCATACATCACTAATTCCTATTTATAGTATTTTTTAAAACTTCAATTCTATACTTCCATTTATTTCTATTCTGTGCTTCTGCTGTACTCATTCAGCTCACTTAACAACTCAGTCATTCATTTTTCCTAATTCCATCATGTATTTTAGTTCTTTTATCTAGGTGAATTGTAAACTCAGGTCTCATACTGATTTGGTATCTCATCCCCCACAGAAGTGACTATTCTTCCAAATATCCCAGTTTAACAATTAGAATTCAAGAATTTGAAATAATAATAAATAAGATATATATGAGTCCTAGAATCTGAAATGAACTCTTAAAACTTAAAATACTAGTTTTACATGAAAAAAACAATTTCAGTGGCTGAGACGAGAAAGGGAGGTTACAACAATTGTATTATATGAGATACAGATAATTAATTTGTAAAAACTCAAAATTACATAGACATTGATTTTTTTTTCAAAGTCATTCTAGTTGTTCAGATACAGTTATTGCTGATAAACTTGTGGTTTATTTAGGTTTCAACAGGGAAAAAAGAGAGGTAACTAATGCATTTTAAACACCTCTGTGGAAGAAAACAGAAAAAAAAACTGAGGTTATTGAATATTTTTAGGCTTATCAAAAGTATCAGAAATGCTATTTTAAAGTCCTAGACCATAATAGGTTCATCGAAATCAATTACTCTTTCTGAAGGTTTTATAATTAGTAACAGAGCCAAAATTCAAACCCCAGTGTGTCTATCTCCAAAGTCTATTCATTTCCCCTCATACCACCCAGTTTTTAAATTGTCTGCAAGTGATAATTACAGTCCCCATTAGATTGATTGTGTTTAAATATGATTCTTCCATGCTGTTGAGGCTTCTACTCTTCCACTGCACTGGGTATGATGAGCAGTTAACAATCTGGTTTCTCTTGTCACTACTTTGCCAAAGATAAAACCATTCACATTCACCTTTGTATGTGGCAGATGGTGTTTTCAGAGGAATGTGCACAATAGTAAGAAAGCCAAACTGTAGTTTTTCCGCTGTACATATTGGTTTAGATTGCATTGGGATAATAATTTAATCATTTCTTTTATATTTGCCATAACTGTGCTTTAGTGCTAATACCTTAGCACATTTTCTCTCTATCAATCTCTCCTTCCCTCTCTCTTCTGCTGAACTATGATCAGAATCCAGGAAGTTACACGTGTTATTTTGGTTTGTTTTAATTTTCAAAATAAGCTCTAAACTCTTATTCCTCAATTTGACTGTGAAAGTCAATTATATCAATATTTACTTTACACTTTGCTTTATACATATAAGAACAGAAAAATGACTTTTTAAATTACATATTTTTCCCTTAAGCTAAATATACAATGTACATTCTCCTTGGTATTTTCAAGTCATAGTCATAGCTACTTAGTTTCTTCTCAAAATAAAATTTTTGCTTCTTTAAACATCACTGAGGCAATATTATGATGAATTCTGAGGATTCTATTCTAGTTCTAATTTCAAAAAGGTATCACTGATAATGATGTAAAAAGGAAAAAATCACACCATGATTTCTAGATTCCCAGTGGAGATATAACTGGAACATAAAAACATCTCTTAAATTGATGCAAGTCACATGGGATCCAGGAAAAGAGAATATTATGAAATACATGGTACTATTCTTTGGTAGGTCCCTTTAAATTAGAATTACAGTCAGTATTAGTTTAGATATCATAGATTTTTTTTTAACGCTGATGGTTTCAAGCTGTGCAATTATTTTTTGAAATTTTCAAGACTATTAAATTTCTATAGTAGAATGAAGATTAAGAATCCAACCAGCTCTGAAAGGTGAAAGCTATACTAGGGCAATGAGCACAACTCTGAATGAAGATTCAGAGCTCCAGTTTCTAGGAATAGGCTTTAATCCATGGCTGATACACTGGTGACAAGAAGATAAGAAATATGACTCAAGACAGAATTCTTTTTAAAGGTTTGCATCATTGATACTCAGTCAGAAATTAATACAAAACTTTGGGTTTTTTTGAAAGTATGATAAAAGTTAGTTGCTAAATGTTAACTGTAGTGATTATCATAAGTAATATAAAATCTGAGCATTTTAAGCAAAAAAAAAAGACTGTGACTTGGGCTGAATAATAATTACCTCAAGTGCTCTACTTTACCTTCTCATTTTGATCTAGCCTAGATAATTGTGGGATTCTTTTCCTTCCTTCTCTTCCCTCCCCTCCTTTATTCCCTCCACACTCTCTCTTTCTTCTTAACTCCCTTCTTTCTTCCATTTCTTTTCTATTACTACATTCCTTTTCTTTTATTCATATGGTAAAAAATTAAAATTTCAAACAGTGCTCTAAATTTTATCTAAATTTGGCCTGTTGACATCTAAACCTTGAGGTGTTTTTAATGACATTCTTAAGCAGAATTACTTTAGGAAGTTAAATTTACCTTTTAATTTTATTAATATAATAAAAACAAAGAACCTTTACAGAGAAATTAGAAACATCTGGTGCAGGTCTTCAGCTCATGAAGATTTCTTTTTTTTTTTCTTTTTTTTTTCTTTTGAAAAATACCATACTGAGTTAAAGTTAAATTAAATATGGTTGAATGGACTTCTTCTAAAGGGATAAAGTAAATTGAATTGAGAAAAGACTAAATCTAATTTTATTGCATCTTTGTAATCAAACAGCAAGTTTTCTTAGTCTGCCTACATCTCTTTGCTTTGGTAGGTAGAAAGCCACACTTTATTATTGTGGCTTATATTCTGCATTTTTCTAAAGGGAATATGAAATAAAACATTCAGAAAAATGTACTCTTAAAGATTTCTCATTTTGTTAATGTTATGTGTTAATATTTCTGGGATAAAAGTGTTGTAAATGTTGCTAATTATATATAATCATATACTTTGCATGATTTTCTTGGTAAATGGGTCCCTTTATATTTTAGACATTTATTCAACAAGCATTCATTAAGCAATATATGCTATATATTGGGTACAAAGAATAATTTGCATTTAGGTTTGTTGTCAGCCTACTTGGGCAGACCTATAAACTAGTAAAAATAGATAAATAGAGTAATAGATAATTGGGCAGATGATAGTAAATGCTCTTTAGCAAAGTTTCATGGAAAATGATTTGAAACATAAAAGAAAAAGTGATGATTTTAAAAGGAAAATTCAGAAAAAATTTATATGGAAAATGATATTTACACTGATATTTTAGAAACTTAATCATGAATGAGAAAGTGAATCTAAGAAAAAATACTAGCTAATATTTATAGCACCTTATATACATTTTACATATGTGGACAAACTGAGGGCTAGAGAGACAAGTAACATGGCAAGGTCACACAGCTAGAAAGTGGAAGAGTTGGAATTAGATCTCAGACAAATAGACTTTAGAATCTGCATTCTTAATCTAGATGACAACACTACAAATGAATAGTAACATGAAATCTGATAGATTGTTCCAGATTATAAGATCTCAGAATTTGGGTAACCTATAGTGATGAGGCTAGAAATGTTACTTATGGTTTATTAGAAAAACTTTAACATGTTTTGCCAAAGAATTTTGATTTAATTTATTTTAAAAATTCAAAGCTATTAAGCAAAAAGATTATAAATTCTGAGAAGAGTTGTTGTTTACATAAAACTTATAAACCTAGAATTTAAAGGTAAAACAGAGAAAGGACAGTTATTTAAAAGGACAGCATAACTGCATTGCAGAAAGGAAGGATGGCAATGCACCCCAGTTAGAGGCTGGGATAAGCACACCACAGCTCTCTCAACTGATGTTGTAGTTAACTTAGCGTCTCTGTGAGGAAAGGAAAGCCTGGAGCTTCCTAGTCTGCCATCTTGATGACATCTAGCAACTAACTTTCTAAACCTCAGATAATCAGTTTTAATGTAATATTTACCTAAAAGCTTCGATTCAACACTACCTAAATTTTTTTAAAAAGCCTATACATAAAAATACTTTAAAGGCTCCTCTTGCCTTTTGGATATAAGCACAGATGATAAGGCTCATCGTGATCTGGCCTCTGCATAGAATTTCAGATGCATTTCTTCCTTGAACTTGAGCTCTACAATAAGCCAAGACTAAATATTTAGTCAACATATTCTCTGCAGTTTGCAAATAACTTTTTATTTTTTGAGGATGTTTTGTTTCTCCTATCCTGTCTTACTCTGCTAAGGCTACCATAACAAAAATCTCATATGACTTTGGGCTTTATGAAACACCAGTTTATATATGTCTGATCTATATCTCTTATGGTGGTGGCTTATTTTCTTGTGTGCTTTTAATTTTTAATTTGGAGCTTATATTTTGAGCCTAATCTTAATCAAAGAAAACATTAAAGATCGTTGTTGATGATGAATCTCCCCAGAGAGGATTATATTTGTTCATGCCAAGTGCCCAAGAGGTTACTATCTCAGAGTATCTTTAGTTCATTTTACTAGCTTTAGGGTTTCTGAGATGTTTTGGTAATGCAAATTTAAGCCCCAAAGCTGTATTAGTAGAGACTAAATTACAAACTCTCTAGGAAAATACTTTTTTTTCTATCCAGTGCTGAGGCTGAAATGAAGTTACTATTTTCATATCCCTGTATCTCAGATTTTTTTTCTGATTTATATATTCCCTTGAGAGTCAAGGATAAATATGAGAATCTGATTTCTATCTTTTACCTTATATAGGCTTAAGACACTGTTTCCTTTCATAAATAACCCTTAAAACCTGAGACTCTTATTATGGCAAACATCATCAGACAAGCCCAGAACACATGCTTGTCCACTACTCAGATTTTATTTTTTTCAATTATGTTCTGAGAGAGAGAGAGAGAGAGAGAGAGAGAGAGAGAGAGAGAGAGAGAGAGAGAGAGAGAGAATTTCTGCCTTTATATTTGAAGTTAGTTTTCACATGTAATCAACCTTCAACACTGATTAGTAGGATGAATGTCCCTCCCGCCCGCCCCCTAAAATAACTATTTCTCCTCTCTGGTGGTGGGAGGAGGTATTTCTTATTCGTTAGATCTCAGCTTAAATGCCTTCTTCTTCATAACTCATTAGAGCTCTTCACCACGGGTTCAGTTAGGTACCTATCTTTGTCAGTTGTCCATACTGCCTCAGCTCCAAATTTATTATTTTTACTTGCTCTGTGAAAATGGATGTGGGTTCTTCAAATATTTTTTTTCTGAACTTTGAACTTTGTCAATAGAAAGAATGTAGAGAAATATCAGGAGAAAAGAGTTTATCTTCCCACTTCCAGTGAGCTCCAGTCAGTGCCTATAGAGTTTGTGGCTTCTCCAGCGCCCAGAATATGTAGTGCACTTTCCTTTTTGGGCACTTTTGTAGCAGAGTGTCTCTGATGAAATGCCTCCTCATGAACAGTTTTCCCCAAACCCAAGAAGGCTTATTTTGGAAAGTTCTAGAGGACAGTTTTCCAGCAAATTCTGCTGGTGCAACACTATAATGACTTAGATGTCAACCAATGAGTCACGACAGGTGCTCACCAACAGGGTCTGGATCTCAGCCATAAAAGAAGGACACAAGCTCTTTCTTGGAGTTTCTATCTCAGAATCAGTGTTAGTGACTATTCCTTGTATTTGCTCTTCCTGTATTCTTTAGAGTTTTTTATTTTGTATTAACCGATCCTTCTTTATATCCTCCGTTATATTTGTGAATTCTTTATACTAAACTTTCAAATTATGGTACCATTTTCCACGCCTAATCGGACTCAGATTGATTCACTTATAAGATATTTTTTGCCCTCTCAATTTGCTCGTCACTTTGTATTGTAAGCTCCTTTCAATGACAGTCTTCCCCACATAACTTTAGCTAGTTTGTAGTAAGGGCCTAATAAATATTGAAAAAAAGAAAAGCTAAAAAGCATAGCATTACCCAATATTTGCCTGCATTATGTACAATTGAAAATCTTAACTCTCTAAAATATCTAAGTCTGTATATATATATATATATATATATATATATATATATATATACACTCTTGTTTGAATATGTTAATGTTCTCTCCATGTTTAAAAAATTAATCAAAATTAATTGAATAATATAAAAGATAAACACAATAGGAAAAAGATTGTATATAAAGGTGCAAAGACTCATCATATATGTTCAGTCAATAGAGCTAGTCATACTAATTTAACCAAGCCAGTATTTTATAAGAATGTCCAAATAGATTAAAAGCCAAAACTTAGTGTATTTATACAACTTCTTGCTTCCCACTGGAACGAACCTTAAATATTGAGATCTTATACAAGCATACTCTTTGTAAAGAATGTAGTATGATGTCATAGTTATGGTGTACCTGACTTTATTTAAAGAGCTTCTGCCTCATCTCTCCGGCAAAGGAAAATGGCAATATTAAAAGGGAAAGAAATAAAATTTAGTAAGATCATCTGCAAGAGGGCAATATTTAGAAAGACAATCACTGTATTTTTTTAATCATCTATATCCATTTTTTTTTCTTCCCCTCATAATTTGGACAGGTAGGAAATTTCTCATATTTATCTCAAGAGGAGGGTAATAGAGCAGAACACAAAAATGCAATACTTTATATTTCTAAACTTCTGTTTCAGGCATAAAATACTAGATTACAAAGAAGGTGTAATTATTTAGAATCAGTATTCCTCATTAATTCTACGTCAAATCTGCAACACTAGTTGGATTAGCGAAGGGAGAAAGAGTTATACAGGGAAAGAGGAAAACTTAGCGGCTCTTGATAAGAGTCTATGCCATATTCTTCCCCTGCCAAATACTAATGACTAGAAACACCAGAAAACTCATAATCTAAGTTGAGACAATTAGACTAGATATGGAGCTTTATCTAGAAACATTACCAAGATTTTAAAATAATGACAGGCCAGTGACTACTGTATGACTCCTATTTTTCCTCTTAATGGAAGAGTTTATTGTAATTATCTCATCCTTGTCCTACTACTATGTATTTTTTGTAGGGGGAAGGAAGTATGGAGAAGGGACAAATGATCTGCCATCCTATTTCATAAATTCTAGATTGGGAGAAGCCATATTGATCCAGATGTAGAAATTATTACAAAATCTTGAATTTTGAGCCTTTTGTAAATCTTCCTAGTAGAGGAGTAAATGTATTCTGGTGCTATGAAGGGAAAGTGACAGTTTGTAACCAAAGGTTAATCTATAAAAAATTGTATTATTTTCAATTATGTTTTGCCCAACCTGTAATAGTATACATCTTTACCCAATGTTATGTTACTGGTACTATCTCTCTGGAAGAGGAATATTTTTCTCTGTGCCATTGTTATAATGTTCAGTCACGTGACTTGCTTCGACTAGTGCAATAGAAGAAATGACATAGGGTATTCTGAATAGAAGCTTTAAGATCCATTCTGTGATCCTTCTAGTTATCTTGTATTTCACAGTGACCAAATAGAATGATTCTAGAATACAAAAAATACCACTTAATGTTGGCTAATAAAATATAGTTGGCATAATGTTTAGTCCAGAGTCTGAAGAAAATATTAGAAAGTCTCCAGCCTTAGACACTAATAAACTGGAGAAATCTAATAATTTTAACCCTACATAGTGCTATTTAACCCTCATATTTATCTTAATCCATGAATTTTTATTGAGTTTTAAATATTTTCAGATTATACACTTTGGTAGGGAACCATCAATATTTTTTAGGGGATCCATAATATTTCTTATATTTTTCTAAGTAGTACATGGCAGGATATCTAGCTTAATAAATGTCTGGTAAGGCTTCTCTGAGGTGCTTGAGAGTTTAGGACAAAGCTAAGACATCGAATACACAATCTTAGAGTTAATGATTTCCTATTCAACACTCAAAAGAAGACTAAAGTATCAGAATGGAACTAATTTTCTAAAAGGATTGAGGAAAAGTAATCAAGCATAGCATTCTAGGAGGCAACAATGCCATTTTTAAAGTAAATTGCAAATTGTTAAGATGAGTTCTAAGTAAGCAAAGTCAATAGACATTGGTAACATGCTGAGATACTGTATAAATGGCATTGAGTCAGTGAGAATTTTGTGAATAAAGCCTGCTGATTTAGGTCGACATTGAGAAATTACTGGAAAAAAAACAATACAGATGATAGTGTTTAAAATCTTTGTTCTTCTACTTCATGAGAACTGATCATCCTAGATACATAGTTGTAGGGGGAAAGGAGTTCAAAGATTAGTGCTTGAATTTTCATCACACTTTTACGAAACTGGTAACAAAAAATGTGTATTTTAAATCAGTATAGAAACTGAATTACATGTATAATAATTATTTCCCAAAAGTTAATAATTTGTTAAGAATTGGTAATTCTCAACATGTAGAAACACCTATTTTTTTTTTAAAAATCTTTCTTTCTATTGGACTCTGAACACTGACAGGCCAGGTTCTGTGTATTTTCCTTCCTTCCTTCCTTCCTTCCTTCCTTCCTTCCTTCCTTCCTTCCTTCCTTCCTTCCTTCCTTCCTTCCTTCCTTCCTTCCTTCTTTCTTTCTTTCTTTCTTTCTTTCTTTCTTTCTTTCTTTCTTTCTTTCTTTCTTTCTTTCTTTTCTTTCTTGCTTGCTTGCTTGCTTGCTTGCTTTCTTGCTTGCTTGCTTTCTTGCTTTCTTTCTTTCTTTTTTATAAGCAAAAATATAGCACTCTGCCTAGAAGAGAAGGGATACTTACATATTAAATGCTGAATGACAGATTTGATTAATTTAATACTCATATTTTGTCTCCAACCATTCTCCTATGAGAAACATGCACATACTGTACCCACAAAATTTTTTATATTCTTTCTTTAAGTTATTGAAACACTGAGCTTTATAGTAGTGAGTGAATGTTGAGGTATTGGATTATTTATTTTGTTTCTATGAATAAGTTTTATGTGTGCTCAAATAGTGAAATTATGGTGACTTTTGAACTGTATACATTTAGAAAAGTGGAAGAACCATGATTTACTTCTTGCAAAATATTTATGAAAAATTTGAGTCCCAAGAACATAATAATAGTAATTCAGTGCATGACACTTTTTCAAGGTAGCACAAAAGTGGGTTCCACTACCCTATTTACTATTTATTTCCAGGGTAACATATTTATTGACTGTAAAGAAGGAAAAAAACACTTGTGGAAATTGTAATTTTTAATTTAAAAGATAAACAGATATCTTGTTATTTCTTCTATAAATTCCCCAAAAGTTCCAGATGTTGAAATATGTTTACAAACCATGTCATAGGCAGAAGCACAGCAAATGTTATGATGGTAAGCAACGAAGGCATCAGGTGTTGCAAGGAAGAACTAGAAAACTTTTCTAAGAAACTATGATGTACTACATTGTGACTGCTAGTGTTTAATTAGAAAACCAAATTCTCTGCCTGTGCCGATATTTACATTTTTCTTATAAGGAATCTCTTACATATTACTTATCAAATCTATTACAAGTTCAAAATAGTTTTGATGAGAGAGATACTATAGAATAATGAAAAACCCATGGACTGAGAATAAAAAATTAAGTATAGGAAGAAGGAACAGGAACTAGCATTTGTTTAACAACTGACCACTTGTCAAATGCTATTATAAATGTTATCTGATTCTGTTTAATCCCCCCAATAACCTAGAGGAATAATGGTATCTTTTATTATGTTGATGAAGTAACTTTTACAAAGCACCTAAAGATGGGGGCTGGTTTCCAAACCATGTGATTTGAGGGTTGCAACACTCAGCTCCACTTCCTAACATCCTGGGAAGCAGAAGAAGCTGGAGGCTAATTGGCCAGTGAATTAATCAGTTGTGCCTATGTAATGAAGTCTCCTCAAAAACCCAAAAGGACAGGGTTCAGAGAACTCCTGGATTGGTGAACATGCGGATATGTAGGGAGGGTGGAGAGAGTATGGAAGTTCCCTGAACCTTCCTTCATACCTTGCCCTATAAATTTCTTCCATCTGGTTGCTCCTTTTGAAATAAATCAGTAACACAAAAGTAAAATGTTTCTCTGAGTTCTGTGAGCTGCTCAGAGATCTTTTTCTCCTCACTTCAAAATATTTTTTTTAAAGAAATGGTACATAGAGCAATGATTCCTAGTCCATTCTATTCATTCCATATAGACAGACTTTCAGCATGTGACATTAATTTTTTTCTTAAGCTTGCAATGAAGATAGCTACTGAAGAGCTAGTGAATGAGTTTGAAACAAGATGAGTCCTGGATAAGAGAATCTACAAATCTTTACCTTTATACCTACAATCTTGACAGCACTCTCTCAAAACATTTCATACATATTTACTATCCTTCAAAATTTTTCATTCTCTAAGCCCATCAAATAAATATATATGCACAGATATACTCATTAGGTTGAATATAGATATAACATAATTTTTTCTAAATTCATAAAAATAACTTTTTTAGAATCTTTACTCATAAAGTATCAGAATAAAAGACCTCTAAATTACCTAATGTCAGTGACAGATGCTTAGTAAAGGTTTCATATGTTTCCACTTATCCTTGTTCATTGTTAAGAATCTCATTATGATCCATAGTTGTATTCTTATGTAAAGATTCACACACACACACACACACACACACACACACACACACACACACACAAACACACACACCCAAATACAGCATAACAGCAATGAATGCATGCCTGGTGTACATAAACCACACAATTGTCATGGTTGCTTGGCAACTACTGTCAGGTACTGTATACAAAGCAATGAATGAAAGTCTTATCAACTGCATTGATTTCAGGTGGAGAGAAACTGTTTTCAATATAAAATGACTTCTTTGGGTGATAAAAGACAAACAGAAAATAAAAGTTTATTTGCCTATTTTTTAAAAATAAAGTTAAATCAATAGTTGTGTTGCAAAAGAACAATAAGTCATTTCATGAAAATGTAGCTGATTAATGGTAAGAAAAAGAGATAGATATACCTAACAAATTAGCTCTCCTATTGTGGTAAGGTGATATTGCTTTGAACATGTAGCTTTTTTCCCTGTTATTTCCAGATTGAAAACATCTTATTAGACTTGAATTTTTAGTATGTATTTTTTTTATGTTGATCCAAAGTAAAAACTATTTTGCTGCTTTAAAGCATCACATTTTTCTCTCCACAATATATATCATATAGTTGGCTAATTTCTAAACATAGACTAACAAGAAAATAATTTAACTGAGCATAGCTTCAGTCATTACTCTTAGTAAATCTCTTTTGTTCTGATCACCTTGGGTCACAAAATTTCATCTGTCTTACTAAAATGACTATTTTCTATATTAATCAACAGATATATCTACTTATACTTTTGAACCTTTTAGTTTCAGAACATTTGTTTCCTTCCAAATATTTACTTTTGTTCTCTATGTCAAGTAGTAAAACATATCTTTACTCAAATGTCTATAAAAATTTTTTCTGTCATTTTTTGTCAGATTTGGCAGAGATGTAAAAAAACATGGTATCTGTGGAAAATTTATACCTAACACTTTCAGACTGTTCTTATATATCTAAAGCTAAAATGCTTATAAATTTGAAAATTTTAGCCGTGTTGTTGATACTTTAGACTACCATCTTCTTAATTCCTTCAGTTGTGAAAAATACCATGAGTTCCATTTTTTAAAAAAAATCAAGCAAAGCAAATAACAAAGCACACTCTACACTTGTTTCCATGAGTCTGGGAGAAGAGGTGATTAAACTGATGAGAGAAATACTTTGTCTTTTCTTATTCTCCAACTTTTGTTGGCTCTCCTATGATAAGCAGATGAGAGAAAATAGATGATTATAAAAATATTTTTTATTTAACAAATATTAATTGAGTGCTTCCTTCATCACAGTACTAATCTCCTTTAATGAGTAAGAAAGCTGTTAAATAACTTGACCAGTAAGATATGTTAGCTAGTGACAGAGCACAAACCAAGTCTGTCAATATGAAACCTAAACTCTTAATCCCTGAATTTCATTGCCTCTTGGGATTCCTTAGCTCATTCAAATGTCCAAATAAAGGGGTCACTGTCTTTTTCTCTAATGCCAACTACTTGATCATAATATACTATAGAAAACTGAAATTATTAATCCATACATTTTGGAACACTTCTAGAAAAACATCTGCATTTATAACCCAAATCTGTGAGTTTATCTGCAGTGTGTCAAGCTGGTAAACTTTCCACTTCTTCTACTGTTTGGGTTTGTTTCCATGTTTCATTAGAAAAGTTTGTCTTTATCTTTCACCATTGGACAACTTAACCTGAAAGAATTTGATCTCATAGTCATCCAATCTCTATTCAGATTTCCTTGAGCATTTCATAATAAAACCGAGTATAAATTTAAGAAACTTTAAAAGTATAAATTTTAGAAACTTTAGTCCTCTCTAGAAATGTTAAACATCTCAACAATCTACTTGTTTTCATTACTTTGTAGAAAACATTGTTATGGATGAATAGAAGGGATTGCTTTTAAAAGTTGAGTTTATATGCTTTCAGTTGAATGTGCTTGATATAGGCTATTGAGAGTTGCTTAAAGAAGATTGAAATTTCTAGTTCAAAGTTTTCCTATCACAAATTTATGTTATTTAAATTAAAGAGAGTAAATTGTTCTCAGAACAGTATGAATTATTTTACTTTGGAAATTTAAAACACTCATGCTTTAATATAGAGATAAAAAACAAATAACTGGTTCCATTTAAGACTAAGTATTTTGTTTTTTTGGCTTCTAATCATAATCAGAATTCCATATAATTTTCTAGAAAATGCTAGTTAAGAAAAAATTCTCTCTACTGTTAAAAATTGTAAAGGAAACTACCTTGAATAAACACAGAATATTAATAGAGGTCTTTAGTTCTGCCACATTTGAAACAGCAGTCATTGGTGTTTTTTGATATACAATATAAAATTAATAAAAAATAATTTAAGTTTATATCACAGATAATAATAACATGTAATAATATTCTCAAGTAAAGAGACATTAAGAAACACACGTTTTCAACTACAAAAATTCTTTCTAGATCATGTCTTAAATATTAAAATGTATTTAATAAAATAATCAGAATAAATATTAGCATATCCTGATCTATCTATAAATGCATCTTAAGAAAATAAATGTAGCATCAATAGAAGATTTGGGATAACTTTTTTCTATTGATTCTCAAATAAGTAAAATAAAAGCTATATATAAGTAAAAATAAAGTATAAAAGAGGGCACAAATTTATCTAAAAGTTTAAAAATTGAAATTCCATTTATTATAAGAAATAAAAATAACAGATAAACATTAGTTTTATATTATACTCCTTTACTAGAGTAATACTTAAGAGTTCTCTTTAAATACTGAGGTATAAGATTATGTGAGTAAGTGAAGACTGATGTTCTCATGGAGTTTTTGGTCTGTAGTAGGCACGCAGTTCACAGGGCAAAGTCTTCTAGATAATATTTAGTGTGGGTGTTTTCAGTTATCTATGGTTTACATATGATGGTCTATTAGACTAAAAAGTATTTGGAATTTGGGGTCATCTATAGGGTGCCCTTGCTTATCATTTTCTTATCTGAAGAACTGCATCACTCTACCTGAGCTGCAGTTTAATTACTGGGAACTCACTATCTTACACAGACCACCCACATGACCAATACTTGTCAGCTGAGATCTCTGATTCCCATGATTAATTTCTTATACAAGATCCCGGGTACAACAGTCTGCTTACTTGTAGAAACATACTGCTTCACATCTTGGACTATGACTTCAAACATGATGTGCTGATTTCTAGATTGTATGGGCACAAGGCCTCTCCCACTTTGCTAAACTGTTCTATGAAGCAGATCCACTTTATGAATTTTTTCTTTTCTTGTTAAGAATCCTTTCCTTCCTTGAAAAAGTATAATGTTGTGGATTAAACAAAAGTTCTAACTAGACTTCAGGTTCTGAAGTATGGAAAATTATTAATCTCCATTATTGTCAATGCATTAATTTGTCATTAATAATTATATTTATTATTAAATGCACTAGGTTCTTTTCATATACACACACATACACACACATATGCATTTAAACTATACAACCACTATTTAAGGCCAATGTAAATATTCCTGTTATCAAATGAGGACACCTGGGCACAGGGAGTATGAATAATCCTTGAGTTCTCATAGCAAAAAATTGACAGAATCAGGTTTCAAATCTAGGCAATTTGACTTCTAAATCTAAATTCTTAACCACTACATTTCACTTGCTTTTCAAAATGACTTCTTAACAGAGTTATCAATCTAGAATGGTTACCAATTTTGAGAATGTGGTAGTGTATATCTAGAATTCAATAAAGCATTTGATGAGATATGTCATGGAAATTTTTTTATCCATTTTTGAGATGGAAAAGCATATTCTTACTAATTATTTAATCAGGTAGATTTGTAAATTGGTCTCAGTATTAAAGCATTCATGATAATCTGGAGGGAAATGTGTTATTAGGCCACAAAACACATCTCAATCTCAATAATTAAGTATATTTATTAATTACTTGTGTTTGCATATGCAAAACACAATAATTAGATTTACAGATGAGATGATACTACAAGAGAGAGTAAATGCTTTGAATGCCTGAACCAAAAATCTCTTGATAATGTGAGTGAGGAAGAAATTTTCTCTACCCTTCTAGGTTCTTTCAGCTAGTCTAATAAGCAAATAAACATGAGACAGATTACAAGAAAAAATAATAAAATTTAATTATATATGCACATATTGAAACCCCACATACACAAGAGAGTCAGAGACACTCTGCCCTACACATGAGAAGTTTAGAGACAGAAAGGAAAAATGACGTAATATGACATTCTGAGTTAAGAATGAGTTAAGGCACCTTAGAGGTTTCCAAGGGGAGGAAGGTCATTCACAGGACAAAAAGAACAAATGTTCAGTAATTAGAAGATTATCCTGCCATATATATATAGGCTATGAAAATTATTTCTGGTGATAATGCTATTATGGGTAAGATCCTTAATTAAAATGCTAAAGGAAGAAGTAAAAGTTACTTGTGAGTTCACAAGGTCTTGATTGCCTTCATCTTGTAATAATTCACATGCCAAAGTGGCACATCTTGGGGAAGCTTGTTCTGAATTCCTTCAACAGCTTGCAGGAAAGGGCTAAATATCAAAACATGACATAAAAATGCTAAGATTTTATACCTTCTTTAGCTCTTCAAAACAAGAACAAAAGTCTACATATTGGAGATGTAGACAAGCAGCAGCATCCAAAGGAATGGGTTAGGGAAATTATATCAATGACCAGGTTTGTGCAAAATAATATAAACGGAGCCACTTCAAAATCAAGTTGGAGCTGCCATCCCAGTAGAACTGTCTTGCATGTCTTACTCCCCAAACTTTCGGAATGTCAAAACTGGGCAAACTACCCTTTGGACTGTGCCTAAGGCAACATTGTATTTCAAACAATGGTTTCAAAGCTAACAGGAAAGCAGACATTTTGGCTATGGGATTGAAAAGTAAAGACATTCTTTAAAATTCTCATCTATAGAAATTCCTTTCTTAGCTTGTTAACAACCATAGAAATGCCTTCCTTCTATTCGTGTAGTTATTTCTCTTTCTTTTCTCATAAATAACCCTTTTATTCATCTCCTGATCTGAACACTATTGGGTTTCTGCCTGCGTCTGCGCTTCCAGATTAGCTATTCTTTTGTATCTCAAATGAATACTTGTTGCTCTCACTTTGTTTTTTTTTTTTTAAGTTAATAGATTCATGTAAATCACCACTTTGCTATGGCCATTAAAAAAATGATCTCAGCACAGGTGGCATAGAAATAATATAACAGTATCTACAATGAAGGAAAGGATACTTTCACTCTATTCTGTTCTAGTCAAACCACAGTTTTTAATATTTACCCATAATTGCATTTGAAAGGCAATATAAACACTATAAGCCTATTGTCAGGGAAGTGCAAACAGTTTAGTGAAGGATGCCATATGACATGAGAATGCTTAATGAAGGTGCAGATGTTTAGCTTAAAATGAAATAGAAACATGCTTAAATTTAAGTATCTAAGAGACTTTTCTTGAAGAGAGTAATTAGACAGTTGTTCAATTCTCCCAAGAGTAAACCTAGGGGAAAAGGGTAGAAACCACAGTAAGACAAGTTTTCAATTAACATAAGGAAGGGCTTTGAAATATCCAGAGCTGCTAAGTCAGAAAGTAGCGAATTTCCAAGCATACGATTGAGAGCTCTCTTGCTATACAGTTATGGAGAGGTTTCAAGGACAACTGGGGTGTTAGATTATATGCTACTGAAGATTTCCTCCAAAATTATAGAAACTTAGGTTTTTCCCTTGTCAACAGTTTATTTGTCTTTCTGAAAATTGAAGTAAAAAAGGATGTGATAGAGAGAAAGGATAACTATTAATAAGTCTATAGCAATTTAACACCAAGAAAATCAGCGGCTTGCTAAGCAGAACTGGCCTCCTTGGGGAACATTAGCCTTTGCCTGCATAGAACTTTATATTTTATTTTTTTGTCTGTTCTCTGACTCCTATTGACTAGTCTTAGTTCAAATTTTAAACACACACACACACACACACACACACACACACACACACACACACATAAAGCTGTGGATCTCTTTAACTTCTATAACAAGTACTCCATTATTCATCTCTATGAGATTCCATTCCTTAAATAGTATTGTCTTGCTGATACAAAGATGTCTCAAGTATTCAGTATAGTAGGGAGTGATCACCTTAATGGCTAATCTGGTGGCTTTTAATGACTCCAAAGAGAACATTTTAAATACAGGATCTGCCCTCTTTCTGGAGCAGAGTACTGCATGTTTAGAGTAACACCTTAGAGTAGATGTGCCCTGGCTTGCACTGTCTTGTATCTTATCTTTATTCTCTGAAAACAGGTAGAAAAGTAGAGATTAAAAAAAAAAATTAAATTCCCACCATGTGCTAAACAAAGAGTTCCTATTTTACATTGACTATTTTATTTCATTTAGTCCTCATACCAAATTAGGAAAATAGGTAAAGCCAATCTTGATTTCACAAATAAAGAAACTGAATTCCAGCTGTGAGAAGAGTCTTGCTTCAAAGCAGAGTACTGGCTGGTGTTAGATCTGGAGTCCATAATTGCACTCTCTGATTTTCATCCCACTATGGAGGCCTGAAATACAAATAGACATGGAATGAATGAACTTTCAAAAATCTAGTCCTTAATTGCTACAAATCTACTTCCTGTAAAGACGTGCCATTTATAGGCACAAGAATACAAACAACCCCAAAACAATTAGCAGCAGACCACAGGGACTCTGGGAAAGCAGAACGATAGGCAGAGAAAGTAATTCTCAAGGCTTTTTTTTCAGTTCTCCATGCTAAGAATTGTGACAATACAAGTTTTCAAAGTTTCTGATACAATTGCATAAATTTTTATTTCAGTTTTGCCAGAACTTAAATTCCTCATGATACCTGAAAAGAAGAAATCTGGTGAAATCACAGAAAATATATTTCCATTTTTTTTTAAGTTTTGACCTCTAAAACCTTGTAATACAGTCTTGTCTATTTATGATATGACAACTATTTGTAGACACTGAGCTGAAATGAAATTAGATTCTGACTGAATTTAATTATTAACTAATATGTGAGCCTGAAAAAGTATATAAGAAAAATATATTGTTTTAATGATAATACATCTGAATGAAAATGATAAAGAATTTTGAAATGTCAATTTAAAAAAAAAATTTCTACCTTGTAGCTCAAGTTACTTTCTGCCCTATTACTTTGGAATAGATAATTAGAAATACCTACTTAAATGAAAGCATTAATATGTCCAACATTGTTGTATAAAATCTCATTTTTATGTAGGACAGGGCAAATTTCCCCAAGCTGGTTGGGGGAGACCAAGCCCTGTACTGAGAGAAGAGAGTAACTCTCCTTTGGTAGAAAATGTAGAAAGAATTCAACACACATCAAAGTTAGAGTCAAAGGAAAGTTTTTTAGAAAAGGGGTACACCCCACAGAGTCAGATTGAGAGGGACAATGAGAGGGACAGTGAGAGGGACTCTGAGTGTTTGAAGAATTCAGTTTCTGAATCATTCTTGAGTTCCTGTGAGTTATAGTTGAGAAGACTATTAATTGGTTTCCTTTGATATGGACATACAATGAAGAAGGGGAAGAGTATGTAGTGTGAAAAGGTAAGAATATGTAGAGTGAAAGGCCTGCTAACAGGCCTTTAATCCAGAAGTTGCCATGGTTTTAGTCATAGGGAATGACTATTGGTTCCTAATTCTCCTTCATAGGTATGGGGAATGGGTTGTTAGAAATTAAGGTGTCCTTCTGGTGTAACTGCAGTCTCTGAATCTAGCTTTATTAACATTTTAAATTCTCTTGCCTCCTCCTTACATTAATTTGCCTTGATTCTGCTTTTTCTCTGAAGAATCACATATTTCTTTGCTCCCCAAGTTCATTTTAAATAAGCTATTGCTTCAACAGACAGATACCTGGACAAATACCAGAAAATCGCTATATTCTGTATAAGGTATAGCTTCATAGTCTATGTATGTAAAAAACATTCACTATAATTGCAGATCTTCTGAGTAAAGAGGAAATCAGCAACAATCACATACTATGACTACTGACCATACTGGGCAATTAACTAGGATCCTCTGTTCCTGGATAAAATGAAGGAGCTGGAGCAGCTCTTGCCAGGTATTTATCAGAGCTAACATTTTATGTGACCTCACGTCTTCTAGAACAGTACCTTTTGTGCAATCATCCAGGAGATAAGATACAAGGAAACTCCCAAATATAACTAGTGTCAAACACCATCTTTCCTTTCCATTTTGTGAAATAGAATATATTTTTCTTAGTTTATAAAAGTACTTTGGAGAATTTTATTTTATATAACAGATCTTAAAACAGCCCTTCACATAAGAAAAGCTTAGTGAATATTTCTTGAACAACAACAACAAAATGAATGAGTAAATTTATGATAGTAGTTTATTTTAGACCTGAAATTCATATTAGCATTTAACTACCAAACTATAGTTTTCTGAGTTCACCCTTTATCATTGTCATTACTAAACCTTCTTTAATAATACTTGTTGTCTAATAATGTTTTATGAGGCATTCCTTGAAGTGTTTAAAGTGTCAATGACGGTTATCATGTAACACCCCTCCTCCACCCCAGGTACTAGATGTGGGGATGGGAAAGGGATAGCATCTGTCCTCCAAGGTTTTATAATCTAGTCAGGTGGGTAGCAGTGCACAGATCAAAAAGGACTTAACAAAGAAGACTAGCCTGGGTGTTCATGCAGGAAGATAATGTATTTGTTTGAAGGAATCAGAAAACTTCTGAAAGAAACAAAGATAGGTCTTAAGATTAGCTGAAGTTCTAACTAAGACTGATGGAAAGAAGGTTCTAAATTTTTTCTGTACTAACTCGGAAGGTGCTTGATTCATTCTGGACTGAGTCTGTGATTCTTTTATAGGATTAAAAACAACAATAATGACCAGAGTGCCTTTTGTGATCTTTAAAATTTATAAAGCTATTTGATGAACTTTGTACCATCAAGTTCTCATATCCACCCCACATGTCAAGCAGAATAGAAATTAAGTCTATTTTTCAGGTAATGAAATGGGGCTCAAAGATTCCTAATGTTACAGAAATTATAGATGATTAAATGGTTAAAAACACCTTTTTCCTTGAAAAATCAATGTTGTTAATGCTGTTTTACTACTAGGTCATCTCACCTGTTGAGAACTGTCACTCTGAGAGCAAAGCCTGCTTTTCATGAGAGTAGTGTCATTCATATTGTGTGTTTTAATCAATACTGTTTATCTAAAAATTTCTTAATTATTATCATACACACTGTGATGTTGTCAATGAAAGAATATCTGGCCTAAGAAAAAGTCTTATAAGAGTTTATTTGAGCAAAAAGCTTAATGGATTAAGAAAATGCCCCAGATAATGACAGTTTTGCAGCTTATTTTATATATTAGAATCAAAAGAGGAGATGTGAGGACAGTTACATGGAATTCATTGGTGCTGGATCAGGCAAGTGGGAAAAAACAAAATGAGGAAATCTCTAAAACTGGATAAAAAGCAAAATGGAGAGACACATACTTCTTTTACACTGGTGGGTACAGTATAGTTACCATTTTAAGTAGATAGAGATGGAATGTGGGCCACAATATAACAATGTGGTCTCATGTTTTGGTGCTGGTGGTTGTGGCTTTGAGGGGGGTCTAGAAAAAAATATTACTCTGACATTTCAAAGGTATGTTTTCTTAGGTGCACAAAGACAATAGACAATTTCAAAGATAGATATGACATTTGTCAATGCCATCATGACCTGCTTTTGGTTAGAAATTTTTACATTCAGACCACCCTGTGTGGTTACTTTTGGTCTCTGGGGTTGTATGGTTCACCATGCAGGCCTCACCTGATCTTGTCAGGTTTGGTATACAGCCCCTTTTTTGTACATGATAGTATATTTTAAATGAAAACAGCACATACATATAACCAGTTACTAGATTATCTAGAAGATTCATAGAAAAGGGAAATTCTGAAATGTCTAATGAGAAATGCCAGAAGAATAGCAGGGGTCATGTCAAACAGATATCTTGGAAAGAGGCTTCAATTGCTACAGGTATATCTCAGCCAACTGAAAAAAACATCATGGGCAGGGTGCTGATGTGAAATACTGTTAGATACTTAGAGTAGGCAAATGTATACTCAAATTTAGAGCAGTGGATTACTTTCCCCAATGGAAAGCCAGTTTCTAAATAGGATGGGATGGGATGGGTGGGATGGTTCCTAGATTCCTGGGCTGAATGAAAGCTGTGTGTCCTGAGAACAGATTGAAAATTTAAAGAACAGAAGGAGTATAGTAGGTGAAAAATAGCTGAGAGGAAACCCAGCTCAGGTAGCAGAGTTTAAAAGTCAAGATCATTTCCCCATGTGTTCTTGGCTTTAAGTAACTATTGCACTACTGATTTAGTATTGACTTTGTAACAAACTTGGAGGCTAAAGAGTAAAGAGAAGGAAGGATTGAAGACTTTTTTTTCTCTTTGGCCTGTACTATCAAATTTATCTGAACTGAGCAAAGAGTTTAAAAAATTATGCAAAACTACTGAAAAGTAGATATATTATATTAAAAATAACTCAGGTGTATTAATTTGCAATGCCCTTGATATTCCTGATACCACACAGGATTCTAATCATTAAATCTCAATATTCCCAGTAAAAAAAAATCTCAACCCGTACATCCTAATAATAAATTTTCCATCTGTTTTTCCTCATAGAAATTATATTTTGAATCCTTGAAGGCACTATAAGCCTTTGTTTCTTTTCTGTCTGGAAAATAACATACAGTGTGACCCTGATTGTCATCTTGTTTTTCAACTGCTAATGTGATTCTGCCAATAAGTAGCAACCAATGGTGACTATTGCAATTCAAATTAAAAAGAGAAGAGGGGAATGATGTGCAGACAAAGCTCCAATGTGGGTTTGTTGATATTTGTAGCAGGAGGTTAATTAGTATTAACAGAAGTATCAGCAGTCACTTGGACTTACTCATAAGGTACTGACTGCTCTCAGCAGCATAGTACAGAGGAAAACAAGTCAAAATAGTTTCCTTTTCTCCTCTTACAGAAAGCCATTTACAAAAACAAACATAAAGTAATTGGATTCTTTTTTGTTTGCTTTCTGTTTCTCCTTTCCAGCTAAGTGTTTGATTTAGCTGCTTCTTTTGCTGCTTCCAAGTCCTACATGGTTTGAGTAGTAATAGAGTTAGTTGTACTTTCTTCTTTCCTTTTTCATTTATTTCCCCACAATGCCCTCCCCATCCTTTGTTGTTGTTTTCCCTTTAGGCAACAACTTTATGTGTAAACTCTTCCATTTTCAATCAATGATGGGTGTGTTTTTATGGGTGGTTTATAAGTTTGCAGTTATATAGATGCAAGGCACATTTCTATCCCTCCAATCACTCTTGACCCATCGAAACCTTTGAAGCTGCCCCCTTTGCAATGGTCAGAATAATTGTTATGTCTAATTTTTCAGCCTTAAACAAAGACAAGAAAAGTGTTTTATTTGTTTAAATTTTTGTAGTTTTTTAAATCTGCTCTCTAATAAAGAGGAACTATGTATTTTTTTAAAAAAATATATTTTTAATTACATTTTTGTTTCTCCCAATGCAGGAAAGCTCAAGATCATTTGAAAAATTATTCCAGATACTCTCAAACTAAATGACTGCTATTTAGTAGCTGTAGAATTATATAATATATATTGGTTCTTATATTATTTTGTCATTTTTTATATTTTATAAAAGTTTACTATTTTATCTACTGAAAAATATTAATAATGAAAGATCAATGAATAATAACCATTATGTGAATTAAAATATCTGCTGCTATGCAGATTATAGTTATTAGATTTTTATAAAGATTTTTAAATTAATTTTTTTGTTCTTTTATGGAGAAGACTAGAAATCGTTCTGAAAGAAAATTAAGGACATATACATATATTTATCTAAATAGTTATACATAGATTTTTTAAAAA
Organism: Macroglossus sobrinus; assembly: GCA_004027375.1. Classification (NCBI taxonomy): domain Eukaryota; kingdom Metazoa; phylum Chordata; class Mammalia; order Chiroptera; family Pteropodidae; genus Macroglossus; species Macroglossus sobrinus. The sequence goes on from PVKZ01000517.1 coordinate 544,546, forward strand.
TTCTAATCACAGATCAAATAAAGGGTTAAAACTCTTCGAGAAAACTTTACTAAGATGTGATAAGAATTTCAGGATTGGGTATGCCATCATAGTTTTGCACAAAAACATATAAGGAAGTTAATAGTAACATAATTTTCACTTAGACTTTCCAAATCAGATGAACTTTATAGTTATGTAAATATCTATACCTGTATATCTATTTACCTATAAAAACATTACCTACAGATTATTCACATAACTGTCACTGTGTATAATTTACAGAAAAATGAGTATTTCTAAGTATCATGGATTATTGGATAGACAAGATGAATAGATAAATTCCTCAAAAAATAATTTATCCATGCCTATCATACATAAGAGGATAATGAGGTCTACAAATGTTAAATGAAAATCCAAAAGTAGTAGCTACTTAGGGGCTGGTTTGGGGCTAAAATCTAAGTCTCTGACCTTTTATTCAGCAGCCATTCCTTAAATCTACAATGCCATACAAGTATTATCTTGAAAATTAGGGTAAAGAATTCTTTGGTTTTAATTTATCTTCTACCTTATGTCTATAAAAAATGCACTGTAAGGAAAATAATCTGTAAATTATGAGCTGGAGAATTGGATATGTGTTTTTTAAAAAAAAGAGAGATTTTAGGATTTTATTCAAGGCTATGGGCTTTTGGGAAATGAGTCCTATGCTGAAATAATCTCACTTATGAGACTAAGAGAAGATCTCTTAGATCTTTCTTTTGTTCTTTCTTTCTCTTTAATTCTTATTAATCCACACTCATTAGGGTACATAAAGCCAAAAAATATCCCATTGAACCTCTGATAGCTGGCTTATTTTTCCACAGAGAACAATCTAAGCATGTTTCTTCAGCATCTTTTGCACTTTTATTGAATTAACAGACTTCTCTTTTGACAAGAGATAAGAAATTCTATTTACCATGACACAACTTTATGCCAAGGACTTTATCCTTAGTTTTCACAGCAACACTTGTATTTTATACAAATGGAAATTGAGAATCATAAAGAAGATATAATTTGCTCAAAGTTACGTGTCTACTATAGAGAACTGAATCAAGGTTTCTCTGACGGCAGCGGTTATACTACTTTGAATTGCGAGAAAAAAATAATTATTGCACCTTATAAGTAAATTCATCAAGAAATAAATGATGGGACCCTTGTTTCTTCACTTCAAAGGCTCTTAAAATGATGTTGCTTGGCTGATATGCTCTCCTAAATTGGCTTATCCTGTGGGAACAATTAAACAATAATCACTTATAAATGGCTTCAGGGAAATGCTGAAGCTGGACTCTGTTAGTCTACAACTTCTAAACAAAATAACTGCAAACATGCCATGGTTAAAATAGCTTTTTTTCCCCACAGAATACATAACAATATATAAAATAAATTAAAGCACATTGGTCTGTGTAAGAGCATAATATACATTTGATTCAAAATTGATATTTGGAATAAGATTGCACCATTTTTGCCTTAATAGAAGGATAATGATGCCTAAAAATAAGAAGCCATATAAATATAATCAGAACCAAGCATATGCTTGCGAAGTCCAGTGATTTCTAATGCCAAAATGGGTTGTTTTAATAAATACATTTTTCTATGAAAATGAATGTGGTACTTTCTTATCATTTGAACAAAGGATTTGTTTTTTTTTCTTTATGAAAACTGAACTATAGTTTTAATTTTAAAAAACAAAGTAGCATCATCAATCATGAAATTAGGTAGATAATATTAATGTGTTGAGTATATTGATATAAAAATCATAACAAAAGAACTTTACAAATCCTGATTTTCAAAGGCTGCAAACAAACAAGAAATGTTACATCCAATTTAAAAAAATTAGGTTGCCTTGTTACCTAAAAATATAAACAAGAATTCAAGCTTAAAAATGAGTCATAGACTTGCACTTTCAGCCACGTGGACTAACTGAGACCATGCTGGCACTTCTGCCATTAAAAACAAACAAACAAAACAAATAAAAAGCACCCTAGACAATTGTGTTAAATATATTTTAAAAAATCTATCTGTATTCATCAGACAAAAGAGCATACACGATTGTTATTCCTAAAGGAAAAAAAAAAAGGAGGTTATTCGTGTGATTATGACGGTTGTCTATCTGGAGACATCTTTCAGATGTTGACACATTGGAGAGAGAACCCGACCAAAGCAGGGCAGTTTCACTAAGTAGAAGAGACAGATGTCAGAGGTCAAGTAATCCAATAGAGCTAGAATGTGCTGGGCATAGTACTAAATAAGATGGAAGTACACAGACAAAAAGCTCCCAAAGACCTACACAAGTGGTCCACTGAATCTTTGCCTAAATACTAAGCTGTGCATGAGTAGAGTAAGATACCACAAATCTGCACAAAGAAGAGCTTCCAAAGAAAGAGTAATGACAAGAAATTATAAACAGTATACCTAACAGAGCTCATACAGATTTTGGAAATGTTTGAATTCCAGGCAGCTGAATGAAAAGACAACACTGAATAATCTAGATCTCTGAGAGGCCATACCTTAGAGTTTGATTAAATTGATCCTAGAATTAAAGCTACTTTTAACTTGCCCTAACAAACATTAAAACAAATTTCAAAAGAAATGTTGATCTGTAAATTAGCTACCTGACTAAATTAATCTAGAATAAAGCACAACACTGGAAGGCAATGTGTATTAGACACTCGACAATGTATCGACACAAAGTTAAGCATCTAATGAAAAAGATTACTAGATATGAATAAAAGAGGGAAAACATGTTGTAGTAAAATGTCAGGTGTTAGAAATAGAACAAAAAATGATACAGATGATGATAAGAACCTAAAAGTTTTATTATAATATGACCAATATGTCCAAGCATTTGAAGAAACAGATGAAAACAAATAAGGAGAGGCATTAAAATTATAAAAACAATAAAATGGAACTTTTATTATTTAAGTAATATAATAGCTGATTTTTTTTTAAAATCACTACATGAGCTTCATAGCAGTTTAGACAATGAAGAATAAAAGAAAACGTTGAAGGTATAATGATGAAAAACTATCCCAATTGAAACAGAGGTTAATAAAAATGGAAAAATTACCTATCATCTCAATGACTGTGCTAAAACTGTCTAAAATAAATGCCTTCAGAGTCCCCAAAGGAAAGAACAGAAGAGAAAAAGGGGAGATCAAAAAATTAAATAGTGTTTGAACCATTTAAAATAGATAATCTTGTCATTAATACTACTAAAGTTTTAAATAAAGAAAGATAAATAAGTGCCAATTATAATCCAAATGTTTTGAGTAGCATTTTGTATAATTATAGTATCTATATAGTTTTCAGACTAAAAATTGCATGGATAATTCTTTTTGGCACTTACTTTCTTCACAGTATTCAACTATCTACAGTTCTCCTTTAATGGCTTATCTATTTATTATCATTTTGTTCATTATTCCATTTCCAGTACCAAGAAAGTTTTAATATATAGGGTCTATTCAATATATATTTATTCTAGGCTACTCCTTTGCACTTGCATTCATTTTCTTTTCATCCTTCTTCCAATGCTGGCTGTAAACACTTCTTCCTACTCTTGTTTTCATCAGTATATCTAAACCTCATACTGAGTGTAGTCCGTAGAGTTTTCGAAGTTAATTACACTAATTACTACTGTCTCCTTGACACATTTATTGATTAAATTGTTTATGTGTCATATATGCACAAATATCATTTTTCAATGCCCAAGTCATCATTCATTCAGTCAAATCACTTGACTTTTTATAATATTTTGGTAAATATTACTCAATTTAAATTAGTAAGCAAATGAACATTATTATCTTTTCACTTCTATTCTTTATTGCTCTAAATTCTCATATTTGATTTTTCATTATCTAATAATTTGATTGGTAGCTAATTTTGAGTTCTGCCCACTTTATAAAAGTTGATGCCTTTTGTTCTTTATTTTTCCCCATAAAATGGCAGAAGATTTTAAATAGACCGCTCTACACTAGAAACATATTATGGATATCACATAAAAGCTCTTTTGGTGTTGAATTTATATGTTACATCAACTAACTGATTTATGTATAGATGGAATGCACATCATGGGAATACAAATACTGACCCCATTGTACTAACCCAATTTTCATAACATAGTTAAAAGAAAAAAGCATGCTCTATTAAGAGTCAGGCAACATGGTTCTAGTCTTGGCTTTGTCACTTGATGGCAAAGTTTTACATCATTTGTAATATAACTAGGTTGATGTAATTTTCAAACATTCTTGCATTTTATTCTTAGTGTAATTAATGTCCCAAAGAAATGCTTCATTAGAACCCATTAGATTAAACAGGTAGTTTAGGGTTTTGGTTAAAGCTGAAAAGAGAGTGCTGAGGACCTGGAGGCTTCCAAAGAATTATGACTATCTACTCCTCTCAGCTCCTATTTTTCCACTTCAGGTAGACTCCAAGTCAACTCTATGGAACACAGTTTAGACTAGATGTTCTTTAAGGTTTCTTCTAGCTTTAACATTTTGTGATGACTTGTAACGACTACATGTATCACAAAGATTGAACTTTTTGTTGTTATTTTATTACCATTGTTTTTTGTTTTTGTTTTTTTAGGATACAGTGCAATTACTCATTAGGAGAAGAAAAAGTATCTCTTTTTCTCTAATCAAATATATGATAGGAAGGGAATAGGTGTCAATTTATTGCCTGGAGTCCACTGGGACACTATGACTGTCAGCTACAATTCCTGACTTGTGAATTCCACTAGCATAAAATGGTAACCAATTTTTTTCTTATGTAAATATTGTAGAAACAAATTCAAAGGCAAAATTAGTTCTGAGCATTTTTTTTGAGGGTGAGTAGTGCAGAGGAACAAGAGTGAATGTTTATTTCCTTAAATTAGTAGCAACCGATAAAATTGTAGATCCCTTTGAAATACAGAAAATGTTCAATCCCTAGACCAACTGCAGCAAATTTACAGCAAACATTCCTGCATCCTTGGAAATAGTTTTATACTACAAACTAGGAATCTCTCCAAACTTACAATTACATGATTCAAAACAGGTAATTTTTACCCCAATCTCATGTTTTCCTTTAAGGTCTTAGTTAATATTCTCTTGATGGTTGCTGTTTGATGAATCAGCTTTCCCGTTAACTTTGCAGGGCCATCATCTAATGAAAACACTCTGTGTTTTATGACTCCCTGGGCTACAATTCTGCATATTACAATGAAATTTCAATCTCACTCTTAGAAATAAAATCAAAACTAGCATCTGTGGTTTAAACAGAACTGAAAAAAACAATGCTGCTCATTTAATGTTAACAATATTTTTCATGCTAGACAGTATAAAAAAGAGGCTCTGGTATAAATTTTAAATGCCTATAAATTAGAAATAAATTGGTAGAAATCAGCACAATAGTTCAGTGCATAGGTTAGGTCATTATATCTACAAATTTGAAAGCTACAGTTTCCCATTCTAGTAAGAAGTTTGCCAAAATATTCACAAATTAAGGTTTCTTGCTGTTCTTCAGGTAGCATTGGTAACATATCACCTCCATTCCTCCTCTTGCAAATCTTGAGTGCCTCTGATCACTCTTTGAAGCTTCCTATCTTGGAATAATAACATATTTAAATTCAGGAGGCAGACAAAGTAGAAATCAGAATTAAAGTTATGGCAACAGATTAGTAAAAGAATTGAAGCTTTTCAGGTAGTTTTCATCAATCATATTTACATGAAAAAACTACAAGATAACATAAAAACTTCCCAATAAGGAGTTAATCAATAATCAATAAAGCATTATGGAATATTGTTCAGTGTTTGGCCATCTAACTTTTTCACCCTTATCCTTTCTTCCTTTTTTTCACACACACAGACATACACTCACAGTCCACTTTAACTAATTATGCAAGAGTTTGTAAAGCTTTGTTAGGAAAATTTTCTTTCAATAGAATATAATACTATACAAAAGACATAAATGCAATAACCAGTATTTATAAAACACATATCACATCTCAAGTATCAGGTTAATCCTGTGCCCAATCTTCATCTAGTTCTATCTTCCAATAACCCACAAATAGATATTATTAATATCCTTCTTTTAAAAAAAATATGGTAACTATACAGAAGATCAATAAAACCAAGAGCTGATTTTTGAAAACTTAAATAAATTGATAAAACTTTAACCAGACTCATCCAAAAGAGATAAATAGAAAGGGAGAAAGAGAGAACCCAAATAAACAAAATTAGAAATAAAAGAGAAGTGACAACTGACACCTTAGAAATACAAAGTATTATAAGAAAAAATTATGAACACTTATATGCCAACAAATTGGACAATCTGGAAGAAATGGATAAATATCTAGAAACATACAATTTTCTAAGACTGAATGAGAAGAAACAAAAAATCTGAACAGACTGCTTGTGGATCCCAGGCCTGGCTGGTCCCAGATCTGGCTGTGATCCAGGCTCACAGGTATAAATAAGATTCCTAATCTAGAATATTACAATAGTGTAGTGGGGCACCTGCACCTAAAATATGTAAGTATAATTCAGCTTATTGTATCACACATGTGTGGCTGAATGCCACTATTGTACTCTGATATATGTGGAGCCAAGTAGTATCCTGGGGAGCAGAAGTGGAGCACAAGAAGGTGAGCAGAAGCAGAAGTACACTCCACACAATGGAACTGCACTCCCTGCCAGAGAACTGCACGCCGCTCAATAAAGTCAGTGCCTGCCATTTCTTTCTCATGTCGGTCCCTTGTGCATTCTTCCAACTTGGCATCTCAGCACCAAAACCTTCCCTTCTCAATCAGCTCAGTGCTAACATTGCTTAATACTACAAAATCAAATCAGTAATCAAAAAACTTCCAACAACCAAAAGTCCTGGACTGAATGGCTTCAGAGGTGAATTTTACCAGACATTCAGAGAAGAATTAATACCTATCCTTATCAAACTATTCCAAAAAATTCAAGATCAAGGAAAGCTCACAAGCTCATTTTAGGAGGCTACTATTACTCTGATTCCAAAATCAGACAAAAACATTACACACAAAAAAGTAAGCCAATATCTCTGATGAACATAGATGCAAAAATCCTCAACAAAATATTAACAAACTGAATTCAGCAATACATTAAAAAGATCATACATCATAATCAAATAGGATATATTTCTGGGATGCAGGATAAGTTCAATATATGCAAGTTAATTAAAATGACACACCACATAAACAAAATGAAGGGTACAATTGTATGATCATGTCAATAGTTAAAAATTTTTGACAAAATCCAGCATCAATTTATTATAAAAACTCTCAGCAAATGGGAATTGAGGGAATATACCTCAATGTAATAAAAGCCACAAATACCAAACCCACAGTTAATATCATACTCATTGGAGAAAAGCCAAAACTGTTTTCCTTAAGATCAGGAACAAGACAAAGATGTCCACTTTCACCACTTTTATTCAACATAGCATCAGAAGCCCCAGCCACAGCAATTGGATGAGATAAAGAAATAAAATTTAGTCAAATTGGAAAGGAAGAAGTAAGCAGTCATTATTTGCAGTTGACATAATACTGTATATAGAGAACTCTAAAGATTCCACCAAAAAACTATTTGAATTAAACAAATTTAATAAGTAGTATTATTAATAAAGTAGCAAAATTAATATTCAGAAATTGGTTGTATTTTTATACACCAATAATGAACTATCAAAAAGAAAAATTTTAAAAACAATCTTATTTATAATTGCATCAAAATACCTAAGAATAAATTAATCAAGGACATAAAAGACCTATACTTAGAAAATTATAAGACATTGAAGAAAGAAATTGAAGGAGACATAAATAAATGGAAGCATATACTGTACTTATATAAAAAAAATTAATATCATTAAAATGTCTGTACTACCTAAAGCAATCCATAAATTCAATGCAATTCCTTTCAAAATACCAATGTTTTTCACAGAACTAGACCAAATAATCTTAAAATTTATATGGAACCACGAAAGACCCAAAATAGCCATAGCAATCTTAAGAAAGAGAAACAAAGTTGGAGATATCACACTACCTGATATTAAACTATACTATAAGGCTTTGGTAATCAAACAGCATGATACTGGCATAAAAACACATGCATAGATTAATGAACAGAATGGAGAGCCCATAAATAAACCAACACCTATATAGTCATTTAACTTATGACAAAGGTGGCAAGAATATACAATGGGGTAAAGATTATCGATCCAATAAATAGTGTTAGACATATACATGCAAAAAACAAAACTGGACTACATTTTTATACCATATACAAGAATAAATCAAAATGAATTAAAGACTTAAATGTAAGACTGAAAACTATTAAATTTCTAGAATAAAACATAGGCAGTAAACTCTCTGACATTGCTCTTAGTGATATTTGTTTTCTGATATATATCCTTGAGCAAGAGAAACAAACAAACAAAAATAAGCAAATGTGATTACATCAAACTAAAAAGATTTTGCACAGCAACAGAAACCATCAACAAAATGAGAAGATCTCCTACCAATTGGGAGAAAATATTCCCCAATGATAAATTCAACAAAGGGTAAATATCAAAAATTTATAAAAAAACTAATACAACTTAACACCAAAAAACTCCAAACAATTCAATTAAAAAATGAGCAGAAGACCTGAATAGACATTTTTTCAAAAAAGATGAATAGATGGCCAAAGACATATGAAAAGATGCTCAATGTCACTAATCATCAGAGAAATGCAAATTTAAACCACAATGAGATATCACCTCCCACTTGTCAAGTGGCTATCATGAATAAATCAACAACCGAGTGTTGCCAAGGATGTGGAGAAAAGTGAACTTTTGCGCACTATTGATAAGATTGCAAATTGGTATAGCCATTTTAAAAAAACAGTTTGAAGTTTCCTGGAAAATTAAAAAATAAAATTTACCTATGACCCAGCAATTCCACTTCTAGGTATTTATCTGAAGAAATTCAAAGCATTAATTAAAAAAATATACACATCCCTATGTTCAATGCAATGTTATTTATAATAGCCAAGATATGGAAGCAGCCCAAGTGCCCATCAATAAATAATTAAATAAAGAGATGGTACATACATACATACAATGAAATATTACTCAGTCATAAAAAAGAATAAAATCCTACTGTTTGTAACAACATGAATAGACCTAAAGGGTATTATTCTAAGTGAAATAAGTTAGACAGAGAAAGACAAATAGCAGATGATTTCATTCATATGTGGAATCTAAATAACAAAATAAATGAACATACAAAACAGAAACAGACTCATAGATATGGAGAACAAACTGATGGTTACCAGATGAAAAGGGGATTGAGAGCTAGGTGAAAAAGAAGAAGGGTTCGTAAAGTACAGCATAGAGAATGTAGTCCCCAAAAAATGTGTTAATTAAAATTCAGAGTTGTCAAGTCATGTATGCCAGTTCATAAAACTGACAAATTTTTAAATAAAGATTTAAACTGCTGATTTTGCAATACCAAAGCCCAAGAGTTTAAATTTAAAATTTTACTACTTTATATCTAGTCTTGTGGATATGTATGACTGTATGCTACAAATGACATCTGGATCTCTGTAGTAAATGGTCTTATAATTGAAAAATCCTTTGAATTGAGGTAAGAAAGAATTGGAACAAAGTTCCATGCTTATTCTCATTTTATTTCTACTTCTATTTCCCCTCTGTTTTCTCCTCTTCTGTTCAGCTTCTTACTTTTCATTTGCTTCATATGTTCTTCATTATTGGAGCCCTTTTCGTCACTGACAGAGTCATCTTCTAGTTAAATTTTACAAAGTTACTTAGAAAAAACATTTTATGTATATTATAAAAATCCTCAAAAATGTATGTAATGTAGACTATCATCTCATTTTATAGAGAAGGAAGATGAATAGTAGAGAAAGTAAATGATACTTCTCTTGTAAAACCACACACATAAGATTATTAAACTGTTTAAAATGAATAAAACTGAGAAGTAAAAGATAAATGTTAGCTAGTTGCCAGAATAAAGGACAGTAAGGACTTTTATCACATTTCAGCTCAACTCATCTCTTTTGAATCAAAGAACAAACCTGAGAGCCTTCCAACCCATTAGCATCAAACACCATTTTAAAAGCCAATGTATCCGTCATTCAGCTCTGAAGTTTCACTTGGAGATTTAGATAGTTTATGGTATTAAATTCTGCCTTCAAAAAACTCTTATAATTTAATCAGACACCTTCAGATGCTGTATTCCTCACATCGAGTACCACCACCATGTACATGTCACCAGTTCCATTTGATTGTCACCACTCTTGCAGGATTCCTCATTTTTCACTCCTAGAATATTACCAGAAGTCCTGCAGTATCCAGAGTATATGCAGTGTTCAGGTTTGGACTTCACTTGGCTATTCTATTTCTTACCAAGCACAGATGTGAAACAAACTAATTCACTAAAAGTTTTAGAATTTTAATGTATAGAAGTTAGTATTCTTTTGTAAAAAAAAAATACTTGTTGTTCATGTAAATGCTCATGAAAGCCAAACAACATACTGATTCTTAAAAATTAACTGTGAAAAAAGAACACATGCACTGTACACTAAGCTGTAAGGTGAAATCATACATTTATTCAGTGGTATCAGTTTTTATAAGGCATCAAGACATCCATCTTCAAAATTTGAATTGGGTAAAATAGTTTTCTTCTCTCTGTAGAGATGAATTAATTGCTAAAAAGACCAATAGGTGACATCTACAAGTTACAGGGCAGTGTTTGCATGTAGAAAGGACCTTTTTAATTTTGGCAAGCAGCAAGTATGTGGTATTGAGCTTTTAATAAGTGTTTGCCATAAAAACCCTTGAGATATGTATTATTAGCTATCTTTATTACAGATGGGTAAATCTAGGTTCAGAAAAATTAGTTTATTTACCAATAGTCAAACTGTAACTTTCTCATTTTCAATGCTCAGTGTCTTAAATTATAGCAGCCATCTTAAAATAATGTGCTATAATTAATTTAAGATCTCTACATACAATAACAAATATGGGAAAGCTTGTCCTAAAATGTGAGTAGGAAAGAAAACAAGTATTCATTTATGGAACTTTCATAACTTTATCAATAATCCTTATTAACTAGATTTACCATGTTAAACATAGTCAATCCAGTAATTTTCTAGAGTACTTACAAAAATGTTTAGACAATAATTTAAACTGTAGCATGAGTCTAGCTTGTTGTAGAATAATATAAAATAATAAAACACAATTTTTGTTCCATATAGGTGTAGGGTCAAGTTGAAAAAAATGAATATGTGGGAAACAGTTATAGAATTATCTAAGGTTAAAGTATATAGGTTGGCTTTTAAATGCAGATGAAAAAGATACATTGGGATATATTCCATTCATGAACAATATGGTTTAGGCTGTGTCTTGAAACAAGAGTAAGATTTATATATATACATGTGGAGGCAGGGTTCATTTTAGATTCATACTAGTGTAAAGTTGAAGGCATATCCTGTATTAGTGACACTGAAATCTAACTTTAGAATCCATTCTCTTCAAAACACCCATGACAGACTATATCCATAATTATTAAGTAAGCTAAATTTATTCTCCCAATGTGCCATACTTATAATATTTATTATTCTAGCAAAAAATATAATCAAACCTTTTCTTTACTATTCTTAATAAAAATTTTGTATTAACAAAAAAGATTATTTAGGGAGAGATATTTTTTTATAAAGGGATTTATAAGAAAAATTCTAATGAGTGTTTCTACTGTAAACTATGCCTTTAACCTTCCACTGAAAAAATATTGCCTTAATTAAGCACCTAGCAACCATGGAGCTGTATGTTGCATATACAAAGATAAAAGACATAGTTCCTCTTGAGTGTCACAGTTCTGTGTCCTTGGACCACGCTGTAACTGAGCATCTTAAGTCACCAGTCTGGAATAGATTCCTGTCCTGAATGATGGATTTCTCTCACTTAGTAATGCTGGAGTTTCCCTGTTATTTAAGTGTTTAAGCGCCTGAGCTACAAAGTTGCCAGATTATAGTTCAAATGTTTAGTGTGTCATAACTAATTTTTTGAGCATAGACAACTTAAATTGACTCATTTATCTCATGTATAAAGTAGATATAAAGTAGATACAATAATACCTTTTTATAGTACCTTGTAATGATTAAATATAAATAAAGAGTTTATTGTAGCATAGAAAAAAAATAAATATTAGTTCTCTTTCTGAAATCTATGTTTCATTTTTTTTTCTCTCCCTCCAACTCCTGTGACTTCCTGGTTGCTGATGTCAGCCCATTCTTTTGATTACAGGATTACCCATTGGTGGTAGAAGGAATAAACTCTCATTAATAGTTTTCTACTGATTTTTCTACACTGACATTCATATTGAATGGGGCCAACAAAGTTGAACATATGCCTAAAATACAATAGGAAATTTTATAATTGTTTATTTTGTATCCATGCCTAATACTACATGGCAGGGTTAATTCCTTTTCAAGACACTGAGGAAAAAATCTGTTTCTTCGCCTTTTTCTGCACCTAGTAAACTGCCTGTATTTCTTGGCTTATGGACCCCTCCTTTATCTTCAAAGTACATGACTCCAATTTCCACTTTCATCATCACAATGCCTTATCCTCTAAATCTGACTCCTCCTATATATTTCTTATATGTTTGGTTGTGATTTTACTGAGCCTACCTGGATAATCCAGAATACTCTCCCTATTTCCAACTCCTTAATTTAATTATGTGTGCAAAGTTCCTTTTGCAATGTAAGGTTAACATTCACAGGCCTTGAGGATTATAATGTGGAGGGCCATTATTCAGCCTGTAACATACATTTTTATTTTTATTCAGATTAACTTCCAAAAATTAGGTGAAAAATTACTTTTAGAAAGTTATAATGGGATTAAATATGGTCTAAAATACTGTTATGGTCTTTGAACCATAATAGGAATACTGTCATTTGCTTTCATCTACCAAATGAAAAAAATATCTCCCAATGTATTGAGTGATAGAAAAACACTAAATTAATAAAACAGGATTGTGTGAAACAGCATTTTTCTGTACATAGAACAACGGATTTTCCCCCAAGAAATACTTGCTAATGGAACAGATGTATTAAAAGAATAGCATTTTCATGCAACAAGGTTATCTATTACTTAGGCTGTGTCTGTATTTACTTTCTTCTATTTCTATTCAAATATAGTGCATTATTTTCATATTCAGTTGAATTAGCCACAATCCTAATGTACTTTTTATCTGATGTAAAGTTAATGTAGTATCAAGATATTTTATGAATTAGAATTTCTTGTTATTGCACAAGAGTTATAACAACACCATCAAAAGCATTGTATTGGGTGTAATACAAAAAAAGAAAAAAATAAACTAATATAAACTAGGGGAGAATATTCTGATAATGACTTTCTTACATGGCATTTCTTATTGTGCAGATTATGAACTGGCCTAGCATGTCAGAAAGCTGTATCTGTAATTGGACTTTGTAATCATCTTTCTAACCTCTGAAAGATATTAGCTAATAAAGGACAACATTGCTTGCATTATTTAGGGCCTGAATAATTAGCAGGTCAGTCTCCAGACAAAGCTGATATGCTTTATTATTGAAAAATTCTAGGCTACCATATTAACTACATCTTTGCTCTCTGAGAGATAGCCATCAAGATGGTAGTCAGAGATTTGATGCAAGAAATTTTTTGATCCAAATTGTTTTAATTTTACATAAAACTTGTTTTTATTTCATTTTAATTTAAATAATGATCTCTACCAACTGGTTGAGAAACATTAATGTCTTAAGTATTCTTTGGGATAAAAGAAACTGGTTTACTTATCAGAGACCACATCAAATTCTTAGTCTCTCATTTAGTCAATAGCAGCATTTGCTATTACATGCACTGAAATTGAAAAGTGCTGACCAAGGGAAAAAAGTAAATGAAAAGGAAATTAACTACTCACTAACAAATGGACAGAGTCAACGAGTTATAAACTTCAGTGAGGTAAAAACGTAATCTGTAGTGGTTCAGAATTTTGTGTGTATAATGTGCGTGTGTGTATGCATGCATATCTATATTCAAAACTCAGAAAACTCTCAAGCCTCCTGGGAATGTTGGCATAGAATAGACAATAGGCTTAGAATGTAGTAAAAGTTATTTCAACTAAATATTAGAGCATACGTAATCACAAACCCATGTTTAGGTGGAGATAGAAAGAGGTGCATTGCTTTGATCATAAGGACAAGTTTTCAGTGATTCTTTAGATTCTAATTCAATTTGCCTCAAGAATTATGTTTCTAGTATATGTAAAACTCTTAGCTTAGTCCTAATTAAACAAACAGTTTAGAAGTAATATCTCAAACTAAATATAGTATGGGGCAAATGTTAAATTGCACTAATTTTTTATTATATGTACTTTAAACTTTCTGTTATGTGATATTTGGAGGAGGCTGAAGTTAGAAAAAATGGGCTATGAGAAAATACCTAGGTCAGAATTATACTTTGAAAACCAGAGACATTGAAAGCCTCACTCCCCGGGGTTCTCAGCATCAAGAGATCAAAAAAATATGTTCTGTTTCTGTGAGTTGAACTGTCTTTCAAATTATCTCATTGACTCAAAGGCTTCTGGTTATAAAAAAAAGTGATTTTTTAACACTGTGAACAAGGAGAGAATATAAATATCATCAGAGAGATGCATACTAGAGAGTTACTGAGATTCAGAACAATAATTTCCAGCTTGGGAGAAGAGTGACAGCTTCTCGGAAAAAGTAGCCTTTGAAATAACTTGTAGAAGGCTTGTGATTTTGACACATAGAGCTGAGGTTAAAAAGGGTTATTACCAAATGCAGGATGAATTAGAAACAAAGGCATTCAGAATCAGGATGAACAAGGTTATCTTCTATATATCCATAAATATTGAGTAGTAGACCATGACAAAAATCACTAGAAGATATATTTTTTTCAGTATCGACTTTGGTATCTTATAAACGCTCATTTTTTAATTATATATCTACTTGAGATATAATTTATGTACAATAAATTATGCATCTTTATAGTATGCAATCCAATAAGTTTGACATATGTTTACTATTGCGAAATGAACATCACACTCGATAGTGAGTGTATCAGTTATTCTTAAAGGTTTCTTTATGCCCCTTGACATATGTAGACCTCCACTCCAAGAAACTACTGATCTGTTTTCTGGCACTATCAATTTCTTTACATTTTCTAGAGAATTATATGAATATAATTCTATAATATGTACTCTTTTATGTCTGTTTTTTCACTCAGTAAAATTATTTTGAGATTCATTTATAACATATATATACATATATACGAATGTATATATGTATACATATGTATATTTATATTTATATATATACATATATATGTATATATGTATACATATGTATGTATGCGTATATACATATATGTATACATATGTATACATATATACATACGTATATATGTATGTATATATGCATATATGTATATATACGTATATATGTATGTATATATACACATGTGTATATATACATATGTATATATGTATATGTATATACATATATATGCACACATACGTATATATGTATATTTATATTTATATATAAATATGTATATATACATATATGTATATATAAATATGTATTTTTATATTTATATATGTGTATATATATATACATATATACATATATATATATATATATAGAGAGAGAGAGAGAGAGAGAGAAGAGAGAAGAGAGAAGAGAGAAAGAGTTCAGTTTTTTTAATTGTTGAGTAGTATTCCATTATATAAATACTCCATAGTTTGTTCATCCATTTGTTTGTTGATGGACATTTTGATCATTTCTACTTTTGACTATTTCAGATAAAGGTGCTATGGACTTTCATGTATAAATTGTCTATCGACATGTGCTTTATTTTTCTTTGGTAAATATTTAAGAGTGTAATGGCTGGATCATCTGGTAGGTAGGTGTATGATTAAGTTTTATAACATTGCCAATTCCCTCTCCCACAAAAAAGTGGTTGTATCATTTTAATTTTCTACCAATAGTGCATAAGAATTTTAATTGTTTCACATTCTCACTAATATTTGGTAAATATTTTACATTTTTATTCATTCTAAAAAAGTGAGTAGTGATATTGTATTATGTGTTTAATTTTAATTTCTCTAATAATTGATGATGTAGAGCATCTTTCATGTACTTATTTTTAATAGGTATACATTCTTTGGGAAAATGACTTCATTTATTTTGTTCAATTTTTAGTACGTTATTTTGTTATTAATGAGTTTTTAAATATCTAGTGCTTGTATAATGAAAACTACAAAACTTTTGTCAGATTTACTTTTAAGTATTTTATATTATCTTTGTAAATGATATTGTTACTGCAAATGCATACTATATGTTCAAAACTTAAGTAGAGACAAGAAAGACATAAAAAGACAAATAGAACTTCTAGAGATAAACACTATAATCTCAGTTAATAAAAATATGTTAGAAGAGATTAATGACTTTAAACTTTGCAAAGAAATTAACACTACATAATAACAAAATGGTATCAAAAAGGGTAAATATATGATTTAAAACGTATTAGTACTTAAATCTCTTTAAAAATAATTGATTACTTAAACAAAAATTTGGGGTCCTGACTATTTTGAATTTCTATAAATCTACTTGAGCCTTTTTCTAAAACTCAATTAAATTACTTGGAAACAGTTTGATTCTTCTGTTCTTCCTTTAAAATTTGTTAAAATTTTAACAAATTTGCTTGCCTTCTGTTAGAACCACATCAAAATTACAACTAAATTGCAAAATAGCCATCATTGAGAGTCTCTTGAAGTCTAGCAAAAAGAAGTCCTATAACTAGGGACACACAGAAGAGGTCATTTTGAGATTGGTAGGAGGGGCAGAGATGTGGAATGGGCTAGTCCCACGCCTATGTGTGCTGGTTTAAAATTGGGAGGACTATGGAAGTCCCCCTGGAGGAGCAAGGGGTTCCAGCCCCACACCAAGCTCCTCAACCCAGGTTGTCAGTGCTAGGAAGTGAAATCCTCACAATTTCTGGCTGTGAAAACCAGTGGAATTTATGGCTGAGCAAGACAAAAAGCTCAGGAAGTTGCAAACATTCTTCTTAAGGGGTTCATGCATGAACTTACTCACTGATGGACTCACTCGCGATGAGATCCAACACTGGGACAGCAGCTTAAAAGGGACAACCTCCCCAGGGACATATGGGGAAAAACTGAGTTGTTTGATTTCAGGATGAGGGTAGGAGGGGCAGCTTTCTCTTAGATAGAAGTGCTGGTAGAGGCTATTGTTCTTTGCTGGACCCTCTTTACTCCCAGAATACAGACAGAGGCAGACACTATGTCTGAGTCTCCAACAACCTGGCTAACATTATTTATCTTGCCTTGGTGATTCCCTGAGGCCCTGCCCCACCAAACTTGTGGGCTCACCCAAGCCACTTACAGTGGATTTTCCATACAAATGGCCTACCTTGGCTCATGCTGAAAACTTTCCTAAAATATGTCAAAGATTCACAAAACCCAAAAAAGCAGCATCTGGGCTCGGCATGCCTGAGACCTCTTGCTGAGCAGCCTCAAGCCCAACACCAGAGCAGCCTGCCTTGGCTTTTGGCTTAGTTTGTTGAGGCACATCCAAGCCTAGTGTGGGTGGTGGCCATTAGCAGATTTCTTGGTGGCTCATGCCAGGTGGCCCTGGAAGAGGCACATTTAGCAACTGAAGTTGGACTGTGTTGGGGTCCCTTCCAAGAGGTTCTAGACTGTGCACCCAGCGGCTGGCTTTGGCCTGAGGTGGTGTACCATTGAGGATTACATCTGAGAACGACACACCCAAAAAGCAAACAGGTACCAGAACCTTGCTAAAGAAAATCCTGCTCTGTGGGGTCAGCTCCTAGACAATAGTTCCTCCACTGTAGTCATCAGGCACAGTCCTCACAACCAATCAGCTCTAGAGTCAGTCCCTTCCACTGGTATGCAAATAGTAATTAGGGCTCAAACCATGTCAGGGACACACATGGAACATCTAAATCCAATGATCTTGGAGATTACACCACTGGACCCTACAGGACACCTAACATTAGGCAACTCCACTATCAGGAGATATGGCAGCCCCACCTATTACATAGAAATAAACACAAAGGCAGACAAAATAGAAAAATTAAAAAACATGTTCCAAATGAAAGAATAGAACAAATTTCTAGAAAAATAACTAAACAGAATGGAAACTAGTAATCTATCAAATGCAGACTTCAAAATACTGGTTTTAAGGATGCTCAAAGAACTTACAGGAAAAGTAGATGAACTCAGTGAGAACTTTAACAAAGAGATAAAATAAAACTAAAAGTGGAGATAGAAAACATAAAAAAAAAACAATCAGAAATGAAGAATACCTTAAGAGAAATTAACAGTATATTAGATGAAGTGGATGATCATATCAGTAATTTAGAAGATAAGGTAGCAGAAAACACCCAATCATGACAGCAAGAAAAAAGATTTAAAAAAAATAAGGATAGTTTAGGGTCCTTTGAGACAACAGCAAGTGTGCCAACATTCACATCACAAGGGTACCAGAAAGAGAGAGAACAAAAAATTGAAAACACATTTCAAGAAATAATGATGGAATACTTTCCTAACCTGGTGAAGGAAATAGACATACAACCCCAGGAAGCTCAGAGAACTCCAAAAATCAGGGATCCACATCAAGACACATCATCATTAAAATTCCAGAAGTAAAAGGCAAAGAGAATCTTAAAAGCAGTTTGAAAAAGGCAGTTAGTTATCTACAAGGGGGACCCCACAAGACTCTCAGCTTATTTCTCAACAAAAACTTTGTAGACCAGTAGGGATTAGCAGGAAACATTCAAAGTATTAAAAAGCAAGGACCTACAACCAAGATCATTCTACTTAGCAAAGCTTTAATTTAGAATTGAAGGAAAAAGGGCTTCCCAAACAAGAAGAAACTAAAGGAGTTCAATGCCATCGATAGGAATGCCAACAATAAAAATTGTTGGAGAAAAGTCTTTAAGAAGAAGAAAAAAAAGATTAAAAATTTGAATAACAAAATGGCAATAACTACATATCCATCAACAATTATTTTTAATGTAAGTGGATTTAAATGTTCTAATCACAAAATAGGGTGGCTGAATAGCTAAGAAAATAAGACCTTTACATGTGCTGCCTACAAGAGACTAATTTTAAATTGAAAGGCACACACAGACTGAAAGTTAAAGGTCTTGGAAAAAGTGTTTCAAGAAAATAAAAACAAACAATAAAAATTTAGGGTAACAATACTTACATCAGACAAAATAGACTTTAAAACAAAAGCTATAACAAGAAACAAAGAAGGACTTAAAAATCCCACTTCTGAGTATTTATCCAATGAAACCCAAGACACTAATTTGAAGGGAGATCTATATGTTCATTGCAGTATTATTTACAATAGTTAAGATATGGAGATTACCTGGTGTCCATCAAGGATAAAGAACAGGTGATACACATATGCAATGGAATATTACTCAGCCATAAAACAAGAATGAAATCTTGCCATCTGCAACAACATGGATGGATCTAGAGGGCATTGTGCTGAGTGGAGTAAGTAAGACAAATGCCATATGATTTCACATACAATCAAAATAACAAAATAAACAAACACAACAGAAACAGATTCATAGGTACAGATAATATTTTTATGGTTGTCAGATGAAAGGGGTGTTGGAAAGGTGGGTGAAAAATGAGAAAGGGATTAAAAAGTACAAAATAGTACTTACAAAATACTTATGGAGATATAAATTATAGCATAAGGAATATAATCAATAATATTGTACTAACTATGTACAATGTCAGTGAGTACTAGATTTATTGGGTTAATCACTTCATAATTTATATATCTGTCTAATCAGTATGTCGTACACCTGCAACTAATATAATAGTGTATGACAACTGTAATTAAAAATTTTTTAAAATTGAAAACCTTAAAAAATTGTTAGGCATCACCATAAATAATTATTCCTCATTACTGGCAAGACCCTTCTGAGTATTCTACCAATGCCCAGTGAATAATGAAATCTTCCAGTCTGAGTGATAGGAACAAGCACTACTCCTGGCTCTGAGTCAGCTCTGGACAATGTTACTTCTAAAAATTTAAAATATTTTTTCCTGTTACCTCATATAATTTCCTTGAACCCATGAACAGGTCATTACTCTGCTGAATACTTGATACTTGTCTTAAAATACTTGTCTGTAATCTATAGTTTCTCCATTTTGTGTAGCTTTTGTCTCTCCAGCCTTCTGTCTTCCAAATTCTAGCCACGTTGGTCTCTCACAACTCAGCTATACCTCAATTCAGGGTGTCCTTCAAGTTCCACCTGAGTTCCCCATCCCTTTGCAGCAGCCAATAAACTTTCAAGGCACTAAGCTGAGGCAATCATATAGCTCATCTCATCTGTTTTATTCCTTGCCGATACCTCTGATCTGCTGTCCAGTTTCTTGAAAATCATCGCTTTTCATATTTTGCCTATTTGGTTTTGATTGTTTCGAGAGGGAGAGTATATCCAGTCCCTGTTACTCTACCTTGGTCAGAGGTGCAAATGTTGGATATTTTAATAAAAGATCTTATACTTTCCTGAATATTGGTGAAACATCAACTTGGTATATGAAGGACAATTCTGGACTTCTTTTGGGCAAAGCTCAGCATATCAGAGAAGTACTGGAAAGCAGAGAAAAATTTCTCGTCAAGGATGTGGTACATATCTGTATAACTTCTTCCCCTGGCAAATTGTACCCTAAAGGAGAAGCTGGCTAGATAAGAATACAATAATTATCCATTGAATGAAGGACATCAGCAAAGGATAGGGAAGACTATATAGAAGAAATCGGTGTTACCATCTTCATTATCACATTATTATTATTTCTCATTATATTACCAAGTTGATGTTAAAGTTGACTTCAGGGATTCTGTAAGAGAAGCCCCAGATGCCTGTCACAGTTGATTTCAGAGACTATTGCCAGCTGTATAGTGCTAACAGATTCTTTTCTTATAACCTGGGACCAGACACTTGAAAGTGCCAGACAAACTAGGGTAACTTGAAAGACAAGTTGCTTCAGCCTAGAAAAAGAAACACCGACAATCTAATTGAGTTCTTTTATGTTGTAAATTAGTTTGATTCAAGTATTACATAGGGAAAAATAATTGTATAACCTACTTAAACCTGATTAGCTAAGATATACTTTCTATATTAAAAATACATATACTCAGTTTCTATGAATGTCAAAATATTGTTTTTTCTCTCTTCTGTTGCTCCTTCCCACATTGTGTCTATTACTCCGCTGTAGAGCACCTAAAGAAGCTTTACCTGTTCCATACTGTAAACATTTTACATTTCCACTGCCTCTCCCCAAAAATATAAGGCTTGAAATCTATTTTTCTGTCTGCTTAGAGCAGAAACCATCAAATATTTTGACTGGTTTTATATTTGACTGAAACCAGTCAAGTGTAGGACTTTGAATGCATCTCTCTGAAATTTATTTTTCTCATTAGTCACAGATGTAGTAAGAAGACCCATTTTCATGGTTCTTTAACTGACTCATTCTGTATCAGATAATTTTGTTTCAGTTTTTTTTCTGTTCTTTTGCTCAAAAGCCTTCACTTGTTCACAGATACTTATTTTATCATATACACTTATCATAACAAGTGAGCCTGTGCAATATCTGCACATCTCTATGTCCTACTATTCCTCTACACACATCCCATGCTTTGGTCCAAAGTGACCCTACTCCTTAGAGACCCACAATTTCCTACCTCCCTCCTTTGCTTAGGAGTTTGACTGTGCCTGAAATGTCTTCCCTCCTATCTATATGCAAAAAACCACAAGCCTTTTGTTGTTTTTTTGTTTTTTCAATATAGTATAACATCATTTTTATCTGAAATCTCAAATCTTTTGTATCTCTTTAAAGACATTTGTGCCATTGCTCATATTAGACTTATATGCAAACTAACTATCCCTTATAAGGTGATTATTAATTACCTTAAAGTAATGCCAATGTATTTTTTTTTCTGCGTATGCCATGTTCAGCAAAATATCTTAGATAAAGTAAGTGCTCAGTAAATACTTGCTGAATTGAACTGATTGAATTTGGTACATTTTTACCATTATGTGTGAATAAATTTCTGATTTGTAAAGAAAATATTTCAACTAGCCTTGCTAGAATGTATCCATTACATTAAGTGGAAAGCAACTTTGTGGTAACTACATGGGTACCTTTTATTCCTATGGACTAAGAAAGCTTAAGTTTCATTTAATGATAAAGATCAGAAAACAAAAGAAATGATCAGGAGTAATAGTTCCCATTACCATGAATGAAAATATTTAGCTTTTAATAAGTTATAGACCAGAATATGATGGCCAAAAAAAAAAATTATGATGACAAATAGCTGTTATTTTTTTCCTAACTCTGGCCAAAGTCAGAAAAAAAGAAAATATCATATAATCATTGCATTATGGCCTACAAATGGAATTCATTTTTGATTTTATCAGTATCATAACACTCCAGTAAAAAAAACTATTAAGGTAGAAAGTGAAAAGAAGGCAATACTGTTTAAAAAAGGAATGTATTTTGATTCTGTTTATTTGCTGAATTCAGTTTTTAAATTTGTTTGCTATTTTGTTTGTGTTATAGCAAGCAAATTAAAATAAAAAATACGGTTATTTACAAACTAGTTATGGCCAAAAGATTTTTTAAATAACAAGAAATAGCATAATTTGGAAAATTTTCTCAGTAATAATTTCATAAGCCCCTTATATATGGTTATTTTTTATAACAATCCCTCCAACAGTTTTAGTAAAATAATAAAATAGTTAAAAACTATCAAATATTTATCACAATCCACATCCAGTGCTAATGCTAAATATTGACTATGTCATTTAATTTTTAGAAGAGGTATTATTATTGAAATCCACTTTATGATGAAACTGAGACTTAGACAGATGGAGCAAATTTCTCAACAGCACTTAGTTACTAAGAGAGGCAGCCAAAATTCAAAGCTAAGACTAACAGACTAAAAGATGTATTTAACCATTTGTCTCCTGTAAATATCCTATAAAGAAGAAAATGAGTTGGTCTAATAGTGATAATGATGATGATGATCATCATCATGATAAATAAGAAGATACTTTTATTGAGCATTTACTATGTATGCTGGATGATTTTCTTATCACTTTATAATAACTAATTTAGACATTATGACAATCTATAAGTACCATTATCACCTCTATTAAAACAAAAATTTGACACAGAGAGTTTATCTCTTAGCTGCTCAGTGTCACATAGCTGGTAACTCAAAGCTATGCTTCATATCCTGGACCGTATAGTCATCAGACAATGTATATTTATATCACTAGAGCAGTAAGACACTTCAGGACATAGTCTTTGTCAAGAATTTAGAGATTAATTGTAATATTGAAGTTTGGTTGAAATGAGAAGATCCAAGTCAATAAAAACAGGTAAGAGGTTTTTGCAGTTAGCCAGGCATGAAGTTATGAACAACTATTTCATAATAGTCAAAACTGAAAGTAAAATAATTTATTTAAATTACTAAATTTATTTAAATTATTAAAACTCTTAAACATCTAATGAAACAAATTAAAGAATGATCACAATTTACAAATTGGGTTTGAGAAGGGAGTAAAAATGACCAAAGTTTATGAGTTGTGATGTTGGCAATGGCATCTGGTAAGAGGAAAGCTTTTGAGAAAGTAAACTAATTGGTACTTAATATCTATGTTAATTAGCTGTTATTTGTTTCTCTATCATCACTTGAGTTGATAACAAATGTATTTCAAAATTATATTTGTTTATATAAAAATAAAGGAAGCTGTTAGAGCAGAATGAGTGTTAGAAGCTGATTCTGGCCCCATATCCTGCTATTCATTAAACATATAACTGAAAAATCACTTACTGTCTATGCACATCAGTCGTCTTTTATAATATGCTATCTGCACTTACAGAATGGCTATAGTTATCAAAGCAATTCATATGGGATATTACTTTCTAACATATTGGGAAATGAAAAATAGAATATAATTATTTCTATGCTTAAGTCCCTACTCATAGAATGTACACACCCTTGTTATACTATCTCTAAATAATATTCTTGATGGTGACATGGGTTCATATCTCAGCTCTACTACTTATCTTATGGTTTGTGATGTTGAATATATTACTAGAACTTTCTATGCCTTCTTTGTGAAATCAAATACACAGTAGTATCTAACTCATAAGATTGTTATTAAGCTTCATGATATAATTAATGAATGTAAGGTGTTTATAAGAGAGCATAAAACACATGGTGAGTCAATAAATGTCATTTTTATTATTAATAGTAACATTAATAACTCAATAATTTTTACTGTTCAGTCATCTAATGAAACTCTTATGGTCTATCATGGACATATGGATTTCTTTAACTTAATATAGCAAATGTCACAGGTATTATAATCTTTAAAGATATGCATAATGATTCCCCAAGTGTAATACTTTATAACCTAATTAATGTATTTGTATTGTTTCTAATTGTGCAAATAAAAGAAGTTGAAGAATTGCCTTACATGTGTAACCAAAATATACTGTACTTATTTTTGTTGAACAATAATTACTTATTATCCAGTCATTTAAAGTGTTTATCTTACTATAGAGTAAAGGAAGAGTAGATCTGATATATCACAGTTTGATTTAAAGGTACAATACCGTTTTGTATTTCTTTTTTTACCTTTAATGAGTATGTTGAATAATCCAATGAGGAAGGCGTTTTCCTTAACAGATATTTATCTTAGAAAAAAAATGCTGAGACTGTAAAATATTTTAAAATGTTACCATGTGAATATTATTTCAGCACATATATTTCTGTGTAATGGCATTTGCCATCTGGCATTCTTACAAATAAGTCTTCTTTCTTTACACACTGTACATCTTTTTACTTGCCTTTTTCAGTTTGTGTCTAGTCATAATTAATCTCCAGGCTCACATAATAGGCCTGTCTTGCATGTTCTCTAAGCTAAGGAAACAAGTACTCAAGAGCACAACATCATAGACAGAGAACAAAAGATTCACATTCAGCTTTCTGTGTTAGAGAGCACTGATGTGAATCTCAGGAGCCAAGCTTCTTAGCAATGAAACGAAGGATTTACAGCCCTCCATCTTTCTCAGCTACCAAAGCTCTTGAAGGCTTTCAAGAGATGACCTTAGTAGCAAAGGGCTAGATTCTTTTAATGCACTTACTTTCAAAAGGTAGCATACCTGTTTTTTCCAGAGTCATGTGGATGCTATTAAAAGGAAGTTTCCATGGATACAACATCAGCGGGAATGAAGCAGGATTGTCCTCTTTTCAGACTTATTGTTGCTCCAAATATCCCTAAAACTTACATCATGTCACTCCTTTTATTCATATTTCTTAGTACTGGTTATGAAGCTCTCTTTGTGGTAAGTAATTAATGTCTCCCTAAAATGTGTAGTTTCAAACACAAAGGTATTTATGAGAGATGTTGTAACGTGCACGAAGAGGTCAGTTAATTATTAATAATTTATTGAGAGTTTTGTTGTCTTTGTTATGACTTTAGAGAATACACATTAAGAAGAGACACCATTCATTTCTTTTAAGTGATAATAGAATTTATCAAATTTAAAATTCCCCTTAAATAATGTGAATTGGAAGTTGTAACACAACACTACAAAGTTCCCCTTTCCTTTTTTTTTTTTTTTTTTGTATTTTGGGTGACTTAATTCTAAATATATATTATGCCCTTAAAATTACACATTTTTGGAATATTATAATTAAAGTATGTCAAATTATTTTTACCAAGAACATTCGATTAGAATGTCAGATGTTACCAGATCAATTAATTTGTTGAGTACCTATTATGTGTCAGGCAATATGCTTTCCATTGGGACTTCTACAATGAAAAAGATATATACTTTCTCTGGAGAACTCATGAAAGACCCTTACCACCACTTCTTGATGAAGATATGAAGCTTTGCCAGTAAATGTCCCAGCCTTGAGAACACAGTTATGAACTGTTTGAGCCATTAGTTATAATGTTGTGGGGCAAGAAACTCTTACCTGAAAGAAGAGAATGGAATTTCTGAAATGAGAGAAGACTTTGAAAAATAAGCAATTAGGTGAACTCCTCCATATTCAATTCAGCAGCATCAATTATTGACTAACCCATCAATATATGAGGGGGCAAATAAATCTTCTTTTAAAGATATTGCTAATTAAGTTCATTGAAAATTTAACTGAGTCCACTGAGTTTTCAGAAAATTTAATGTAGTTGATCAGCTTTTGTTTTCCTTACACTGGCTTTTGGTAAAGAAATATAGAATAAAACATATTTCTTATAATATTGTTTGATTTTAGTTTATTAATAAGCAGAAATCATTCATTTGTAGAAGACTTCAATTTGTAAAATTGGAGAGTTTTACTCTTTTATCTACTAATAATCTAGTCTCTTTTTCAATTAAATATGTGTCATATCACTTTATTTCATCTGATGTTTAAAAAAAATCATGGAATTAAAAAGTCACTAATTTTCCTACAACTATTAATGCTCCCATGTAAAAAGTGTGTCCCTAGAAATGCATATCTAAATTCTATGAAGTAAACTAGAAATTGTATGGCATCACATTGATTTGTGAAATGGGATTTAATTTTAAAAATCAATCATTTTTACAAGAAATTTATGGGTTTTGTTTGTTTTTTTTTGTTTTCTGTTTGGTATTAAAAAAAGCCAAAAATGCAAATTCACATTAAAGTAAACTAACTAACATTTAGATAACAAAATTCAATTTTAATCCTCAAATCATAACTTTAAAATAATGGGCAGGTTGAGGGAGAAAAAATTACTTTTTTTTAAATAAAGATGAGGAGGTAATTTAAGAGATTATCAGATTGCCTTTGAACAATACTAGTCATCCTTCATGAAAAACATGCAATTTAATATAAATATTTAATCTTTAAATTGTTTTTTTTAATTATAAAAATCCACCTGCAAATATTCATTATTATCAAAAGGTCCAGCTTTTAAAACTTTACTTAAGTGTTCATCAGAAGAAACTACATATAATCAGCCTCTGAAACTGAAAGAAAGTTATCTTTAGATTATTATCTTTGTATCTTAAAATTTTTTGTAAGAAATCAGTTTCTAATAATTTGAAAAAAAACTATTTAACATATGCTTTCTTCACTATTGCTATTTTTTCTCCCTTGGAAAAGAGGTGAGAAAAGACGTTAATTATGCCTTTAAATATCCACCTACATTTTAGCCAAATACTTTAAAGGGTAGGGAAAGAGGAGCAAACTTTCACAGAAATTCGTAAACCCTTCAAGTGCCACAAATAGGTTTTAGGTAGCATGAACAATTTATTAGATTTATTGCTTGTACTTGTTCACATAAAGGAAGTTATAAGGCATTCCACAAAAGAAGATAAAATTGAAGGTTGTTGGTATAAACTGTTATTGTTGTAAGCTATCTAAATAAGAGATGTGACCTAGGAATAAAAAGGAAGTTATTTTATCTTTTCTGTCACCTTGATATGTCTCCCCTTTGAGTCATCTCTGAGTATTCTATTGTTTTATTTTTCATCCTTGTTCTGAAAGCACTCTTATTGTTTAGTAAGCAGAATTAGGGTAGCTAAAGTTTATAGTCAATGGCTAACAAACAATAAGGTCAATATCTGTTTCATCCTGAAAAAATTGAGGTTACAACAGGTGAAATTATCATTCTCTTTTGTTTTTATGGCTCTAATAGAATGCCAGCGAGTCCCTGACCTCTGCTGCCAGTCATGTCTTACTCTAATCTCAACGTATAACCTTTGACACTCAATTAAAACAGGAAATAAAGCAAAGAATAGGTCAATATGCATGTTTAGCCAATGCAAGCCTTCAAAGTGAATTCCAAAGGGCTTTCAAATATGCCATAACCCTTATTCACTGGGCACACAGGCATTAAAGTTATGTCAGTAAAGTAAAAGAACATAGAAACAAAAAAAATAAC
This sequence comes from Macroglossus sobrinus, assembly GCA_004027375.1. NCBI lineage: Eukaryota > Metazoa > Chordata > Mammalia > Chiroptera > Pteropodidae > Macroglossus > Macroglossus sobrinus. Next base: position 572,632 of record PVKZ01000517.1, read on the forward strand.
CTGTATCATATATTTTCTTTCTGACCCTAAGACCTATGTATTAAGTTATCCCACAACGGAACAATTCACATTATGTTTCCTGATCTCTAAAGGCGAGGGTGTTGCTGAACGGGAAAGGATATATGCTTTGGGCATAGAAGGTTGCTAGCTTGAATAGTCAGATCTTTTTATTTAATGTGAATGTATTTTTAAGTAGAAGAGAACCAGAATGTGCTCTTTTTTTCTTTACATAATATAGTAGCATGGTTTTTGAGAAGAGTTAAGTATGACAATGTCAGTGCTGATAATAGTTTTGGTGATCAACTCGTCTTCAGGTATACTGTAATTCTGATACATCCTACAAAGTGACAATTTGTTAGTAGTTAAATTTTCCTCACATATGTTCAAAGATACTATCTCATGTTTTATCCAGGAAACAATGAGAAAAACGTGGGACAAAGGACATTTGTGGCAAAAAGGATGTCAGAAACAGCATGGATTTGGGATCGAGTAGATCTGTATGGAAACCCCAATTTTATTCCTTGTTAGAAATGAATAAATTAAATAATCTTTGATTTATCATTTTCTATGAATTAGGAATAATATACACATCTTTATATTGTATCTCTTTTTATTTTTTACTAAAATGATAGTTCTTATTTAATTATTCAGTGAATAGCATAAGACAGGTATTAAATAAATATTTTGTAGCTTGTCATTAATTTACTATATATATGTTTCTCTATCAAACAAACTGATTTGATCTAATACGATATTAATAGTTAAAGCTCCAGAAACACAGCACCAGAGTATAGTATGTCACATAAAATAGTGATGCATTTTAATTTCAGGTAAAATGGTTTACACAGGCTCTGTAATACACACAACACACAGACGCACATACATACACATTAGAAGAGATTTGGAAATATATTCATAAATGTCTATAGCAGCAATCTTTGAGTAGTAGGAAAGTGGTGTATTTTTCTTATTTTTCTGTATTGTCCATTTACAGCTTTTGTAATAACAATATAAAAAGATTATATTAATGTTTGCAAATCCTCTACTTAGTTTAAAAATTATAAATGAGATTATTTATAATCTGTCTTAGCTTCTCACTTAAAAATATTAGGAATGTTATCTTAGTATCATCTCTTGTTCCCAGTATTCACAGGTTCATTAATTTCTGAATGCATAAACTCATCATCTCATTTTAAAATAAAACTTTATTGTGTTAATTGCTTTAAAATGATGAATGATATTGCACTAAGCTAGTATTTTCTTAGACTACATTACATATCGCATTAGACTTTGATATGTGGGAAAATGACATTTGTCTTTAGTTTCCTTTTTCGTGCAAGATTATGAGATTTATTATAAATACTCTACCTATTTTGAAAAAAGAATATGGATGCTTTTATGCCATTATATATGCTTGGAACATTTTAGATAATATTTTGATTATTCACACTTTTTAGATTTGTAGAATTTTCTTGTGGAATTCAGCTGGACCCAATGCATTTTGGAAGGATAACTCTTAGATTTTTTTTTGTTTTTTTGTTTGTTTTTTTTTTTATAGTTTCCATTTAAAGAAACTTTACTTATTCTAGGGTCAGTTTTGATAAATTGTATTTTTTAGAAAATAATTCATTGAATTTATTGCATTGAGTTTTATAAAGTATTTAAAGCTTCCACTACTTATTGGTTATGTCCTTCCTTCTTGTCATTAATTATTCTGTGTATTTCTGTGTTCTTCATTCTTTTTATGATCAGGCTATTTTGACTTATTTTTTTATTGATCTTTTTCAATGAGCTTGATGTTTATATTATCAGTTCTACTGTTTTCTAGCTTATTAAATTCTACTTTTATTTTTTAAATAATGTATTAATTTCACTTTTAGGGTACAAATTTTATCATATATCTATAAGATTTACTTTATTATATTGTTTAGATCATCTATATATATATATATTTTTTCAACCATTTGATCTATCTTCATCACAGAAAGTATATTAAAGTCTATTATGTTTCTGGTTTTACCTATTTGCCTCAGATCTGTTATAGATTCTGCTTTAGGACAGCTTCTGCTTCGGATTTGGTGGATAAATATTTATTACTGTCATGTCATCATTGTAAATTGTATGTAGCCTTTAGTGTAATGAACTGCTTTTTTGTTTGTTTGTTTAATATGTCTGGGAATAAAATTAAATTCTCCCTTAATTGTCTAATAACAATTTTGTATCCTCCTTTTTTTTTCCACATACCTACTATGTCTTTGACCTTCCAGCTTTCTAAATTTCTTTGTTTACATAGGTCTCTCATATTCAACAAATAACTTGGTTTTGCTTTGTAAGCAATTTGAAGAACTTTTTTTTAATAAGACATTAAATCTTACTTATATCTTTCACATGACAAGTTTTTGTCAGTTCTGTGATTTATTTTATGTTGTTTACTGCTTTAGTTGTCTTTCAATATGTAGATAGTATTCTTTATTTATTTTGCTTTTAATATTTTGATATTTATAATATTTTATTATTATTTCCTATTGTTAAACTTTGCATTAATATTAAATATGATGGTATTATCTCCTTCTTTTTTTATTTGTTTATTTTTACTTAAAACTATTGGAATGATATTGGTTAATAAAATCAAGTAGGTTCCAAGTGTACAATTCATTCATATTGCATCGTTTGTTCACAACACAAAGTTAAATTTCCTTCTGCCATCAAATATTCGACTCTCCTTTAACCCTGCCTACCTTTCCTGCCCATTTTTCCCTCTGGTAACTACTAATACACTGTCCATGTCCATGAGTCTTTAGTCTTTTTTGTTTGTCATGTTTGTTTGTTATTTTAAGTTTTATATCTCACATATGAGCAAAATCATGTGCTTCTCATCTTTTTCTGTCTGTCTTATCTTGCTTGGCATGATTATCTCAAGATCCATCCATGTTGTCACAAATGACAATATTACGTCTTTTCTTATGGATGAATAATATTCCATTGTATGTATGTACCATATCTTATTTATCCAATCATCTATTGAAGGACCCTTCAGTTGTTTTCATGTCCTGGCCACTTGAACAATACTGCTATGAATATCAAGATGCATATATCTTTACGAATAAATGTTTTCAAGTTTAATCAGCTTTTTTTAAAAATGGAGTATTTATTATAGGCTGATAAGAGGTTTTTCTTTTGATTTCCAGTAGGTGGCATCCATGCCTCCAGCACTACCCAAGCCTGCTGGATCTCTGCTTTGAGGTTAAGAATGCCTTTTTTTTTTTTTCCTCTGGAAGGGTGTGTATTTCTGTGACAAGGTCACCTTGCTCCCAGGGTTCCACCCGCATAGGAGAATGTAAAGGGCAATGGATGTTCGAGCCTCTGGAAAGCCCCTGCAGCCCCAGAACTGCTACAACTGGCAAATGCAATACTCTGGCACTTCTTTGCAAAATAGCCTGACTGGATGGTAGTGGGGTGAATTGAGAGAGGCCTGCTTTGTGTGTGACTGTTTTCCTCCCATTAATGCTGTCGCAGGCTTTAGGTGCTTTGAGTCTATATCTCCGCCCCTGTTTCTGGGACCAGCTGCTGTGTATGTTTCAGTTCTGGTTGTGCAGTATTCCCTGTGACTTGGTGCTCATGATGGGAGAGTGGGGTGAGGGGGGAGGGCACATTATGGGATGGTGGTGGAAGGTGACCAGGCACCCCAATGACTCAGCCTTCTGCTTGGCAAAGGCAGTTTCTAAGACGCAGCTGTCATCCCTCCTGCGCTGTCTCCATCCTACTCTCCACCTTGCATGGAATATGCTTATCCCTGAGGCGCAACTGTTTGGCCCTTCACAAAGACAAGAAACCATCATGTATTTCTCTCTTTTCCCTCGCCCTGCCCGGAGATCTGGGCTGGGGCTGCTTTGAGCAACAACTGTTTTGTTACTTTATCTCCACCTCTGGTCACTGCGCACGAAAGGCCCACCTTCAAATGCTCTGATGCGTAGATCTCTCAGATGTGCTTGTGTACATGCTGGTGTTATTTATTAGGATATAGGTGTTCAGCTCCATATAGTTTCAAGGGGAGAGATCAGGAGAGATCTCTTGCTCAGCCATGCTTCTGATATCACTCTTCTCTCTCTCATTTTTACACACTATCTTTTATTTCTCCAAACTGATAAATAATAAAATTAGAATATATTCTTTTTCACCTTTCTCCTTTCTATAGCTTCTCAGACTCAAGATTGAATAAAATAGAATTATCTTTGGGGGTACTTTGTTACTATAGTATAACTTAGAAAATCCCAAATAAACGTATTTTGGCTTGCTGCAGGCAGTATTCTATCTTTTTCTTATAGTTCAATAATTTTATCAGGAAATAACTTTGTACTGATGATACTAGATCAATTCTCCTTGGTACAGACTTTGTCTTTACACTATATAGATTCATATCTTCTTGATTTTAAATGCATCTCCTGAATTATAAATTTAAATATTTCATCTGTACCATTGTTTTGTTTTTCTTTTAAGACTCCAATTATATTGTGTTGTAACACATTTGCCCATCTTCAATACTTGTTATTTTGCCCTATGGGCCCTTTACATCTTTTATTTCAATTTTATTTTCTTACCTCTGCATTTGATCTGCTCTGAATTTTACTGTGCTGTTTGTCATTTATTTCTTAGCCCTTTGTAATTTAGTCATTATTTCAGAAATAATTTTATGTTTACTTCTACCTCTGTTCCTAATTCACGTCTAGTAAATACGTAAGATAGATTTCTCAACTTTTCTGATGTTTTAAGACTGTCAATTCCTCTTGTATATGGTACTAAAACTTTAATATACATGTTTATTCCATGCATTTTTATCTCTACTTTGATTGTTCTTAGATCAATCCAGAACTTCTCCTCCCCAAAATGTCAAGCACCTGACTGCAGCATTTGCTTCTCTAAGAATAAATAATGGAAATGCACCTTAAAAATTATAAGGATTATGATGAAATTTTAAGAAAATGTTTTATTATTTACCAGTCATATGATTGCCTCTGTATATATAAATTTATATTAGAATACAATATTTAAAAAATGGTATTAGCCTGGAAGATAAATTCAAGGAAACTAAAAGAGGTAGAAAAAGAAAAAAATAAGATGGGACATAAAAACAAAATTCAGATTATTCTGTGGCTTTTATTTAAAGCTATTAAATACAAAAAAAAGAATAGCAGAGATAATAGAAGTGTATATAAATATTCTTGTTCTCTTCAGATAAAGGAACTCTCAATTCTTCAGTACAAAAGAATTTCCCAAGGGCCAACGACTATGAATTAATTTAAAAAATGAGACATAGACTTATAACACTTTAATATTTCAAGTAGAGAAAGTTTTAATAAATATTTTGGGTAAAGTTAGATGAAGAATGCTGGAAAGTTTTCTTAGAGTAAGAATCATATTGATATTAGACAGTATCCTTGAAACTGTTTCAAAATTATGAAGAACTTTTTTAAATTTTGTACCTAAAATTCTATAACAAGCAAAACTAACAGTCAAGAATAAGAGCAAATAAATACATTTTCAAATTAAAAAAACTCAAATATTGACCTTCCATGACCACTTTTTGAAAGAAGAAAATTTATTCATTAACATACTTTATAAAAAGGAACAGAAATCCAAGAAAGGGGGAGATATAAGTCCAAAAAAATAATATATTTAATCCAGAAGAACAATGCAAGTAAATGCTCAGTTGTCAGCTCTCTCACATCCTTAGAAGATGATACTAAATTAGAAAGGCAAATCAAAAGCTTCACAAAGACTATCTTGAAAAGGGTCACAGATTTCATTCCAAACAAATTGTCTAATAAAAAATCTGTGTCATATTAGCAATAGAATGATGATGCATTACTTTATTTAACAAAAAAGCACTAAAATTAGAAAATTCAGAGGATAAAAGTATACATATGAGTCATAGTTCAAATATAAACCAAATTAATATAATCCATAAAATTTGAGTAGCAAGGACATAGTAAAATGTGGCATGACTCAATAGACTATAACAAGTACATAATCCCAGTACAATTACCAAAATTTAAAAAGTCATTTTTATAATATTGTTACCAATATCTAGTCAGATATTGTTATCAATATTGTTATCAAGATCTAGTGAGATTTTGCTAATTGTCCCATGAATGAGCCATATTTTTGTTATTGTTGTTGTTTATTTGTTTTGTTTTTAAGTCCTTTTATATGCTTTTATCACTCTTCCATTTATCCCTAACCTGGGCCAGAGGAGAGGCAAGAGAACAATAAGTAAAAAGATATAGCTGTATTCATTTTTTCAGTCTAAAGCAGACTCGATCTAGGGGTGTTAAAAGATATTTGTTTAATTGAACTCACAATTTGATTCATATCTTATAATAGACACCCTAATTATGTATTTAAACCCTGTTTTGGATTAAAAGTAATTCTAGGGCTATTTAATCATTATTCAATAGTAATTAATAGAGAATAGTCTTGGGCTTCCTGAGGTTTTCATTTAGGAGCCAGAAAAGGTTAATTCATTGCATAAATTTTAAGGGGACAAATAGTACCTATTTAAACTTTGATTACATCATGAATGATGCATGTTTAATGTTTCAGATATACGAAATTAAACAATTTGTTAGTTTTTAATTATGGTATTTTCAGGTGCATTTATATGCTGTTCAGCTTGAGACTTCTTAAAACAGAGTTATAGCAAATGGTATTTTCCAAGTTAATGACCCTAGAACCATTTGTTAATAATATATTTACTTATATCTCAAAGAATATATTATTGCATAGCACTGAGCTTGGAAATCTCTGTAGTATGTTAATATGTAAAGAATGAGTAATAAAACATTGCAGATCTGAGATTATAAAGCAAAATGGTGACTATCCTCTTTTATCATTTTCTTAAACTTGGTAGTATGGGTAAAGAATACACTAAGAAAAAATTATGCTTTATTCAAAAGAAACATCTGTTATTTCAGAAAGCAGAGAAACTCTTAAAGTCAAAACAATATATACATTCTCAGAAATACATGAAAATTCAGCAAGCAAAGTATATGGAACAGAAGTGATATCACTATGAAAAATTAGACTACACTCTAATCTGCTCTGTGGAGAAAGTAGAAACAGCTTTGTGTGGGCAGAGCATACACTGGCTAACATGTAAATTATAATGGTGATTTGAGGCTTAAACCATCTGGACATTCACTGGAAGTCTTATTCAAATATATATACACATTGTTAACTTTACTTTTAAAAATTCAATCTCCCAGAGTTGAAAGAAAAAAAAAAAAACTAATCAAACAGCTATAATGGATTTAGTTCTTTGGGGCAGAAAAGAATTGGTTGCTAACTTAAAATAATGGGAATTTTAGAGAAAATAAATAAAGTCATATTATGCTCTACATGGTACCAAAAGAATAAGCTGTACAATAGTCAGAGGGATGGATTAGATTTTTTAAAAGGTAGTTTTTAAATATTGAAATGGATTAGAAACATTACTGTATACCATGAGATTCTTTAATGGATGATAACTAAATAGTCTAGAAAATTAAAAAAAAAAATTTGACCTACCCCTCCAAAAAAAAAAAAAATGAGAGATAACTGAAGAAATCTATTGACTACAGAGAAAGCTCTCTAATGACTTTAGATTTAAAGAAGTAGTAAACAAAATGTAAATAAGAAACATAATACCTAGGTATGTAGGTATGTGTAATATTTGTACATGATATTCATGTACTAGCAAAAGTTGACTCAAAGGGGAAAACACAACATGAACTAAGGTAATCACAAAACTAAATACAGCAAAAAATAATGTAAAATTATAATTGAAGTCATGAAAGCTAAAGGCAACACATAATTTAGGATTGTATTTTGTAAAGAATATTCATATTCATATTCATATTCATATTCATGGTCTTAGAGACTAGGAGAGTTTACAGCTCTTGGTCTCATAGGCATTTGTTGTTGGTGAGAATCTTTCCAAAAGTTTATTAGACCCACTAAATTATACCTTCTTTTCCAGTTCCTGATATTCCATAATCATGTCCATCTTCGTATTCCTGGGTCCCTCTACCTAACTAGGTGGCTCTCCTAACCAGAACTCAAGACTATTCCATCTTGGTTCTCTATCTTACATGGTCACATCTACCTACAGGAAGCACTCATACATCCTTCTCCTTGATAATCTCTGAGTGTACAAGTCAATCAGAGATACTGTCTGCAGAATAAAATCAATGTTAGAGGGACAGAATCAAGAAAAGATATTTTTTGAGTTCCTAGATGTAGCTGAGCCTCACAAGACAAATACATAACCAAACTTGCTAGTAACATGAGAAAGTACATTCTTCTCTCCTATTTTTCTAAGGTAATTTGGATTAGTTCTCTCTCACTTGCAACTAAAAAATGTTTTTGTCCTGAACACCTTAAATATACTAAAAGCTCCTCCTCAGTTGTTTTCCTTTGGGAAATAGGTATGGGTGTATGTTGCATTTTTTTCCCAGTAATGAATCAACAAGCATGTCATAGGTCAATATTAGCTGGTTTATTATTTTTTTCATTCTCTATCCTATTGTCTATTATCTTCAATACGAAGCCAGGGCTCTGCTATACTATTCTGTTCTGCTAATGTAATGACAAGTCTGATTCTAATATATTCTTTACAGGATGAAATAAGAAAATATCAAGGTAATATTAAATTATTTGACTTAACTCAAAAGCATAATTTATATTTTGTAGTTTATATCAATTTATGATTAATGCTAATGACTTTTGAACCCAAACCTTGCATTTGGAAATGAGCAGGCACCTTCAGTTCTAAAGGAATTATACACAGGCAACAGTTCCCATCAGATCTTTCTTCCTATGGGTTAATATATTTGGCATTTATCCCTTAATATCATTAGTGAATGATTTACATGCTTACTAAAATTAAGGATAGTATCTCCTAGAACGATGTAGAATGGAAACTTTAGCCCATGGAGACTCACAGAGGAGCAACAGTTCTCTCCAAGGAAATGTACTCACAAATCTTTGTCATTACACTTCTATAATCTCTGAGTCAATTTGTACAGTATCTTCTTTTAATCAAATGAGTAGAAGCCTGATCAACTACATTTCATAGTTTTTAATGGCCATACTATTTGGTATAGGGAGATTGGATTGTTATTAAAATTAATACATGACTATGAAGGATAAAATAAATTGGAAAATATATTTTCATTTTAATTTAAGAGCTCTTTCTAAGCACTGAAATTAGTTCATTCTGAAGGATTTAATATTGATCTCTTTCTTTCCTGGCAGAACAACAAATGATAGAAGTAAAAGAAAGTAGACAGGGTTTTCCTAAGAGCATTTAACCACACTGCTATTAGTGACAGAGAATTCGTGTCTATCTCAAAGACTCGTGTATCCATAGAACTTTAGAGCTAAAGTAAATACATTATCACCAAATACCACTTCCTCAATTTACAAATGGAAAAATAAAGATCAGAAAGTTGAAGTGATTGCTCAATGTCATACAAAGAGATATTAACACATCTGTACCTGAAATCATGAACGTGCACATCTCTCAATTACTTTAGAGGCATCCCAAATCATACCTGTTAGGTAGCTAGTCAGACATGAGCAACAGGGAAACAAAGGAATAGAGGCCTAACCTAGACAATCTCTCCTGCATCCCCAGAGACAAAGGACAGAAGGACCATAATCTATAGCTGGTTTAATCTGGTTACAGACTCCTGTGCAGAAGGTACTAGCCTAATCTTCATACAATCTAATGCTCATTATACTGTCATTTTAATACATGTTTATGCCTGGAAGTTCATGAATGTAATTATAACAGATTGAATTCTGGGTAAGCATGTGTGCACTAGGCAAAGTGTTATACAGCAGCCAAGTGTCAATCAAAATGACTTTACTTGTCAATCACCTAAGAACACCTTTAAAACCATCCATCATGGCCTAAATATAATTCAGAGATTCCCACTTCTGGGGTGTGGTTGTTACAGTTCTCTTTACTAAACAATGCTCCTCCTTGGAGCGTGCTTTTTCTTTCTAAAATATACTTTTAATAAATCTTTTCTAAATCTCTCTAATCTGTGCGATTCTTCACTGCATCGATGAGAAAGAACCAAGGGAAAATTCTAATTACACTGCTGTGCCGTTATCTCCCCTCCCACCCCCGCTTCACCCCATATCACTGGGGCAACATGGAAGTTCAAATCGCCCCCAATGGTAACGGTATCTTTCCATCGTCTCTGAAGTGCAAAAATCAGAATCTTAAGACTGGCAATGAGCCTCATAAGAACAGTTAATCCCATCTAATCAGTGTGCACCATGTGAACATCTGCTCTCACTTTCCCAACAAAATTCTTTAATACAATAATGAAAATAGAACTATTTCTAAAAGTGCATTTGCTTTTGAAAAGTCTGATATCTTGCATACGTAGTGTAAAGACTCCCTTTAGATGGATTTTTTTTTCTAGCATGCAATAATTTTATAACAAGAAAATACATTAAGTATCATTTTAAAAGCTGGAAGCAGCCATCAAACTGTTAAAAACCATTACGGAGGAATTTGCATCATATCCACACTTAGTTTATGCTTATTCAGCTACACACAATCATAAAATAGATTACCTGAGCAATTTAACTACTAAGCTGAACTACATGAAACCATTATTTTTGTGGTTTTAAAATTATCAAATATCAACAGCTTTATGTCATTGAACCCACATGCTTCTGAGTGATCACAGAATAGAGGATGGTAATCCTGATTTTCTTGGTTCTTATATAACTTGAGTAATTTGCTAACCTGAATGTGACTCTAATATTTAAAATTACTCTCCCTTCCTTTTTTAAAACTTTTACCATAGGAGTCTTAAACACAACACAATAGCCTTATATTTATACAAATTAATGTGCCTTGTACTTTTTGAGAATGTGTAATTTAAAACTTTATTAAATTTATGACTTTAAAATGTAAATTTGTATAAGATATGAATTTATCTATAGGTGTTTGAAGTAAAAAGATTTATTTTGATCATTAAATTTTTATACAGTTGACATTATTTTACAAAAAAAGGTGCTTATATTTTATTATTTTCTGGATATTAAAGACTACTACCTGAGAAGTTACCTAGTCTACCTTCATATTATATCAAGGATTTGCTACTCAATTTACAATACTCTGATATCATGATGGGATCTTTGTTCTAAAGTCTGGCATTACTTGAGAGAATAATCAGGGCAAAGAAGCCAACAACAGCAATTGAAGTCAGGAGAGTTGACACGAGACTTTAATGGATTGGGCGTCAAAAATATCATGGTGAGTGTCTTTCTAAGTATTTAACAGTAGAAGCAATTAGCAATGTCTTTCCAAGTATTTAACAGCAGGGCAACCTAATTTTGAAATTCAAGTAGTTTCTCCTTCCACTCAGGATTCTGACTGCTCAAAAATTAAATCACAATAAAGATAAATGCAATGTGTTAAATTGTCTCTGAGCTATTGGAATCAGATAAGAGGTGTGCAGCATTGTGGAGAGATCACATAAGATTGTAATAACTCAAATAACCAATTTGTCAAATGGCTCCTTCTGTTGGCACAGAGAGCTGAATTTCATAAGCTTGAGATCAAGATCCCAAGCAGGCACTAGAAAAAACTATTTTCTTTTGTGGATGAACAAAGATAAATGTACTCTGAATTATTAGGAGTTAAAACTAAGTGTGATTAAACTTACATATTTCCAAAGTATTTTTATTCAGAAATAAAGCTAACATAAATATTTTATTTATCCCCAACTCTCATCTCTCATACACTATTTTTGGTCTCTGTAAAAGTAACAATAGCACTTTGCATTTATATAGCACTATTTGTTACAAAACTCAGTAATATTATAAATAGAAATTGTTTGATTTATCTTTGCAATGTAGCTCTTATATGAATAAAGGATATTTTTCTTGTTTTTAATTATTTATTTTTGCTTTAAGCATAGAGTAAGTCAAGATCAGCTCAAGGAAAGTGGTATAGACAATAACCGTAATAACTGAAAACTGCTGCCTTATTTCACCATTATATTTCTAGAAAGGCCAGGAATTTGAAATTTTTTTGTCTGAAAAATACCATAATTAGAAGTTTAAAATACTCTATCTTCCTGCAGTTCAACCATTAACTAACATGTACGTTTTATTACCAAGCCACTTGGTAATGTCCCTCTTTGCATTACAGAGAAATGCTAATCTCTGTAAATAATTAATTATATTACATTTCCAAAGTGGTTTAAAGTAAGATTTTGAATCAAATGAACCTTGATTCCTAAACTGAAAAAATGCATAGTCAGTTACTAAATCATAAACCAAACATAACAGCCACTTTGTATGAACAGTGGGCTTGCAAAAAACACTCCAGTATAGTGACAACATTTAAAATAAAATGTCTTTATAAATATACATTATATAGTCAGAAACACTGTGAACTGGATGAAACGAGTATATATCAATGCAAAATGGCTCAGAATTATCCCCAAAATAGCTGATGAGAGGAAAATGGTTAAAGAATTTAGAATATATATTAGATCAGTAGAATGATAATCAAGGACTCAGAATTAATTTAACTAAGAGACAGTCATATTTTTAAACAACTCAATAAGTCTTCTGAATATTTCTTAAACAGTGTTTCTTATTGAACTTTCAATGGCATCAGAAGTAACTAGCTTCTCTTCCTCAAAATAGAACTCTTCTATAAATTCTTTCCTTTTTTGAGATAGTAATTAGATGTGGACTGAACCTCTTATGTACATATCACATATTTTCTGACTCAGGAGTCTTAATTTTCTTCTTATTTCCTTTCTATGGTATTTATTTTTGGTTCCTACATTTTCTAATGTAAGAAAAAAGACCTCAATAGGAATTCTGAAAAACAGTTTTCTATAAATGAAGACAGCCCAACCTCAAGACCTTACATAACACTGATAATGGTCTACATTAGAGAGTTCCGCTTTAGTATATTTCAGAAATCTGAAACATGGAGAAAAGAGAGATTTCAAAAATAAATAAGTAAATAAATAAAATGCTACGATTAAGTATCATAATAACCTATATTTATGTGCCCTAACAACTAGAAAAGGAGTAGTAGTGAACAATGCATTTTGACCTTTAAAACACAATAAAAGTAAATTAAAAGAATGTGCTGAGTGTGTGTGTGTGTGAGTGAGTGTATATATACACTTCTTGATTTAATTTTCTTTTCATTTAAATTCTTATCCTTGAGTTCATCTCTATTCCTTTGTATTTTCTTCTAAGTTTCAATTTAATTTCTAGTTGTCCTTTCTCTCCTTTATCTGTTGATCTGCTTTCTCCATTTTCTTTTCACCTTTTTACTTCTTTCTCAAAGTTCTTTTTAAAAGAAAGTAGATAAGTAGTATATTTTCCACTATCTTCCTAAGTTTTATCCTTCCACCAGCATTGTAAGACATTTGTCATTTATATATGATTCATTTGTATTTATAGAAAGGTATTATTCACTGTCCCTAGCATTTGTTGGCAAAGGTCTCTCATTAATAATTCCGACTTCAGTTGGTACCAACAGGTTTGTAAGCAGCATGCAGTGACATTTCAAACATATTTAGAATTTATAGCAATTGCAGAAATGAAAACAGCTCTTTCTCTGTCCATTATATATATTTTTTTCTTAGACAGAACCAAACAAAAACAGAGATAATGAGTCACCAAAAAGTTTGTTTTTTCTTTTAGTGAACAGGATAATTAAAACAATTTAAGCAAATCTATTTTAGAAAAAGAAATATTTTAAATACTTTAGTGTTTTAATTTCCAAGTATCTTAAGTTTTTTGAAAAGATTAAGAAAAAATAAGTGATATTAAAATAGTGTCTTATAATTACTTCAAAATATATTTTATAACAAGTCTGACATATTATGACACATACTGAGATGATATGTATGAGAACTCAGTGGTTAATTGTCAGGCTTCATGAGACAGATTGTGCAATTATGAATCCTGACTGTGTCACCTACTAGTTATATAACTTTGGAAGGAAGGGATATTAACTTATTTAAAAATAGAGCAATAATACTATCTTCAAGACTAGTTGGAAAGATTAAATAACACACATTAAGCACTGAAAACTGTGTCTTGAAAATAAATAGTATTGACTCAATAAAGGTTTATAATTATTGTTGCATTAAACTAATATTTTTATTGTTCCCAGATTGAGAAAGGGAGAGATTTCACAGTCTTATCCCTAATATTCTATTCTCTCTCTTTTTAATGGATAAGCATCAATAAAGGCAAACTAATGAGTGATGCAGTTAATTAAATGAAAGCCAAGTCACTTTGCATAGAATCCCAAGTTCTGATAGGCACAATTTTAAAGAGATAGCATTAAGTAACACCTAAAATAATAAAAATCAAGAATTAATAAAGTGAATGAAAAAAATGGAATGAAATGTGTCGAAGCCAGCCGGCTAAGAGTGAACAGTTTCCGAGGATTGAGAAAAGAAAGAGAGAGAGACAGAGAGAGAGAGAGACAGAGAGAGAGAAAGAGAGAGAGAGAGAGACAAAAGATAGAGTCGGGAGGGCTAACAGTAAATACTGTGCCCTGAGTTTATTAAGCACAGCATATTTATACCCTTGGAAAATGTATGAAAAACAGATATGCAAACAATTGCTGACATTTACATAAGTTCTCTCAAAACATCCTTGTTCCTGTTTTCCTTTTGTTATTTCTTTTGTCAAGGAACATTCAACTCTCTCCATTAAGCCAAACTTCCTCCTTCTGCACAGAGCCCTCCTGCTCTGCAAACTTCTAGCTTGCAGGCAACTTTAACCTTGTCTATAGGACATTCAGCAAGAATGGCTCCCAACAGAAATGTCTCTGCCTCCAAAAATACATTTATTTGTATTTGTATCAATACTTAGAAATATTTTTAGAAAAAAATTATCATATTTAGTCAAGGTACTTAGAAAAATTATCATATTTAGTCAAGGTACAGAAAATGAGTATTTTATGTATTTATTACAAATAGATATGCTTCATTTTTAATTGTTAAGAAATATTTAATATACATTATATTTAGTAATTTTAAATTTTATTAATAAATATTTTAATGTCTGAATTTAAATTACAAATCAATTAAAATGATAATTTATAAATTTCAACTTATAACTATATATGAATAACATCTTGATCATTGCATCAGAGAAAAATTTTTAAATGACTTTGCTTATTCTTTATTTAGCTATATCTTATATAAAACATTGTCTGCTACATCATTTTCATGACTATATTTTCAGAACAAAAATCGAGATATATTATTTAATGAATCTAATTAAACCTTTTATATATAATTGAAGTATGGACTACAGGGTGAGATTAGAACATATGATAATTTGATTTCAACATTCCCTCTAAGGTCACTTGACAAAATATCTGACTCCAATTTTGTAAAAAACCCTAGAACATCAACAGCAATACAAGAGGCAAGAAGATATATTAAGACAAAAATCTGTTTCTTAGAGTCTGCAGAATCTGATTCAGCATTTTTTTCTAACTTCCTGAGTGGTACTGCCCAATACTTCATGAGCTCCACTGAAAATGATGTTCTCTATCCAATATTCATCTTCCTACTTGCCCAATTATGAATTGCCAAAGTACAAAGAAGACTTTAAGGTTAATTAATAAATTAAGTTAATTTAAAATTTGATTTATAACTTAGAAAATATTTTACCTAATCCTTAAAAAAAAAAAAAAACCTAAGATTTTGAGTGTACTACATAAGAAAATTGAAATTCATTGGGATTAGGTAATTTGACTTAAGCTATTAAGTGTTGGTCCTGGAGATTGCAACCCAGAATCTGATCATTAACCATTTTTTTCTCCTGTTCCAGCCTGGATATGAACTGTTTGACTTTATAAAATTAGCAAGGGTAGGAAAATAAGAACACTAAATTCTCATGCATTCTGTTTTTGAGAATTACCTTACTAGAGTAAGAAGGGATTGGCCTTACCTTCTCAAAACAGTAATTAATTCTGTTATTAAAAAATAAAAATTTCTTTCCAGAAGTAATGCTCTTTGGCTGGGTCCTAATGATAACTTTTAGTTTTAACTTATTCCACCTAATAGCCAGCATAATCACTCAACTAGATCTAACTCTGAGTGATTCCTGTTAAATAGATTTTAATGAAAGTTATTTAAAATGTGAGGATTTTGCAATGTCACCAAATGGTCAGTTGCTGCTATTTCTGATCTCATTCTCCAATCTCTTTATCCCTCTTTCTCTCCAATTCTCCTCCCCTTTTCTCTCTTTAAAAGTCCAACACCCTTTCTTAATCTCCAATACCTTTACTTCCACTCTCAAGAATGACACTCATCACTCTTGAGATAAAATGTTTTCTCTCCTATCCTCTTCAAACTGATTCTTTCTATCAACTTTTCAAAATTTTAAAATTCTTCACTCAGAAATGTATCCTTTCCAGAACAGTGAGGAGGAGAAAGGAGAGTTGAAGGTTGGACATAGGTACACACACATACACACATGAGTGCACTAATGTAAATTTATTCCGTCACAGTACTTGATAGTTTCTTTTTATTACTCTTTAAAGGAGAAAGAAACTCTGCTGTTTAAATATATGTATACTCATATTCATAAGTTAGTTAAATCAAAAAGGTAAAGAGAAAGAGAAAGCATAAAATAAAAGTTGTGTATCTTTGCTAAAATAATAATAATCTCTTATACGTTTTCAAAATTTCTGTGTTTTGTGGCCTTAGGTTTATAGATAAGCATTAAAAAAAGTGACCTGGCAAATATCAAAGGAGGAAACTGATGAACTCATAATACATAATACGAAATAAATCATGGAGGAGAGGTGGCAAGGCAAAAACTAAACACAGGACTGATGAAGAAGAACTAATTTGCTTATAATAATAATCATAATAAAATTTTCAAGCAAGCTCATAAGTAAAAATAAAGAAGGTAATGATTATGTTGTAGTAATTTGGAACATTTCTGTTAAGAGTTGCTACTTATTATTTAAAGTATGTTATACTCTTCAATCACACTTCAATTCCTTTATTTTCTTTCCCTCTCTCTTCTCAGTATTAGTTTATTTCTTAAATACAATGTAGATATTTTTATCACCTTTGGTAAGATTCAGTTAATTAAATATTTTACGTAAAATAAAATTTTAAATTTTTATTAATGAAAGTGAGTTCTCGGGTCAAGATCAGAAAGGAAATTGGTAGAATAGTACACTATAATAAAAAGAATAAGATAGTTCTATATCATTTAGTGAAGAAAAACTAAAAATAACTCTATTTTTAAAATTATTGTTCTAGTTTGAACTCTGAATATAAAAAAAGAAAAAGTGGATATTCTATTTTTAATATCTCTTTTGTTTATAGAGATAATAGGAGAACAGTAGAAGGATGTATGCTATAATCAAAAAGAATGAGAACAATTTATACATAAAGCATTTTTTAATTTGTACTATTAACTGGAAAAAATAGAGTATGTTATTGATTGCCTATAAAGTGAAAAAAAAGATATATACATATATGTCTGTATATTTTTACATAATTTCTAAAAGAGTTGGTAAGTTTTTCCCTCTGGAGAAGGTTACTGGATAGCTGCCAGATATGGACAGCAGGAGGATACAGTCTTTGTTGTATATACTTTTATACTTTTTAAGTTTTTACCAAATTAACACATTTTCTATTAAAAAAAATTATTGAGATCTCAGTCACTATGCAGAAACTGGTTGACACTCATTATTATTGAGACCTAGTGCTCATTTTATTGCCTGTCTAGATTTAGAACAGATCTAAGAGTTTTGCAAACAGAAAGCATCTTTTATTTGTTGTAAGCACATAAATACATATTTAAAAAAATACAAGCATTAACATTCCTATGTAATACATAACCTGAATGAGAAGTTGCCTTGATGATGTATTAAGCTATACATCATCAGGACCAACTGTCATTCTGATGATGCATTGATACAATAAATCTCAAGGTGTGACACATTGAAAAAGTATTTCTCAAAAAAGAATGGTCTCCAAGTTAAAAATGGATCCGACATAAAATTCAAAGAGAAAGTTATAGAGAAACGATTTATCTGTTGCCAAGTAGTGATATGCAAGCAAAGATATCTTCTCAGAGTATTTCTGTTTTGAGCATTAGACCTTTAGCAGACTCAGGGGAAATCAACCCAATGTGCCTCTTCTTCCAGCATCCAAAATTGATCCTGGAGATAACTAAGATCAAGAAGGTCCAATAAGCATCAGAGTTTTAAAGATGGCATGCGAGGGGAAAAAAAATACCCAAGGCATGGGAGGCATTTTGGAAGATGGTCTGTTTATAATTTAAGTGAGAATTTGTTCTGAAGGCTGAAAAAGTGAAAAACTGCAATGGAAATGCAGAACTTAAGTCAAGAACATGGCAGAGAGCATGAAATGCATTGTCACAGGTCAATTTTAGAAGCAATTTAGAAAATTTTTTCTGGATTAGAAACTGACATAGAAAAGGAAATTACCTAGGTTAATTCAGAATTTTGCCATTTATAAATCATATGAACTAGGAAACTTTAAAATAAGATTTTGGCATCCAAATTACAAAAAAAAAAATTGAAATACCGTTATAAGGCATCAGAGAAAGTTTCTGCACCAATTTGTCTCTGGACTTTTAGGTTTCTTTGCTTGGGAGTCCTTAAGAGAATATAGAATGTGATCTGCCAGATGTCATCCCACTTCCGAGCAATGGAAATGCCTCCCAATTAATTCATTATGCTGGAAGTATGGATCATAGACTATCTAGAGTGTGTCAGGTACTGTGGCCTGAGGGCACCAAAGTGAACAAAACAGACATAAGAACTTTTTATCTTTGCTCATACTTTGTCCTCCTTTTTGTATCTCTTGTTCAACAACATCCTCTTAATCTTACAATGTTACATCATGTTGTAGGTGCCTCATGTAATCATCAATGGCCACATCACCCCAAGATATGATCTCTCTTTTCAAATTTCATTGAACTTCAGAACTGAATGAGACATTCTAATCTAGTTCAACATTTTCAATATAGAAATGAGAAAACTGTGGCCTACACTTATATATTCAGGGAATATATGAGTTGAATTGGGTCTTCTAATTTTTTAAAAGAATTTTTTCATTTCATCACACTTACATATTTATATATCCATGCCACTCATTTGGCATACGACTTAACACTGTCTTGTTTGCTTTTTCTGTTTGTGTGTATGCTTTATGCTTTCTCAACTAAAAAGAACTTTTTTGAGTCTAAAGGGTATTTTTAATTTATCTATATATTCTCCCCACTTCGAACCCAGGACCTAACAGTCTTCCTGACATAAGAAAGTGACTGCAAATGTAACTCTCTTAAACTTTCCTAAATCACTACCTTCTTATGAAGGAGCCATGCCAAGTGGTGCTTTTCATGTGACTCCAATCATGTCACCTTCTTTGAATAAATTGTGACCCTCTTCTTATATCACATTATAAAATAGAATTTTATTTTATATGTGGAATTGTGACAAAAAGCACTTGAAGAGAAGAAACTTAGCTCCAGAAAAAAAAAAAGTAGATTAGCTCTTAAACTGTCCAGTTTTAGTCAAATTAATTTCTTTTGATCTAGGAAAAAGAATTGGATATGATTTAACAAACATATTCAATAAAATAGTCTCTGAAAATCCTAATGCTGAATCTGACTAAAAATTTTGATATCGGAAAGTAAGCCAGTTGGCCAGACAGCTCAGCAGTAAGGATAGTTTTTTTTTTTTTTTTTTTTAAGATTTAGATTGAGGAACTCCCATTATCAGCTCTGGCTGATAAAATTGAGGACATTGCCACCAATTCCTGCAGGATTATTTAAAAGATATAAACTTAATACAAATATTAATTACTTTTATACATAAGAAACACTCTTCACTCCTCCTCCTTTTTCAGGTTTCATTTGAAAATCCAATTATACAGAAATGCAGTTTTAATTATAATATTGATTTTATTTCTTTGCTAGGAGTGGGACTAATTCAATTAGTTCTAATTATGTGCATAGAGTGGCCTGACTAATCTTTCAGAATGTTGGCCCACTAATTTTATACCATTTTTTTTCCATTCAAGTCAGAAAGGAAAATAAGACTTTGAAAGTTCTGAAATTATACAGACTTTTAGTAAAGAAAAACAAGGAAGAAGATAGAATAGTCTGTGAAAAATTTGACCAATTGTCAGTGTTATTTCAGATGCAAAATTGTGCAAATCAGAATTTATTTAGCTTTTCCAATTAACAACTCTAACAGGATTTAGAGAACTTTTATTAAAAAAATAAAGAAGAAGTAATGTTCAGTGGTAATGACTATTTTTCTATTAAAAATCAAGGTAAGATCAAATGACAGTTTTAATAGTTTATATAAAAATAAGCAGGATGTTTTTTGGAAATTAGAGGTGGCATAATATCAAAGTAATTGTACTAGACTGTTAAATAGGCAGAGAAAACTTTATTCAAGGCTATTTTAATAGAAGAGACTAGAATTTTAATTTCAATTCTGCTGCAACAAAGGGCAGAATGGGAAGATTTTAGGCCATCTGTGACTGTTAACTGGCTTTACTCAAAGAAAAAGTAAACTTTCTCATATCTTCATGACAGGAGAAAATTTTGATGCAGGACAGGGCAAATTTTCCCAAGTGGTGGAAAGAGCAAGCCCTGTACTGAGAGAAGAAGAGGGTCCTTTGGCAGAAAATGTAGAAAGAATTCAACACACACACCAAAATTAGAGTCAAAATGAAAGTTTATTACAAAAGGGTTAACACTTTCCAAAGTGTGGTCTCCTCTCAGAGGCTGAAAGTAAGAGGGACAGTGAGAGAGACAGAGTAAAGGCACTGAAGAGGGATCCTGAGTGTTCAGGGAATTCAATTTATATGTCATTCTTTATGTCCCATTTTCTTTGATATGGACAGAGAGGAAGGGGAAGAGGAAGAGTATGTAGTGCTGAAAGCCTGCTGGCTAGCATTTTTCAGCCTTTAATCCTTACGTGCCCATGGTTTTTGCCTAGGGAAAGACTCTTGGTTCCTGTTTCTCCTTCACACGTGTGGAGAATAGGTTGTTACAAT
This sequence comes from Macroglossus sobrinus, assembly GCA_004027375.1. Lineage (NCBI taxonomy): Eukaryota > Metazoa > Chordata > Mammalia > Chiroptera > Pteropodidae > Macroglossus > Macroglossus sobrinus. Next base: position 593,757 of record PVKZ01000517.1, read on the forward strand.
CCCAGTAGAAATCTTCCTTTGTTCAGGTGTCCTCCTGGCCTGGCTGCAGAACTGATCAGCATATTTCTGTCTAATTGTGACTTTATTAACATTTTAATTATCTTGCCTCCTCCTGATTTTAATTTCATAACTTGAAGCTTGGTGTACACTGAAGTTAGTCTTTTACCCTCCCACAGAGATTGAAAAATAGAGGCCTAATCTTCCTTAAGAGTGACTACTTTGCAAGAGATGTCTCCCAGGTCATCTGAGAAAAGCAGTACTGGATGTAAAAATTGGCAAGAGGATTTTTTAAAGATTTACATCTCAAAGGAGCAGAGAAAAAAATTTACAATTACAACTTTCTTAGAGTAAATACTCAAAGAAATGGGAGTCGAGGATTAGAATTAGGCGAAGTCCATCTAAAGTTTAGTCTAGTTGAAGGGAACTTTAAGATTATTTTAGTACTTTAAAAGAGGATGAGGTATTTCAGGTGAACACAAAAATACAAGATCCTTTTACTCTAATTAAAAAGAAGAAGAAGAAGAAGAAGAAGAAGAAGAAGAAGAAGAAGAAGAAGAAGAAGAAGAAGAAGAAGAAGAAGAAGAAAGAAAACCTGAAAATACAAGCAGTGAAGTGCTTATTTGTGTGTATCTTAATTTTTATTCACATTCACATCTAATCTATACCTTTAGAAAAATGTAGCCATCTCTGATAGAGTTGTTCTGTTTGAAATCCAGGATATCTGAGTAAAAGCTGCATCTCTGCCACTTACTAGCTATGAGACCTCAAAAATTAAAGTCAGTTTCTGTCTCTGATTTTACAAAATGAAAGCCTTAGAAAGACTTGGCCTTAGCAGTAGTCTCAGGTCTCTTCTAGGTTTTATATTCTACAAGTCTATGTGTGCATTCCTACAGAAATATTTATAATTATGGTCATCTCCTTTTAACTGCAATTTTCAACCTAAAATAGTTACCCTTATATCTTAGGAGAAACTTTGGGTTATTAAATCCTTTTTAATCAAATGCCAAGAAAAATAAGAACTAGGTTTAGTCTTTTTTTCCTGTAGTACATTCCTCTTTCCCCCAACAAATACACAAAACAAAACACAACAAAACACAACAAAACAAAACAAAACACAACAAAACACAACAAAACACAATCCCATGCCTCAGATGCCTTCGCAAACCTATCAACTAAAATTCATTACAATCTAATACCTACCTGAACTTTTCCTTAAGATATTAAAATAGCCTCAGGGCACCTGATCAATCAAAAATTTTCTTATAGTCTCTCAATGGCTATATAAAACTATGACCTTGAAGTCACAGTCTTTCACTTTCTGTATATACTGAGAAATACACATAACTTGTGGAATGTAATCTATTTGAAATAATCCCTACATATCACACTGATCTTTAGCAGTTCTTTGGTCCCAAAGTCACCATGGTTCCTCATGTATAATATTGTTACCAATGGGGTGAGATGAAATCTGTCATCGCCATAGTGGTGTGGGGGAGGAGAAGGTGGATAGTGTATGGTAATGTTGTGGTGCTATTCCTCCATTCTTCCCCACTGGCGCAGCAAAGAATAACAGGTTGGTGAGATTTAGAAAAAGTAAGAGTTATTGAAAGTACATTTTAGAAGGAGACAGGTGGCGCTGTGGAAGGTGCAGCCCTGTGGATTTTGGGAGGTGACCAGATAAGACAGAGTACGCTAAAGGAGAAGCGAGTTTTCAGCAAGGAGAGCTGTAACCATAGGGAAGGGGGAAGTTCTGTTTATATCTGCACTGTGATAGGAAGTCCTAGATAATCTGTATGTCAGATCACCTTGACTGATTGTTGGCTGCTATATAACACTTCGCCTACTGCGCATATGCTTATCCAGAATTCAGTCTGTTATAATTAGATTAATGAACTTCCAGGCACAGTAATGATATTGAAGTGATGGTATAATGAGGCTGAAGTTATGGGCAGTATTTTTTGCACATGCATCTGTAGTTGGTTTAGGCCAGCAGCTTTTATGGCTTTTGTGCTTTAGTATTTGGGGTAATTTATAACTCTAAAAGGAAGGTGTTTCTGGGGGGTACTTAAGGAAGATTTTTAAGGGAAGTTTATATGGTTACAGAGTTGGGCCTTTGCTCCTGTTGTTCATGCCTGACTAATTACCTAACAATACAAGTATGATCATTATATATCCTTATATCACACTATTGATGCACCCAAACTATTAGGGTATTCAAATATATAAAAGTATTTAGGGAAGGCTTGCATTAGCTTTTTATATAGTCATTTAGATTTAACCTGTCTCTATGTTGGTGACAGAAACTGGCCATCATATGTGTTAACCCTTCCAGAAAAGAGGGCAGCTCAATCCAGATAAGCAATATTTCTTTAGAAAGTCTGTGAATTCTAGTTTACAATATGGCTTTGTGTACCCCTGCAATTTTATCACATTGGTAACTTCCTAAGCTAATAAATGTTTATAATTAAAGATGAAAACATAAACAGCTAAAAATTAGTCTCAGTGTTAGAAGAGCCAAATTATTAAAAAAAACATAAAAATAATTATATCAGTGATGATCATGGGCACTGTTCCAAACCCTTTACTTGTATTAACTCATTTAATCCTCGTTTTTTACCATTTACCTAAGAGAAAACAAGACTAAGAAAGATTAAGCAACTTGCCCAAAGTCACACTCTTGTAAATAGCAAAGTAGATATTAAAAGCTCACTGGTCCTAGACACTGCAAACCTTCTTCTCATTATCACACCAACTTTCAAGAAAGTCTTACTAATTTTTAATTCCAAAAGGCATGCAGTAAATATCTAATTTTACTCTCAATAACAGTTGGGTTGTTACTAAATAATGTATTTTGTCAATTAGCAAAAAGTAGTATATAATACTTGAATATGGATTTAATTAATATTGAGTTTGAGCACTTTAAAGCAATTCTCTATTTAATTGCTTTTATTTATAAGTTGTCTGTGTCCTGACTCATTTTTACTTTTTGAAGTAATATATATATATATATATATATATATATATATATATATATATTATATACATATATATAATATATACACACACACACACACATATATGTGTGTATATATATATATATTATTGTATATAACATATAAATGTATTCATGCTTATATGTAAAGCATGTATGTAAGATTTTTTATTTTGTTTTAGGGTTTGTGTTTTTTCTTTTGAATATATATCTCTGTATAATTGAAAGCACTAAAATAGTCTTTTACGGTTACTCTAGTACTAAATACTTTATTCTTAAAAAGGGTTCATTATTTTAGAATGAGATAATTTATTTTGTATTTTCTTAGATTTTTGTTTATTATTTTACATTTAAAGTTTCAGTACAGGTGGAATCCTCTAACGGTCAAGTAATGAGAATCTCTCTTTCTCTTTCTCTCTTTCTCTCTCTTGCTCTTGCTTTCTTAATCTAATTAACCAGTTGTCCTTTAGCTATTTATTTAAATTTTTATGTGTTACACTGACTTGAAATAAGATTTTTATATATATTAGGGTCTTTGTATTTTTGTTTATTTTTTTTTTTGGTCCATTTATCTGTTCATTTTTTTTCCCCACACTGCTAAAACATTGAAAATTTATGTGTTTAGATTTAACTTAACTTAAGAATATTAGTATTATTTTTTAAAATACATTTGGCTATCATTGACTATGTCTACTTCAGGCTAAACATTATAATTATGTTCAGCTGCAAAAAGAAAAATATATCATTGATTAGAATTAAATTCAACTTATAAATTAATTTATGAAAAATTTATATGATGCCACAATTTAATCTTAGATCCAAAACACAGCATTTATTTCCATTTAATCAAGTCTTTATATTGGTGCTTCATGTTTCTTATCAATTTAATTCATAGGAATGACTGGCTAGAATGAACATATATAATAGCCATTCTTATTTTGTTTTTGCTTCACTACCAGTAAACTGAACTCTATATTTTTAAAAAAGTAATACTTCAATTGTTTCTACTGGATTACATTCAGTGTAAAGTTGTTTTCTCATTTATAATAGTTTTGGTCCTTGATTTTTAGTAAGTAAACATTATTTTTATTATACCGGATCTTGCTTCCAGTTCAACATTCAATTATTGTCTTATTCCTGACTTTATGAAAATTTGTCTAGAGTATCACCTTTACTCATTATGTTGGAGATTGGTTAGAGACTTATATTACAAGTTCACTATAAAGTTTTTCTTATTATTTTATGGCTTAGGTTTGCTAACGCAAGGAGAACATCTGAAATCTTCTCGACTCCTTATTTTGCTCCGAGGAGATTTTCTTCATAATGGTCCTCAGCAGCTTCAATTTCTTCCTTTACCAAAGTAAGTGACTAAAACACCAATCCCCAAGATATTGCTCTGAGAAAACTTCTGGGTTCAGCTTTCCCTGTTGCTAACTCAGCATCTACATAAACTTCCATCCTTTATAGTATTGAGTTGGCTTTAAAATACTCAAAGAGTGGCTAGAAGACAAGTTTTAGACTTTTTCCTTGATTTGAGAAAGAGGGTAAAGGACAGAGAAATATCCATTTTGACCTTAGAGAATGTTTCCTTTTAGTAAAGAAGTAGCTTCTGAGGTAAGGATCCAAAGTTATGGTGGCTGAATGGCAATTTTCTACCTTCTTTTCTTGGATGACCATACTTTTTTCTTCAGTGGCTTATTCTCACTTTAAGGAATAGAAATTATTACCCAGATATGGAGAATTACTGACCACTGGAAAATTCTTTCTTATGTTTCCCTAAATAATTTAGCAATTCAGTGAGAAATATGGGGCTGCAATGCAATCATTGCTAACTTTCACTGTTGAAACCAAAATGTTCAACATTGTATATACATAACTTTAGTCTAATTAAAATTCTGTGTTTCTTAAGATTTGAGAGTTCTCTCTTGAAGATAAATTAACATCATCTCTATTTTTCCCCACTTTTCTCTTATTGTCTAGTTTATAATCTTATGTTTTCCTATTTCACACAAAATATGTACAATTATTCATTAGTTGAGTTTATTCAAGATTATTACCAATGCCATTGCAGTTTAAGTCTGTGAGATTGGACATTGTACTGTCATTTTTCAAAGTGCTACTGACTGTGCTGTGTAAGGAATAGTAACTCACAAATTACTTCTGTATCTAAAGAAAAAATCTGAAGTCAATTTCTTGAATTAATTAAGAGATAACATTGATATAGGAATGGGTTAGTGCCACAAATAATTATCACTTGAAATTACACAGTCAAAAAGGCCAATTAAAGAACCAAATATAGCTAATGAGAAAATTTAATTGATAATTTTTCAAGCTGCTGGCCTGGTCTTGCATTTTTTCTATAGTTCAGCAACAACAGTAACAATAGAAAAAATTAAAAGCAACAGAGGCTCTGATGATTTTATATGAGCAAGTTCCTTCTGGATCTCAGTTGAAGTTTATTTTGTTTTTAGCTGTATAAATTCACTTCTTTTCCACAACATCTATATGGATCTAGTTTATATTAATTATTTTTTCCAATTAAGAATAGTTTCCTTGACTATTTAAAAATTCCAAAATTTAAAGTAAAAAATAAATTTCTATACTTTAAGCCTGCTGGTTTAAAAAAAATCAATTCAAATTCACCTTAGCTGTTCTGTCCCTCATATTATCTTTGGTAGCACTGCAGACTATATCTTTTGATTGACCTTCCTAAAGAAAATATCTAAGAATTCTGGTTAAAATATAAAAATAATCTTTTGAAAATTAGTTGCTTAGCAAGTAATATAGTTAGAATTTTTGTAATTTAACCAAAATAAGACCAGGAACCAAGAGAGATAAAAAAGTTATTCAAGCTACCTTTTATCTTGAGAGCATTTTCCAATGACCTATAACTTTGAGTTTATTTTCAAAACTCCATGGAGCATGAATAGGAGAAAACCTAGAATTTATTCTGTAAGAGGTGAAGAGTAGGAGAAATAGGCATAAAATCTCACTGAGAAAACTAGAAATAATCTTGCTCTTTTTACACATGGAGATAGAGGAAGTAGCAAAACAAGAAAGAGGAGAATAAAGAAGAAAAAAGGAGAAAAGATAAATTGTGCATCTTAAAAAAATCTGTTTTTAGAATACACACTTAAAATCTAGGCCTTCTAATAGTTTAGCTGTTTGAATTTACATTTATTGCTTGAACTAAAACAACTTAAAATGAAAGCTCATGTTAAAGAAGTACTAGGCTAACAGTGCCCATAGACTTCTTGCAGAAGAAAACACAAATTTTCCATAGCCCATTTTCTATTTGCCCCAAGAATACTCACTGATAATGCTTGTGGCTGCAACGTTTAACTCAAGATAACTCATGGATTACAGTCCTACTCTTACCCTCAAAATTTGCAACAAAATATCTCGTTTTTCTTATTATTTTTGCATCCTTCTAATATATCGATAGTATTTGGAAACAAAAGGATATCATTTTATGTGTAGTATTTTGTTTTTAGTAGTACTATTTCCATTTACAAAATATAGTAATTCTCAATAGCTGAAAATGTCAAATCCTAGATATTCTGTTTTGTGTCGTTCCATGCTATGAAATTTATCATACGAAAAAAATTATTAAATATTGATCATTGTATACATTTCTGTAACATTAGAATTAGACACATGTTCAGTTTAAAATATTTTCAGAAACAGTTTTTGTATTTTATTTTCACACTAAAAAGCTGTCAGATTTGCTTTGGCCTCAAAGAGTGTGTTTATGTAAAATTAAATTAACACTAGCAGTGAGCTGAACCTTTTTTTTTTCTAGACAGAAAATGGACTAGAGGACTCCACAGCACCCATCTCATACCTCAAAAACTTTTTTTCACACGATCAACATTATAAATCCAAAGTAAAATGAGGCATGATGAGAGAAAAAGCAGAAACAGAAAACCAGGTCAGATCAAGAAAGGTTTTAGGTATTGGAATTACTGGATTCAGATTTTTTAAAATAAATATTCATTTATTTAAAGAAATATAAGTAAGATAATGGAGAAAGAGAACATAAAAATGTTCAGCCAGATTTGAAAAAATGTCTATTTCAAGATATGAAAAATATATAAAGAAAATTATAAACACAGTGTGATATTGAACATAAACAACATAAAGAATCTACAAGACAAGTAATAACCTGAAAGATATATCTGAAATAAACACTAAGAATGCAGCACAGTGGAAGAAAATATGTTAAATATGAAGTCATGCTACCTCAAAAGTAATGACTGCTAACTTTTAAAAATTGGAAAATAGTAATAATCTGTTAGTTACTAATTGTTAGATAGTAACTATCTAACATCTGTTAGATCAACTGTCAATTCAAAATATCATACAGAGCAAAAATGTCTTATAGTTATTTTTTTAGATAAACAAAAATTGAGAGTTTGCCATATCCCCTCATAAGAGAAATTTCTAAGGGACAATTTCATTAGTGGGAAATAAAATATAAAATGGAGGTCTGAAATGCAAAACAAGATGATAAAATTTTACATAAATCTAAGCAAATATTAACTATATTAATCAATAATAAAACCTTGTCTGCTTTTTAAAAATAAATTAATCATCAAGAAAATAGCAACGAATTAGGTGCTAGTGGTTGAATTTAAAGTAGTTTTAATACTTATTATTAAGGAGGACAAAGGTATTTGTTAAACTTTGATTTATATTAAGAGGATATGATGTCATTTCTAAGTATCAATAGAAATAATGTATACAACTTTCTGACATGTAAGAATAAATAATAATAAATAATAACTCAAAAGAAGCTAAGAGAAAAAAAAGAAAAGACAAACTACAATTTAGATGGTGCAATTAAATTTAAATCTATCAATTATTACAATATATGAATGGACTAAACTCTCTAGTTACAAAAAAAATTAGGCAGATTTTTAAAAAAGATTAAAAAGTGAAATAAATCAAACAGGGAAAAACAAATACTATATGCCTTCACTTATCTGTGGACTCTAAAAAATAAAATAAACAAATAATACAGAAACAAACTCATAGATACAAAGAACAAACTGATAGTTGACAGATGGGAGGAGGCTTGGGGTTAAGTGAAAAAGATGAAAGGTTTAAGAAGTACTAATTGGCAGTTACAGAATAGTCATAAGAATATAAAGTACACCTTAAGAAATGTAGTCAATAGTATTATAATAACTATATATGGTGTCAGATGGGTATAAGACTTATGGGGGGATAACTTCGTAAGTTATAAAAATGTACAGCTGCTATGCTGTGCATCTGAAACTAATATAATATTAAATGTCAACTGTAATTGAAAAAAATTATTTTAATTAAAAAGAAAATTCAGGTATATGCTCTTTTCAAAAGCCATCTTTAAAATACAAAAATGTTTCAAATCACCAGGAAGATAAAATAATTTGAAATTTATATGTACTTAACAGTATAGATTCAAAACATAAATGGAACAAAGTGGCAGAATTACAAAGAGAAAATAAGTTAATCGTAATAATGAGGGATTTTCATATCTAGTAATTGAAAGTTTAGACAGATAAAAAACTCAGTAAGCATATTATTTAAACAACACAATTAACAGATGCTCACATACATGGACAACTCAGACTACTAATTAAAAAAATAAGATTATTATTTTACTTAAAAAGTAACAAATGTGATAGGGTGATTTTTAAAAGTTATATAATTCTTATTTTTTAGAAGAGTTTTACTAGAATATTAAAATTTCCTACTAAGTTCCTCCCTAATAAACTCTACTTGATGCCCAACTCAAATGGCATTTTTTGTAATAAATTTCCACTGAATTTATTATTCTCTTTAGTTGTGTCATTGTCCACTCTGTTGGTTAATAACACTCTGTCTCCCATGTAAAACTGGAGTTCTCCTTAAGATGGAAAGGAGACTGCAAGCATTGACAGCTGAGGTAGAAGTATCCCTCAGCCCACCAGAGATAAAGTGAGATTCCTTCCTCTCCTACAAAGGGTCATGCAGTTTCTTTGAGAATACTTCTAATAAGTCACCTCTAACTTAAGTTCCAGGATTTAAGCCCATTAAAGAGAACTCCCCCCATAAGTCTTTCTATCATCAAGTATGTTAACAATTATGTGAGCCCCCAATGAAATCTTTTTATAATTCTGTAACTATACCATTTTTTTTCCAAGAGGCACAATTCTAAATCCTTTCTCCCTTTCATTCTTCCCCTTCCACTAATTGATACCACTACCCTTTGGCTTCTGTATAAATGAGCCAGAAAGTCTTTTTAACTTTATGTTTAAAAAATATATTAATTTATTTCATTTCTTCACTTTCTAGTCCAGACCATCATGCTTGTCAAAATTTACTTGAACTACTGCTAAAACCTCTCAACTTGTATTTGTGCTTTTCTGTCAACCATTAACCACAAACTCCAGAAGAGATCTTTTCAAAAATAAAATAATAATAAAGCAGATCAATTTTTGTTTGTTTGTTTGTAAACTTTCATTGTGACTTCTTCACTTAGTATAACATCCAATCTCTTTACCTTAACCTGGTGTGGTTTTTAACATCTCTATCTTTATCTGATAGAGCTTTCTTCTCCTTGTTAATTATGATTCAGCAATAATGGTCTTTTCTTTGTAACACTGAGCTCATATTCCCACATAAAGACCTTTGCTCTTGTTGGTTTCTTTACCTGCCATGCTCTGCCCCTGAGTCCACAAAACTACTTCTTCTCATCCTCAGGTCTCCGTTTAAACATCATCTCTACAAATATCTTACCTGGACTTTCTCATTTTAATGGCTTTTTCTCCTAATTATTCTATTGGCAACTTAAAAAATTCTTAGAGTTTTGCAGTCTGTATTTCTTTTATTTAAAAAGCATATTTTAAAGTATATCTTTCTTTTCACACTATAAACTCTGAGAGGATAGCAGATCATATTCAGCACATTGCACAAAAATATCTCTTATAAATGCCAAAATAATATTTTAAATGAAGGAATTAATTACTGAAACGTCTAAGCACAATGTCTGTCATGTAAAAATTATCAATAAATGAATGATAACATGCATATTCCGTGTACCTATCATTTATATAGTAATAGGTACATAGTGCTAAGCTTTGGCTTTGATGAATAGTCAAATATGCATTTGGTGAATAAAAGGTTGGGCTATGGCAGAGATGACTATGTGTTCCCCAAATCTCATTTTATTTCCTTCCAAACATTTAGCTATAGTGCATTTCTTAGTCCCCCAAATAATCAGAACTTGCCAAGTGATTGAGTTCTGGACCATGAGATGTGTACAGAAGTGAAATATGCCATTTCAGGCCTAGCCCATAAAATTCTTCCATACAATCCTCCTCTGTTTTCCTCTCTCTGTGCCTGAGTAATTAATAATGACACTGAAAACCTAAATTTAAAAAGACCACTTTCCTGATAACTGCATGAAGCAGTGTCTTCCATACCTTTCTTCCTACCTTGGACTATGATGTGAATGAGAAATAAACTTGTATTATATTAAGCCACTAAAATTTGTCATTGTTTTTAGAGCATTTGACCTACCTTTATTTATATAACCTCACAAATTATAGTCCAGTGGAATTATAATTTAGTGTGATAAAATTTTATCATATTTTACCTTTCTTTTAGTTTTACAGCATTAATGTTTTACCACAGAATGCTAGACTAGAACTTGTAAACTGAAGTCAAATTACATAACAGAAATTAAATGTCATTTTATAAAATGGAAAAGAAAACCACAGAAATGTAGGATCACCGAATATATTACTAGAGACTGTTTTTGTTTGTTTGTTTTAACTTAAAGCAACTCTTTTCAAGCTATTTCTCTTTTTAAGAAATGGTAATACAAATCTGTTTTTTATCTAAATTTGCTTTATGCTGAAACTTGTCACTTTTTTGTCTTTTCCAATTCATTGAGCTGTTTAAGAGCTGAAAGTACATCTGATGTTACGTTTCTAGGGACTAATCGGTACTTCCACTAATTGCACGAGGTAAAATATCAGGATAATGGCAGTCATCTTGTTTTGGGTCATAAGGCTACTGGTACTCCAGGCTCTATAACAACTCTTTTCATTATTACATAATATCCTTGAACTGGGTTTTAAAATTTTATTTTCAGGTATTAATTGGTACCCCATCTTGAATCTAAGAATTGAAATGTCAAGAGTGACAGCACTTATTTTGTTGTGTTCACTTCACACTTTCTTTCACTTTCACCATCTGAATATTCTTATTATCTAATTATTTTACCTGTTGTTACTTTGGCACAATATGAAACTCTTCTCCCTCTTCTCCCAAACTGTTTTTGCAGGTTGACCCTAGTATAAGAAATGCATACTAGAGAGCTGACATTCTTAAAGTTCAATGAGAAAATTAAATATTGAAGTCATGGAAGTCAATTATAAATTTTCATTGATTCCAGAATAATTATGAAATTTGAGCCACTGGCATATTCACAACCTTTGGAATTTCATCTGTTGGTAATGTTTATGGTTTATCTTGTCTTTTAAATTATTTTAAGATAAATTTGTCCTATATTATAAACTTATTAATATTTTCAGTCCAAGAAAACCAATAATATTATTTATTTTGTTTTTCTATACATTTTTGTGGTATCATTTATGTCATTTTTTAAATCACAGGGATAATTTTTACATAGATTTAAATATCTGGTGATATTTCATTTAGCAAAAATTCTTAAATAAAACAAGAATTTTTTCAGTGGCAGCAAAAACTTTTGTTCGATTCTGTCTCTAAATATACAAATCTTAAAGGACAAAAGTATTACTTTCTTTTAAATTTGTCTTAGTGTGTAATGTAACTTTATTCTCAAAACTTGTTAGTTTCCATTAAGAAAGGCTTTCAGGAAAAAAATCTGAAAGATAAATAATTTTATTCTAAAATTAAGAATTATGTCAGAATAAAAAAAACTCATTGAATTAGAAAACTGAAGGCTTAGACTTTGGTTTTAGTTCTTAAATAGGCAAGCTATTTGACCTTATTTTTATCCCCTCACCTGCAAAATGGTTCTTTTAACCATTCTGTATATTACCACATTAACAATTATTATCTTACAGTTGGTTTTTCCAGTCCCTCTAACTTTCAAACATGTCAGTATTAATGTCAGAAGTTACATTGTATCTTGAAAACAGTCTCTCTGAAATCCAAAGTTCTTGGAAAAAAAGATTTAATGATGCAGGTATGAGTCAGGAGCAGAGCATTTAGGGGAAAGATATAAGAAACAGGTCAAGCAAGGCAGGTTTGCAGAAAACTCTCTAACACTGAGCTGAGGATATCCTCTGAGTACTTTATTTAAACAGTGGACACCAGAGAAACCAGTTTGACATAAGAGGTGAGAATAAGAATACTGTTCTGTGTTCCTGAGTCTTGGTATTCAGAAAATATTTCACAAGTTGTGTTATTGTATCTTTAAAAACACTTCTTTCTTAATTGAGATATAACTGACATATGTCATGTTAGTTTCAGGCATATAACATAATAATTTAGTATTTTTGTATATTGTGAAATGATCATCACAATAAGTCTAGTTAACATCTATCACCATAAATAATTACAATTTTTTTCTTATAACAAGAACTTTGAAAATCCACTCTTAGCAACTTTCAAATAGGCAATCAAGTATTAATTATACTCACCACTTTGGACAGTACATTCTATGACTTATTTATCTTATAATGGGAAGTTTATACTTTTTGACCACCATCACCCATTTCATTACCTTCCCAGTCTCTCTCCTCTGGCAACTACCAACCTGTTCCCTATTTGTGAGCTTGTTTTTTTTGTTGTTGGTACCCCTGCGCCTCATCCCAAACTATTTTTTATAAGGGAAAATGTACTGGTATCTTCTGAAACCTATGACTCTATGTGAGAAATGTAAACTTTTGAGTCTGAATAACTATTATCTTTTTAATTTTTAAACACTACCTAATTGCAAAGTTTTAAAAAGTCATTTTTGTTTCTTTGTATTTTAATATTTTACTCTGATCCTATAAAAATAATTTGTAAATGCTTTCTTGTGTAATAATGTTAACCAATCAAGTTTTTGTTAGTTTAGTTTTTAAATCAACTTATATGTTATTTTATTTTTATCATTATAAACTTTTAGATATTTGGTTCCACCTGTTTTTATTATATTTCAATCATTCTTACTGAAATTTTCTTAGCTTTTATTTTTAGTTAGTCTTTAGTCTAACTTATTTTGTTGCACTTTGGTTGTAATTTGGCCTGATTTATACCTTTTATTATTTTATTCCACTATTCGCTTTATTTTAATCTTCAAAAGTATGTTTATTTTACTGATTGTTTGGCTTATATTTTTAAATGTATTGTCATTATTTTATCTACACACAGTATTACACCTAAGTTGAAAATGAGAATGAGAGAGAGAGAGTCATTGGACATTTTTGGAAAATTATTACTTTTTCTTAGATCCGAGGAACCTTATAATTTCCGGAAATTCACCAGGAAAGGCTATTTAACTACAAAGGCGAATCCCTACTGCCTGTTCCCGCAAATGGACTAAGACGGTACTTGCACTAATGCTACAAACAGTTATTAAAGGCTCCATGAAGTCATGTAACAAAGGCAGCTTGGAGATAATTTTCTAAAAAAGATATGTTAGCTGAAATGTTGGTTGGCTACAACTCAAACATATTGCAACAAGGGAATTTTAGGGTAGAACTGTAAATGTTGGGGGGAGTGGACCGTGAATTGTTTTGATTGCCAGTTGGGCCAATGAGAATATCCTGTTCTGTACTTTCAAGTTCCGGGAGAAAACCTATTTTATTTTTAGTGAACTTTACAGTTAGAATTCCTGAATTTTTCTTGGAGTTTTACTGTTTCAGGTCTCTGTCAAGTCCATAATTCATTTCAAGTTTATTTTTGTGAGTTATGTAAGAAAAGGGTACAGTTTTCTTCTTTTGCATATGAATATCCCGTTTTCTCAACAACAATTATTGCAATGGCTATCATTTCCTTATTGAATGTTCTTGTCAAATATTAGTTGACCATATATGAGTGAGTTTATTTCTGGGTACTTAATTCTGTTCCATTGGTATATGTGTCTGTTTTTTAAGCTTTATTCTTTCTCATGATTACTCTGGCTATTAAAAACTTTTGTGGGTCCATTTAAATTTTAGGATTTTATTCTATTTCTGTGAAAAAAAGCCTTTGGAATTTTGATAGAGAATATATGAATCTATATATGGATTTGGGTAGTATGGACATTTTAATAAAATTAACTTTTCAAATTTTTGAATATGACATATCTTTTCATTAATTTGTTTCTTCTTCATTTTATTTCACCATTGAATATAGTTTTTGCTATGTGGACCTTTCACTTCCTCAGTTAAACTTATTTCAAAGTATTTTTTGTAGTGGTAGTGTTTTCTTTATTCTCTTTCAAATTGTTCTCTGTTAGTGTATAAAAATACAACTGATTTTTTTTGTATGTTGATTTTGTATTCTGAAATATTATGGAATTTGTTTATTAAATGTAATAATTTTTTAGTGGAGTCTTTAGGATTTTTTATATACAATATCATACCACCAGTAACAGAGACAAATTTACTTCTTCCTTTCTGATTTGAATGATTTATATTTCTTTTTCTTGCTCAATTTCTCTGGTTTGGATTCCAGTACAATGTTGAATAAAAGCAGTAAGAGTTGATACACTTGTCTTATTCCTAATCTTAGGAAGAAAGCTTTCCATCCTTCATCCTGAGTATGATGTTTAATATGGACTTGTCATACATGGCCTTTATTATGTTGAGGTATGTCCCCCTAACATTGGTCTTGGCAATATTTTTTGGATGTGACACTAAAAACACAAGCAACAAAGGTAAAATTCAAAAAGTAGGACTATATCAAACTAAAAAGCTTTTGCACAGCAAAAGAAACAATTTACAAAATACAAAGGCAACATATGAAATGGGAGAATATATTTGCAAATCATATATCTGATTAAGGTTAATATCCAAAATATATGAAAACTCATAAAACTCAATAGCAAAAAAAAAAAAAAATCTGATTAAAAAATGGGTTGAGTTGAAGACTTCAGTAAAATTTCTCCAAAGAAGACATACAACTGGCAGGTGAGTACATGAAAAGGTGCTCAAAACCACTCATCATCAGGGAAATGCAAATCAAAACCACAATGAGATATTACCTTACACCTGTTAGAATGGCTAGTATTAAAAGAGAGAGAGAGACAAAGAGGAAGAAATAAAAAATGCTAGTGAAGTTGTGGGGGAAAAAAGGACACTGGTGTACTATTGGTGGAAATGTAATTTGGTGCAACTTTTATGAAAAATAATGCAAAGGTTTCTCAAAAAATAAAAATAGAATTGCCATTTGATCCAGCAGTCCCACTTCTAGAATTGAAATCATTACCTAAAGAAATTGAAATTATTATCTCAAAAAGATATGTGCACTTCAGTGTTTATCACAGCACTATTTATACAGTCAAGACATGGAACCAAATTCCCTAAAATTCCCATTGACAGCTGAATAGAAACATAAAATGTGGTCTATGCATACCGTGAAATATTCAGCTTTAAACAAAGGAAATCTTGCTATTTGCAACAACATGGATGAACCTGAAAACATTATACTAGATGAAAAAGTTAAACGAAAGGACAAACACAACATGATACCTTCTATAAGAGAAATCTAAAATAGTCAAACACATAGATGCAGAGGGCAGTGTGTTGGTTGCCAGGGGCTGAGGGGTGGGAAAATGGGGAGACATTGATCAGAGAGTTCAAATTTTCAGTTAGAAGATGAATAAGTTTCAGGGATCTAATGTACAGCAAGGTGGTTATAGGTAACAATATGTATAGTATACTTAAATTTTGATCTGAGAGTAAAGCTTTAATAATTTCATCATAACAAAAACAACAAATGGTAATAATGTGAGGTGAAGGATTTTTTAACCTTATTGTAGTGTTGCATAATATATAAATATGTTGCATAATTACATTCTCTACTTTAAACTTAGACAATATTATATGTCAATTATATGTCAATTAATATGGAAAAAAATAAAAATTTAAAAGACAGAATTCTGCATTTAAATTCTGACCGCTTCTGCTTTTATAGGGGGCTAGTTCTGAGCAAGTAGTATAGCTGCACCTAGAATCTTCAACACCATGAAGGGCTACTCTGGTCATCAGCAAAGACAGAGTAGGCAGAGAGTGGGCATTTGGTGAGTGCTTCAGTGGAATCTGGAACAATCAGTAAGAGTAGAGGAGAGTTGAGCCTTTTGTTAGAATGCCCAGACTTTTACATTTCAGAATGTAAGCAATAGTAAATAGGACCACTCATTTAGGACAGAGAAAATAAAACTGCATATCCATAGGACATCCTAAAGAGTAGAACTCTAGAAAAGAATAAATTTGCCCTGATTCAAGATTCTAGAAGTGGCATACTCCATCTCTCTTATCATGTTGTTATCTTCTAACATAATACATAATGTATTTAATTATTAAATCAATGGTTTATATGTCTTCTCTCCAAACTAGAATAAAGCCTCTAGGAATGTAAAATTTTTGTTATCATATTTCCTTCCTCAATACACACCACAATTTGGCACAATATTGACAACATATGGTAAAAACTCAGATGAATGAATGTTAAAATGTAAATGATAGATTTGAATGATAAATGTTTTTAAAGGCAAATGAAACTAGATATAATGGTTAAGTATGTTTAATGAACAATAAATTGCTAGGTTTGAGCAAAACAATATATAGTAGACTCTGATGATTTCAAAGATACAAGCTCAGGCTAGACACCCATTATGACGTTAATACTTTGTGGTTCTGAGTTCTCAGCCCAGTTGCCTAGGTAGGTGTGTGTCTCTCTTTCTCTCTCTCTCCTTCTCTCTCCAGATTTTTTTGGCAAAGCAACAAATTGCTATCCCATTTCCATGCTAGAATCTATATCCAAAGTCTATTGTTCATTGATTTATTTACTTTTTTAAGTCATCTAGAAATAAATTTCAATATAGCAAAAACTACTCTTTCTGTCTTTTTCACTGAATCTTCAGAATCTAGAGCAAAGTAATTTTTTCAAGAAATGTGAAGTCTTTGAATCTTATTTAATATAGTTAATTCTAATGTAAGAATCATTTTGACTTACAAACTAGATCTAATCTTGTTTTATTATTATCTTTAGGAATATAAATATGAAAATAAAATATCTTCCAAAATACTTTTCATGATCCTTTATTTAACTTTTGTTTGTTTTGCTTTAAATAATATAATATTAACACTTACGATTTGGAGAGTATCTACCACATGCCAAACTCATATTTAGTGCTATAAAATCATTATCTTTAAAATTCAATGCAAATATATAATACAAATACTGTTATCCATATTTTAGAGTTCAGGAAGAGCCTTAAATTCCACTCAAAATAGGTTAATATTCTTACTCTGATTAGTCAAAACACATTTTCAATCTCATTCTTTTTCCCATGCTTAAAAATTCACATCTACTAGGCTAAAAAATGCAAAATGCAAGACTTAAAATAAAATCTCAATTCAACTCAGGTGAATTCTTTAAAAAAACAAAGCATAAGAAAACTCAAAGTAAAAATTAGATTTATATGATGACTATATAATTAAGAATTTTATATACTTATGTGGATTGTATTGAATTGTCAGCAAAGTTTGTTTATATTAGTCCTCAATTCCAGAAAAAACTAAAATGAAAGTTCGCTAAGGCATTATAGAGTGAAAGATTTCTTCCAACCATCATTCAAACATTCATGCAATAAACATTTACTGACCATTAGAAAATACAACAAATTAAGGGAGCGGAGTACTGTGATACACACAATGAATGTAATATAATATGACGTGATTCGATGGGATTATTGATTGTAATTATAAAATATAAAGGAACTGAGATACCAAGAAAAGAGAAGGAAGATAAAATAAATGGAAATATAGAAGCAGCATGTAATTCAACCATGAAAATGTTTAGGAGACAGTCTCTGTACAACTGTGTGCCTGGAGACTGCATGTCTAATAATTAGGGAACTTATCAACTCAGGTAAAAAGCTTCTGCTGTCTTTAAGACCTGATAGGCAGAGCCTATGATATAAAACCCTGTGTTTTGGGGATATGGTTTAGAAAAAGCTCCTGGTGTTTAGGGAAGATGTTTTATTAACTGTGCCAAAGGAAGTATATTCATAGATTGCTGAGTGTTGATTTTATGGTTTTGTTTCTCTATGAAAAGTATCCTCATTAATCTCTGTCCCCTATGCCTGAAACTATTTTCTTAAGAGTGTGAGTTAAAATTAATGAGCACTCGATATTGGTGTTCCCTTCAGGGAGCTTCAAGAGCACAGAATAAGGAATAGCCAAGTTTTTTATTTACATTTACTAATTTCTCTGAGACTCAGTTTCCTTTAAAGTGACTATTCTAACTGACCTCTCAAAGTGGTAGGAGAAAAAGAATCACATGCAAAATATATGTCAGGCACAGAGTAACTGCAGCATTTACATATATTGTTATCATTATATATTTTAATAAGATTTAGGAAAAGGTATCTAATACACATGATACTCTACTGCTTAAAATTCTATCAACGGTTGTTCACTAAGAAGTGCATAATGTGTCAGATCTTCAGCCTAGCATTGAAATCTTTCTATGATTTCACACATACCCATTTTCTCGCCTTTAAATTCCTCATAAAATACACTCTCATGCACATTTTGGAATTCTCTCCCAAGATGCCCCTATTCACATATAAATGCATATATATGTATATATATCATATATATTTATATATTATATATTTATATAATATATAAGTATTATAATACTTATATAAGTATTATATATACTTAATATATAAGTATATATAAATATATTTTTAAAAATTTTTTCTGCAGAAAACAAATTTGTACATCCAGAATCTCTTCACTCTCTTTCAGTAAATGAACCTAACATTTCTCTGTATGAATCCACTTTGTTTCCCCATCTTTGGCACTTGCGTTTGAGGCTAAGTTATCTCCACGCCTAGCTCAGATGTGGTGCCTGTGAACCAAGACTCTTCAATCATTTATTATATACCTCTGTCTCAAATAATTAGTTTAGAGATATAAAGGAGATCACAGTAAAAGTCAATGAGAAACAATGAGATTTTTTCCCCCATTTTATTTATGGGAAAAATGCTATAGCTATTTCTTCTGTGTACGAAAAAGAAAACCTGTAGCCCTGGGACTGTGGAGTAAGAACCAGTTCAGACCTCACCAATAAAGAATTGTTAAAAATGGAGAAAGGAAAATGGATTTTGATAAAATGTTTTTTAATCTTTAAGTATAGTGTTACCTCTGTTAAGATAAACTGAGGCAAATTAAAACTTCTCAGAGTTTATTTGAGCAATAATTGATTCAAATTAATCAGAAGTGATTAGGAGCTCTATCCCACAGGAGTCAGGGGACAAACTTTTAAAGAGAAGGTTCAGAAGCAAGGGAAGTTATTGACTGGCCATAGCTTAAAACCTAGTTGGCTGTTCGTGATTGGTTGATTCTAGATTTGGATTTTTTAACCTTGGAGCACTTAAAGGTGTAGATTTTGGTTTGTTTACCATAAGGCGGGAAGGTGGGAAAATAATTTTCTCTACCCTTCTAGATTCTTAGTGGAAACACCTTTTGTAAGGTGCCTACATTTTTTGTCTTTTATTTTTCTTTTCTTCTTTTCTTTTTTTGTTTCTTTTTTTTTTCCTTTCCTATTCTTTCTTTGCTTAGGCAAGCTTGGATCTGCTTTCACTCACTTAAAGATTCTTAACTCATATTTCTACGGATCCCAAACCTGAAAATCTTACACATTTATTTCTTTCTCATAGGATGTTTACATTTATTGTGGAATATGAGCTATAGTCAAAATAGAAGTGCACTAAAACAACACAATTTATAGGCTAAAATGAGGAGCTATGGTGACAGTGCAAAAGGGTATAGGACAAAGATTTTAGCTGGCTAAAAAGGATAGTAAGATTTAAGTTAAAATCATTAAATATTAAAACATGAGCCAATGGAACTTTAAATATACCCTCAAACATTCGAGTTTTTGTAACGTTGATTTAAATAACCTGACATAATTTGTTTCTGCATTGTAGCATTTAACAATTTCAAAGACTATATTCAATCTGGCACTATGAAAAATATTTTCTATTAACTTTTAAATGTGGTGTTATTTTATATTTAAAATCTGATTTCAGGAGTAATTATCATACCATTTGAAGAAATATTTATATTTATCATCGTGTTTTTAATATAATGCTGCCTTTAAGAAATCCATATCATTAATCAATCAAGAAGACAAATGGTCTGCAGCTGTTTTCTTTTTTAATTCCTATTAACACTCTAGTCTTATCCAACTCTTTTATTTATCTTTCTGTTTTCAAAGGAGCTCTTAATTACTTTCATTCTCATTTCAGTTGTAAATGCTCCTTTACTGCCATTCTTTCATTAGAATAAATTCTCCAATACTTGCAAAGACTTGACACTTCATAGGTGATTTACAAGTGATTGCATTTTATTAATCAGATGTTTGCCCTGGCTTTGGGGTATCTGTAGTACTAACTGTTGATGAAAGGCCTTCTTTCTTTATTTCCATTTCTTTAAAAATACATAGGTATATTTTCAGCATTTCAGGAAGGTTAAAATTTAAAAGAACTAGGAAAATTAGAAAATCTTAAAATTGTTGTAAAGAGTCATTATTTTACACTGTTAGCTAAGCAGGCTATAGTTGCAATGGAGATTGTATGACCTATAAAAATTATGCCTAAAATTTTCAATTAGAAATTATTTCTTCATAGATTTGAAGCTCCTTCTGAATTCACTATCATAGGACCAAAACATAACACCACTGCACACTATTCTAAAAGCAAAATTAAACAACACAAGAGAAAACATGTTAAACAACTGTGGTGGTTGGTTGATTTTAGTATTCCTCTTCATTCAGAAAACTCCTCTTTAAAATATACTAAGCATCTCAGTCTTCTTTTATGGCTTGATTAGGTAAAACTTTCCAATTTATAGTTATTATTGACTATAGACTAAAGTCCTTGGGATTTTTTACTGTAAAGATCTTTGACTATAAGAATGTAAAGTTTTGTGGTTGCATTAGTAAAATTTTTTAAAATAATACCTTATTAACTAATAATTCTTGCGTTGCAGAAATGCTGCAAAACAAGACTGGCGAGAAACCAAGTACCACTCAGAGAGTTGGAGAACTCAGGTTTATTACTCCAGAAGTTCCAGAAGAGCTAGCGCTCTGAGGATCTGGGCTCCGAGCTCAGGAGCAATTTTGCTTTTATATCCACACTGTTACAGTTGACGTGGGCTGGCTGCTTGATCCTCAGACATTTACAGACCATGAGAGTTGCTGTGGCTTACAGGGCACGCAGGAGTTGCTATGGGCTATGGGCAGTTACAGAGCATGAGATTTTCGAACAAGAATTTGTTCTGTTCTGTTAATGGAGACAGAACAATCAAAAGGAGAGTGAGTCGTCAGCTGATCTTGAGATCACGCTGCCCTTCAGCCTATGCAGCAAGCATGCCCACAGACGTAGAACGAAGAGCTGATTACAAGGTTAGCTGTTTGAGTGAAAAATTCTTTCCAAAACTTTAACTTCCAAATGTTTTAGTTAAATGCTTTGCATTAAGCATGGATTATTATTTTCTTCATTTGACATTGTACGTTTTCCTTGAATATTTTGTGTTAACAGTTCAGTTATCATATTGCATAGAATCCACATTCCTTTCTAATAGTTTCATTTTTTTTATTCACATACTGCTTTAAATAACATTTCAATCTCAGTTCACTTTTGTATAATCCTTGTATTTTTTTATTTCTTCTTTTTTTTTTCAGTACTGTATTGGTTTCCTACAGATGCTATAGCAAATTACCTCTAGCTGAATAGTCCAAGGGTCCCCAATCCTTCCTCTGTTTGCACAATGGTATAAGTCAGAGGCCTGTTAAGCAACAGCAGGAGGTGAGTGGCAGGTGAAGAAAGCTTCATCTGTATTTGCAGCCTCTCCTCAACTCTAGCATCACCACCTCAATTTCCCCTCAGATCATCAGGCATTTGATTCTTATGAGACACCAGTCCCTAGTACCAAAAAGTTTGAAGATCACTGATAAGATTTTTATTTTCTTACAATTCTGGAGATTAGAAGTCCAAAATGAAATAATCAAGTTGCCTTCCTCTTGGAGGCTATAAGGGAGAATCTGATTTTTTTGACTTTTCTAGTTTCTAGAGTCCACGTCTTCATGGGATTTATGACCTCTTCCTTAATCTTGAAAGTCAGCTGCGTAATGTCATCAAATCTCCATCTCTCTCTGAAATTTAGTTCTGTCACATCTTATTCTCTATCTTAGACCTCTCTATTTTTTCTTGTGATTTCATTGGGCACACCTAGTCTAATTCAAGATAATCTCCCTCTCTCAAGTTCCTTAAACTAATCACACCTGCAAAATTATTTTGCCACATAAACTAATACATTCACAGGTTTAGGGATTAGGACATAGAATTCTTTGGGAGACCATTATTCTCTTACCACAGTTATGTCTCTACTTTCTCAATATTCCCAATCTTTTTCTTCTATGACTTTTTGCAAATCTGAGGAAATCTCACCTTTTTTAAAATCTTCCAAAAATAAAAATTTTGAATAGTTGCATTCTAACCTGTTGAGTTCCAAGATAAAATTTAGTTCTATTTATGCAACTTATCTCAACTTTAAAGTTGCTTAACACTAGCAGTTGGAATGTTTTGGGTTTTTTTCCTACTTTTAGTAAATAATTTTCTATTGTATTGAGATTAGTTTGATTTTCTATTACTCCACCACTTAATATGAACCAGTCACTTAGTTACTTAGTATGAACTATTAATAATAGTTCATTGTAATGAGGGGGAACAGTTTGTCACCCTAAAATATATCTTTTTTTGGATATTGATTATTTTAATTTTTTTTATTTTTTAAAAATGAAAGACTCAAAAGAAACCTTTTACTTTCTCCCTAACTGCCTAGAAAAATTTAAATAGAAGACCTGCTCCATGAAGGAGCTGTCATCATAGATAACTGCAGTTTAATCTGAACAAATGTGTGACAGGTAAGAACTTAGTATGGCCCTTTGATCAAGGTCCTTTTTGTACCCCATTGTTAAAAATAGACCAGCAAACATTTGTTTACCACACGTTTACTTTTGCATTTTCATGTAAATTACCTGCCAGTTCTTTAACATCCCAAACACTAACACCCCTTCTCTTCAGCTCAGGATGGCTTTCAAACCTCAACTGTCTGATTTTTCTTTGGCTCTATATTTTTATAGAACACCTGTATGTAAGTACATAATAAATGTTGTTGTTTTCTTCTGTTAGTCTATCTCATGTCAGTTTGCTTATTAGAACAGCCAAAAGAACTTAGAAGGGTAGAAGGAAAATTATTTCTTCTCCCATAGAGTAGTTTGTATCATACACATGAATAGAGCAAATATATTTTCCAAAAATATATCTGTAAAGTTTAATTTAAGTTTAACTCTAGTTTTTCTGTACATATATAGTTCATCTTAGGTACAATGGGCACCAAATATGAAGGAATGTTGGTTTAGAAAAATTTTATATCAGATTTTTGTCTATAGAAATGTTTGTTTCCACATCTTTGCCATTTCTACACATCTAAATAGTTATTTTTCATAGACTCAATCTAAAACCTTTTACCTATCTGGCTATAGTTTTGCCTATGAAAACTGAGCAACCTAAACTGTTGATCTTGGTAAGATGTGATATCCTTCACTGGGTAGGAGCATCTCATATGGTTTCATGCTGACAGAGAACTATAGCCAGAACCAAGCTTATAGTCATAATTTGCATGCAAAAAATACTCTAACATATCAATTTATTTAGTTCACCCAGCTCCACTTCCAAAAATAGCATAATCTGTCCATTTATTTTAATCTTCATTATAATTTCTCTCACTCAAGTACTACATTTTTCACTTGTATCCCTGTAATTTAAATCTCTTCCTCCCCATTACATCTCTCTGATCTGTTGTCTTAGGACAATAAAGGCAAACAAAAAGGATCATTTGAAAACCCAGGTCATGTAAAATAAAAATTATTAGTATGATCTTCATTCAAGGCCCTGAAAGAACTACTTTCTGCTAAGCTCTCCCATCTTACCTCATCACTTTTCCGTCTTGTGTCATGCTTCAGTCACCCTGGCTGGCTGTCAGTTATGTGCTGAGCTCTTTTCCACAAAATAGATTCACCATTGTTTCTCTACCTGCCTTAAATTATCTTCTTCAATATCTTCCCATTGCTGACGCTTTCTTCTCTTTCAGGTCCAAGTTTAAATGGCACCTTTTTAAAGAGGATGTCTCTGACTACCCTTTCTAAATTGGAATCTCCCAATCATTATCTATGATTTAATTCTATATTTCCAGACACTTCTCTAAAATGTTAATTCCATATGTCAAGAACTCTTTCTTATTTTTATTGTATCTCTAGGAACTTGCATACTATCTTATGTATAATAGGCAATCAACTGGTATATAGCAAAAATATGAATTAATAAGTGAATAGATTATGAAGAGAGGGAAGTTTACCTTATTTCTCTCATCACCAATTTTTGACTTTCATGCCAAATTTATAAATTTTACAGATGCAAAGCAATGTTGGAGAAACATTTAAAGAAGATATAAAATCAAAGAGAAAGTCCCACAAAGTAGAAAAAAGTCATTTCCAAACACTTCACCCACAAGTTATGACATTGCAACTTGAGAAAACACCTATGGAAATTTAGTCATGCAAGCTCCATTTAGCTCAGAAAATGTGTAGAAATTGATTGAATGAGCAGTTGGTGATATTATAGTCAGGCTCTCTGGAAGTTAATTGGGAAGCATTGTGAAAAATCCTGACATTGTAAAGGTAGCTCTACTGGCTTCCATTGTGCCCTAGACACTCATCACACAGAGTCACTCTCCACTATTACAAAATAACTGGATGCTTCTGAGTCTCTGATGACTCCTATAAATAGCCTCCTAAGAAAACAGAAGAAGAGGGAGTGATGAGCTGGAGCTTGAACTTTTATATTTGGAAAGAAAAAGCCTCTAATCTTGTGAGTTTTTACTTCCTTCAAGAAATATTTTTATTCTTCTCTAAACAAAGACAAATTACTATTTCTTCCAAGGTTTCTTTTTGTAATGTTCTCATGAAAAATCCAGCATTGAATTTAATTATTTTCTTTTCCTGGTGTGTTATTTATGTATCTGTATCAGTTAGTTATTGTCATAAAACAAACACCCAAATCTCATGCTTAAAACACCAAATGACCGTGCTTTATTTCTCATAAGTCTTCATTTTAAGTCAACATTTTTTTTTTGCTCTGAAGTGGGCTTGCTCATGTGTCCAGGTTAGATGGTGGTCTAGGCCTCATCTGGAACAACATGACTATTCTCCATGTATTTATCATCTTTATCATCTGTTATATTCTAGTCATTGTGTTCTATACTGAAAATACAAAAGTTAATAAAATTCTTTGAACTTGAAGTGGATGGTATCAAAGAGGAATAATGATATGAAAACAAATAGTGCATTTAAATACCATAGGCACTATGTGAGAAATTTGGGGTGTACAGAAAGGATATTAGAAAGAAAATGCTCAATCCTGAGTTGAATAAGCAGGAAGGATCAGGATGAACTTTGTGATATATGTTACTTAAATGAAGTCAAAATTGCCAGATCTCTAAGCTAGAAAACAGCGTTCTTGGCATAAAGCACAGTTGAGCACAACCACAGACATACGAGACAAGCAATATTTTGGGCGCCTGAAGAGTATGTGTTATGAATACAATAGTACTAGATAAGACTGAAGGACTAGACAGGGGTCATGGGGATTTTGTATACTGCGATGAGTTTAAATTTTGCCTTAGACACTAAAATTAATAATAATAATAATAATAATAATAATAATAATAATGATGATGATGATGATGAAGTTATTACTAACATTTATCATGTTTTTGCTATGTACTAAGGCTCTTTTAAATGTTTTGCATGCCTTTTCTCATTTAAATCTTCATACACCTCTATAACATGCTACTACTATTATGCTCATTTTTAAGATATAGTTATTAAAGAAACTCTAAATAAACTTATACATTAACAAAATAGGTATTAATGTAGGATTCAGTCCCATATGTGTTGGCTTAAATTCTTAACCACTAGGCCATATTGCCTATCAACGAGAAGATAATAAATAGGTTTAAGTAGGGAAAGAATATGATCAGATTTCTATTTTATAAAACATTTGTTTGCAGAACTGTAGAGGAGATAAGAAATTGCAGACAGAAAAATCATTTAGTAAGATATGAAAACAGTTCTTTTCAGAAATAATGATTTAAAGTTACACATTAGCAGTGGGAACAAAGAGATGAATCCAAGATCCTTTAAAAGGATTTGGTATAACATACTGGCTATATAAGGAGAGGTAAAAGGCTAAAATGACTCCAGGGTTTCTGACATAATTGACTAAAAAAGATGGTGATAGCATGGAGGTGAAGAGTCTAGATTCTAGGGAGGCTAACTTACCTGAGTTTAGACCTTAGCTCTGCCACTTACTTAATTGGCTAGGTGCTTCAATTTATTTATGTAAAATTGGGGAAATACCTGCTTTAGCAATTTGTTGTAAAGACGAAATGATTAAATGGCTATAAAATGCTTAGCTGTGTGTCTGATACTTAATTGATATTTAATACTATTCACTATAAAAAGAGGATGAGGAATTTGGGAAACGTTTGTGAGTAAAGTTTGAAACATGTTTAGGATGAGGTTCTGTTGAATTGGTGGATCTCCAGAGTTCAGAAGAAGGATCTATGCTAAAAAGTTATATTTTGTAATCCTTAGCATATAGATAGTTTAAGTTCTGTGTGGTTATGATAACAGAAAAACAGATGGCCACAAGAGAAAAGCAGCATTTAAGTGGTGAAGGGACTAAAATGCTGAGAAACCATAGTTAGAGAAAAAAGAGGAATGGTCAAGAAAAGAAAAGAAAAGCTTCTGAAGTGATAAAGTACTAGAGAGCAACAAATGCTACAAAAGGTTAAGTAAGATGTGAATGATATCTCTAACTTAACATGTCCAAAGAGGATTTTGTGATTTTTCCAGCCATTTGTCAATCTTTGTAAATGGCACTACTAATTATCCAGGGGTAAGACCTAAATCATGGGCACCATTCTTGATTATTCTTTTTGTTTCATTGTTCCTCCTTCAATTCTGCAGTAATCAAATCCTTCAAATACAAAAAATGAAGAAGTCTTGCCCTTTTTCATCACCTATACCACTAATCTCTAGCCAATAAAAGAATGCACAAAATAGTTCTATTTCTAGTACATAATATTAAAAAAAATTGAAGTTTCATACATGATGAACTCCCAACTTAAATTGCTTGTCATGCTTCATAGCATATAACAGGATGCTGAACTAATAAGCATACGAAAAATTTTTTACCGAATTTAAATAAGTCATTTTATCATGATGGGAAGATGTGAAACCTTTGTAAGCTACTTAATTTTGGCAATAAACTATTCTGTACATTCACCATAATGCTAAATGACTCTAGTGGGGAAAATACTTTGACAAACTTAAAATGCTTCTTAAGCATCATGATTAATTGTTGTATTTGTGTTAACCTTATATTGAGGGCATTTTCTTTCATTCAATGCATCCTATTTACAATCTAGTATAAAATTATTCATATATTTGTTTCTCCTGAATAGCTGTTATGGTTTATACTTTCTAATAACTTGAGTTAAGCATTTTAAATGTATGTTTCCATTTTCATTCTGGCTTCCTGAATCCTTAGAGGAAAAAATATGAATCACATTACCTGTGTTGACCTATTTTATAATCTCTTACCTTGGCTCTAATGTTTTATATTTTACTAATTTATTAAATATGCTTTTTGTTATAAGCTAGCTTAAATTCTCTGCAGAAGAGGTAAGTTACAAGCAAACATATTTGATTGTTAAAAGTCCAAGAAAATGGCGCACAAATCAAACTGAGACACATGACCAATTAAAGAAAGTGACAGCTCTATCATAGTTCTCTCTGTGCTCCAAGTGGGTGGTGATTCTGTAACTAGTGTAGAAAGCTCAAGTACACCTAACAACAACAACAACAACAACAACAACAAAGCCAAAAACACAAAAAAGAATTGTTTAAAGACCAAGAGTCTCACGAGAAAAAAAAATGTAATACTATAAACAGGCTAAGTTGTATACATATTTGAGTTGTTTTGTCTCCCAAAAGAAGCCAAATTATAGGAAGCTGCTAGTCTTAGCAGTCCAGCCTTGGAGGTTCTAGAAACTAGTGAGTTCTAAGTAAGATGTGAGGCTACATTTGAAAGCACTTCAACTCAGTCCCCAAAAAGCTCCTAGATGTCCTGGGAAGAAGAGAGGTGTATGATATAATAAAAGATCTCTGTTGTTAGAATCACTAAAAAGTCTAATGCGGGACCAACTTTCAAAGAAGTGGAACACTGTAATAGAAAACTATTTCCCTA
This sequence comes from Macroglossus sobrinus, assembly GCA_004027375.1. Taxonomy (NCBI): domain Eukaryota; kingdom Metazoa; phylum Chordata; class Mammalia; order Chiroptera; family Pteropodidae; genus Macroglossus; species Macroglossus sobrinus. The sequence continues at coordinate 622,352 of PVKZ01000517.1, forward strand.
TAGGCTGGGAAAAGGAGTAAACCCTGGAAAAAGGCATGAGATAGTACGGCAGTCCAGGAGGGTTAGAAGTGAGAACAGATGTCTCCCTCATTGGGAGTCTCCAAGAGGTGCATGTTAGGGGAGTGCCTCTAAAGTCTTCTCACTGAACAGAGGGATATTAAGTCAGCAGAATAATAAAGAGATCTTGAAATGATCTCGTATAAGACTTAGAAGTAGTTAAAATCTATGGTAACATTCTGGAAATATATAGCAAAATCTTATAAAATTAGAGCAATTTCCTTATTTCTCATATACTCATTAACCCACAGCAACTCAGCATTTCTATACTCTCATAACAATGTATTCAAGCAATGGTCACTAATGACATCTTATTGTCAAATATAATAGATTCTTTTATCATCATTTTATGCAATTTATTCAACACATATTTATGAAATGCTTACTAAATTCCAGGATGTATTCTGGGTGCCAGTGACACAATTAATAATATTGTAGTATTCTAGTAGGGTAGAGAGATTAGGCAGGCATACAAGTAAAACTGTTTTCCAATAGTTTTTTTTTTTTTCCTGGTGCACTTGGGTTTTCTAAATTTATAATAGAATTATAGATGAAGTATTGAAGCTGTTTTGCTAGAGACTTAAAAACAAGTTAATTTTACCACAACCCAAACCCATTCATCCCTGTAGAGTTCTCAAATAAAATAAATATATGTGTAAATTCAAATGAAAAGTAAGAGACAGGTTACTACTTTATTTTTGTCTAGGTTTGTGCTTAATACTTTATTGTAAAGACCTCTAATAAATGCACTAAAGCATCTGAATTAACCTCAAAGCCTAAGTAAGACAATCTTTGTTTCCAAGACAAATCTTACCATGCTTCAGATTCCAAAGCTCCAAGCTATAAGCATTCCCTCAATTTAGGGATAAAAGTAATCATAACTAAGAAAACACTACATCTTGCATATATTGATGGATGGTTCTTGGTTTGTCCCAGCTCACTTTTTTGTAAGAGGGTCTCCTCATTAACTGGGGATATAAGACACCTCCCAAGTCAACAGCTTCACACACTAGTACACCATGTTTTGGCCTATAGTAAGTTTTCCCACATCTTCTCAACAATAATTTGAATATAGAAAGTATGTTTTAAATAAGATAAAATAACACCAAAATCATGTCCCACAGTCTTACATAAAAGAAAATAAGGAACTCTTTAAGCACATCATTCACAAAGTGATATCAACTTTCTAAGGCTCTACACAATTAATAATACATCACTTATATGGGATATGAATTTTTTTACTTCAAAATATGATATTTGAGTATTTTCTAATTTACAATGTTTGTGATAAAAATTTAGAAAGTAAAAATCAGTAGTGATAATTACCCCAAAACCTTTACCCAGAAATAATTTCTATTAATATTTTGAAACATATATTTTTGGCCTTTTAAAAAATACAATTTTTATTTAAATAAAAATAAAGTCACACTGCAAATACTTGTTTTTTAACACACCCCATTTATATAATACATCCTGAGTATCTTGCTATAGTATTTATGACTTTTTTGCAATATTACTTTTAAGACAATTCTTTATTCTATTTATAACGTACAGCAATTTATATCACAAATATCCTATTATTGACCTCCACATTGTTTATTCATTATCATTATTAGAAAAAGTGATATAACATATAGTCTTTTGAAAATATATTTTTTACATATCCATCATTTGTTCATTAGGACAAATGCACGTGAAGTCGAATTATTATGTCAAAAAGTTGACATGTATTTTTAAGTGTTTGATATAGACTATCAAGATATGTTCACAAAAGTTGGTAAAAATACAAAAATTCCCCCAAATATGAAAGCATTAATTTCCTACACTTTCTCAAACACTAAACATTGCAACATATTCTTTGCATTTCGATTGTTAATCTACATTTCTATATTTGTTAATGGAATTTAAATTAGTGTTATTGGTTAGGCATTAGCATGTTTAGCACAAAGCTCATCACTACTTCAAAGAAAACAAAAGACTTCAAAGATAGAACACTACGTACTGCTGTATTTAACTTCAGAGAAAAAGAAAATAGAAGTTCCTTACAAAGATACGTTTCCGCAGGCCACTAAATGATCTGTACTTTAACAGGAGTGTTTTAACAGCAAGTAAGTAAACCCAACCAAAGCTAGCTCAGATAATAGGAAAAAATTATTTATCATGTTTCTTTAAACAACCCTAATGAGCCACAGAAACACTAGAACTAGATATTCAATTGCTCTCTAATATGTCATCTCTCACTTCTGCTTCTCTCTGTCCATTAATTTTATTCTGTAGCCTGTAAGCTTGGAGTTAAGAAAAACATTTTCTGATTTCAAATATAAGAATTCTTCTGTTTCCAATTTAATGCTTTACTTGAGTCAGATTTTTATTAAGGCAATCTGATGCTATAATTAGTAGCTTTTATTACATTGTTGTAGTAGGGAGATGAAGTTATACCAAAGAAAAAATATTAATCCTGTGAAAAGAGAAAAGCAGGTTAGGCAATCACTATATGATTAGTACCTATTAATCATATACATTCTCAAAGCCTCTGCTCTGAAAATCTTGACAAAGAGTACCCTAAAGAATCTCTTGCATGTTTTATCTCTGGAGGTGAGAGAAGGATGATCACTTGTTTGGACATGATTTTCGTTCATGTTTTGTTTAAGCCTTGTTGAATTGAAATCGCTCACCCAACTTATCCTACTAGATACTGGAAATATAATGGCATAATTTTCTAGGAATTTGGGGAAAAAAAAGAATTTCCTTTTGCTTATATACCCAAAGGTAGAGATGAGAAATTCAGTAACCAAGTCTATCTGACTCAGAATAATGTGTTCAGTTTCAGTGGAAGTATAGAACTCACTGAAACAAAATTTATTTGTGTGTCTGTCAGATCTGTCCTAAGACACCACCAGTTGTCGATGAGAACTGGCGTCATCACAGTATAGGATCTGCATACCTACACAGCTACCAATACATGTAGTACCTAGCTTTCATTTATCAAGGCATAATTAATTTAAGGCTACATTATCCATTTTATATTTTCAAACCTTTAAGTCATTATTAATCCAATGTATTGCTAAGTTAACTGCAGCTAATCATTTTCTATGTGAACGATAAATATTTACTTTGTTGATTTAAGTTACTAACAATCAAAGATAAAATTGGAATTTTATATAAAAAGAGTTAGTTGCATGAGTTATATACCATAATTACTCAATAAAAGAACCATTGACTTCTCTTGTATAATATATGTCACATTTTCTGTGGACATCATCAGTCTTAAAGTAATTAAATTGCATATAATTTCTGTCCTAAAGATTTTAACCGCCCTACAACTATGTTCATATGAATTCCCCATGTCTGCTCAAGATGACTCAAGAGGTAAATAGTCTTCTAAAATACAGGAATCATGAATATAGATATTCAATATACAACGCTTGTTATAAAGGTTACAAGTTCAACTCTAATATAGATTAGTAATGATGCATTATCATTATACTTTAAAGGTCCCTGGAAAGGAGTCAACAATTTGATGCTAGTTTCCAGGAAAAAATGTTACAAATATCTTTTCTTCATCAGTAAAATTTACTTAATTCACATAGGAAAAAGCTTTTATGGAAAGAGCCCAAAACCTTAGAGAGATCAAATTAGACAACAGTAGAAAGAAAAAAAATAAATGATGAAGATCCCACTATTTTCTTACACAAAGAAGCATAATTTTATTTTAGCTGTTGTCAATCTTCAACCTTAGATGAAAAATACTTTATGCCATATATGCTATTTATTAATAACCATCTACTATTTCAAAGATAAACTATATCTTAGTTTTAAATAAAAAATACAATATACCATAAAATGTTATTCTTTGATAATTATTCAGTTGCAAAGTCCCTCTATTCTGTCATCTATGGAGATATGAATTAGGCTAGCAGATTCAGTTACTATTAATTTTACCCAGAGATCAAGTTCATAACTAGATAAACAGTTGAGAAAATTTGAAATTTAAATTTGGAATTATGAAAACTATTTAATTTAGAACTAGTAAAGTCTTAAGGAAGAATTTTATCATAATATCTCAAGTTGCATGCCTTTTGAACTAATTGCAATATATTTAGTATGAATTACTTTCTATTCATTTGTCAACCCCTCCCTATTAAAGATTAGTAAAGTACTGGCAAATATGGCAAAATACTAATTCAAGTGTTCTCCACTTAGCCTCATATGAATCTGTCATCTTTTCCTGTTTGTAGTAATAATTGTTGATGTATACTAAATCGAGAAGCTTTTCTAATTCTGTTGGAATTTACTTAGAATCACTTTCAGACATGGGAGCCATTTTGCCTTTAAAAACCCTGGATATTGTTCTTATCTTGTTACTCTTTAATTAATCTTACTCTATTTGTCTACAAGGCTTAATAAATTTACTCATTCAATAAATTTGAGTACCTATTATGTGTCAGTCAGTGTGCTAGGAGTCAAGTTTACAAAATTAAATACATGTGGACCCTTTCTTTTAGATGCTTCATCCATGATGAGAAAGAGACAGGGAAATGTTGGTAGGGAGGGTCGGGGGTGGAGGGCGGGGGTTGTATAAGGCTATGGAGGGCAAAGAAAAGAATGACTATCCTTGAGAATTGGGAGAATTTTTTTAAAAATAAAGCAAAACAACATTTCTCCTGAGGTTTGAAGAGTGAAAATGACTCTATAGTGTACAAGGGGGATAAAAAAAAGTTATCCAAGACACTGGGAATGACATTTTCTATCAGAGACTCTCCTATACACACCGCACAACTAGTATTAGTATTCTCATGAAATATTTACAATGAAAAACATGAATCTGGATATTTTTCTTCTACCTTATTTTTCAATTGTTTCTCCAAGTTGCTCTCATGCTTTCCAAAGCACCTGTCCGAGAGTTCACACTCAGACCCTCACTGGCCATCCAAACTACTAAGGTCTTATCTTGCCAGACTCCCTGATTCCATGAAATAAGCATAGCATTCACCACTCTGGATTCGTGGCCAGTGGTGTTTCACCTTTGCCATCATACCTCACTCAAGTGCTATGCCATACTTATCATTTTTTTTCAGAACTAATTATTCTTTTGTATTTTGCTTCTTGCAGTGGCAGTTTAATGCATTCAATGGCTTTTTTAAAAAAATGTAAGCATGTAGAAAATTGAAAAATAGGCTGTTCCCATTGCAAAGAGGAATATTTTTATATCTTTATGTTGTTATTGTGTCTTTTGTATAATATCTTTTTTTCTTCTTTTACATTTGAAGGAAATTTAGAATAAAGCAATCAAAATTTTTTCAATTATAATAATATTCAAAATGATGCTGCTATTTCAGCAGCAAAACTCTATTCAAATCCTTAACTTCTTCATGTTCCACTATATGGTCCTTATATAGCACTGACCTGAATGGAAGAAATGGAGGAAAATCAATGTTTATGTTTAATACTTTTAAAAGGTTGAAAAATCAGAGAGACTGGGTAAAATGGCATGGATGATAGGAGCTTTGTTCATCTGCTCTTGGCAACCACATCAAAGGTATGATAGAAACAGCAAACAGCAAGCAGAGTCTCCTGGAGTCTAGATGAGCAGAAACCCAACAACTAGGGAGAGAAATAAAAATTACCCTGTAACAGAAGGCAGGAGGGGGCAAAGACATGAGGCTGCCTGGTTCCCAGTGGCTGAGTGGGGCAGAGGCTATTGCAGCTGCAACTGGCAACTGTGGGCATTCCTCTTAAAGAGCCTATGTCCGCAACTAGACTTTCGTGGTGACCCATTCATTCTGAGCACCAGCTCTGGGTTGGCTGCTAGAAGAGTGAGGGGGACCAGGTATTCCTATATAGGTATAATATTTAATTTCACAGTTATTTTTCTTGCTTCTATAAAATGATCTATCAAAGATCATCCTCATGTATTTTAGAAAAATATTTTTAATGAGGTATAAATGTAGTTTAAGATTTTAAGTTTGTTCACATGTCAGTTCATTATTTTATTTTTGATATCTAGTAAATATTCATTAAAATCTAAGTTCACTATATAAAAAATAGTAAAACAAAATTAATTTGTATAAAACTCCCATCCTCTTTCCACACAAAATGCAGAATTTAATGGGACCAGGTGATATGTGGCTGAATCGTACAAAAATTCTTTCTACATTAGCACAAGTAGCCCTTTGGAAACTAAGTATTCAATTCCTGTATCTCCATGGTATATTACTTTTTAACACTTGCTATATATTTTAATAAAATTGATTGAAAGTAATATTCACTAAATGTTTTGGAAATTTTCCAATCTATGTTAATACTTAATTGAAATGTGCCTATGGCACTTAACATATATTATTAGCCTTATACTGATTGTTGCTTGGTTTTTCATATGACTAAGAGAAATTGTAAATAACAGTGATGCCTTTAGGGAAGGAGACTGGAAATTATAAATCTAAGATTAATGAAAATGACCTTTCCGCACAAATGTTAGTCAAAGAAAAAAAATGAGTTGTTAGTTATGAAAAATAAACGAAGAAAGAGTGCTTTCATATCCCACTTCTACTTTCCAATGTCTTAACTACTTACTTCATATTTTCTATGGATATACTTTTTTGTATCAAATTTTATTCTATCTTATAGTATTCTATCTACTTTTATCTAATTTCTCTAGTTTTGAGTTCAAAATATTTATTTTGTTAATAACATAATAAAAAGTGTTTTTTTTGATATGAGTGTTATTTGGCCATTTCTGTGTTTTTTCTTACAGTCATAAAAAATGAGTTGAGATGGATGAATTCTGAATTATGTTTAAATAATAGAGACTTAAGAAAAACAAAAAGAGATATGTATATGTAGAAGATTCTTTTGGATTCATTCTACAGATATTTAATTTACAATTGTATTTCACATACAAAATATTGTGCTGCTATGTAGCTAATTAAAAATAAAGAAAAAATAAAAATTAGTTAAATTCAGTAAATATGACATAGGCACACAAGCAATTAGAAAATCAACTAAAATGTATAAAAATGACAAAAACCAAGTAGTTTAGAGACAAACATTCTTCCCGACTTTTCCTTTATATCTATGAAAAAGTCTTAATTACTCTCTTTAAGTTTAACAAATCATCAGAAATTGTATTAGAGAAATTAAAGCACAAGAATTTTGCAGGACTTCTCCTAGTTAATTCTCAAAAAGAGTTTCTATCCAAAGATTAAAAGTCATCAAACTCTATTATTATTATTGAAGACATGTACTGCTTACTAATTTTAATGGAAGCAATAGGAATTTTTCTCTGAATGATACTAAACACACATATAATTAGAAATGTTTGGATTCACTTGAGAAATCAGAGCTCTTGTTAGCAAATCTTTTGTGCAAAGAAAAACTGTGGTTACAACAGAATATAAAATTATGTACAAGACACTTGAGAAAGTATGTACATAGATACATAAAATTAAAAAGGAGTACATATGCTTTGGATTTCTCTTTCTGAAATAACCACAAATGACGTGGACAACCACATGATATACAAATAAACAAAAAAATATTTACAGACAATAACTTTACCAGTCAGTAGAGGCTGAGGGTAAGAGTGGCAATATTTGCACATAGCTAACATCTACTCCTTTATCTACATTCATTCATTCAAAAGACATTTATTAATCCTTCTACATTTAAGGATGACCATCTTAATTCTATCTTCTCTTATGATTTTATTTCTGAAAACACTCTTCTAGTTTGTCTACCACTGCTCTGATCCTCTACTCACTTGCCTCCCCACTCTGCTCAGTTCTTCAATGTGGGTCATCCCTAAGCCTCTGGAGTCTGTGTCTTATTTCTTGTCATTATATCTGTAATCTATTGTTTTCTAGTACAGCTTCAATTATCATCTCAGATAGCTCAGAATCCTATATTTCCAAGTCTGCGTCCTCTCCCAAACTTTAAATCTGAATTTTTACTTTCATGATACCCTTGGCCCTTGGATATCTCTACCTGAACTTAACACATCTTAAACAAGCCTCTCTCCACAAGAGTTTTATACTCCCTACTGTCTCTTCTTATGTCTTAAATGTCCCTTGATCTCCCTCCTCTCTCCCATCACTCTTGTCTAGAGGCTCAGGTTTGATGCTTCTTTTTCAAATGTCCAGTTCTATCTTCCAAGCAGAAGAAAGCCCCCTGCCACTTTCTTTAAACTCCCATAAACAAGACTGCATTATGGCTGTTTGCTTTCAACTAAAATTGCCTTTTGATTTTTAAATTTCTATTTTTGACAAATATCCCTAGTCTTTCGAGGTAAGAACTTTGAATCAACTTGATTTTTTTTTTTATCTTCACAGTTAGTAATTAAAAATTGTAGCTATTCCTCTGCAGAAGCCTCTGGTTCGATGCCTTATTTTAGAATTTCAGATTTCTCTTCTTGAGCAGAAACTGCTTTTCCTTTCCTCTAAGCTCTACCAAACAAAGTGTTTTATTGTTATTCCTGTATAATATTTTACCCTTAACTATCATTATACTGAAGATAACAATGATACCTTCTTCATCTGATTATCTACCAAAACATTAAACATTAATAATTGATAAATTTCATTATTTACTAATATGTTACTCTTATATTGGCTGTACTTGTACTAGTCTATCTGGTATACTAACCTCTTAAAAAGAGGTATCATACCTATTTACTATTCTGTTAAATTCTGCTTCACTTCAGATTTTATAATCTTTATCTTCTTTATAATCATTATCATCACCATCATCATTATAATCATCATCACTGTCATCGTTATCATTATTCTTATAGTGCTTTACATTTATTCACAGATGTTTCATTTTCAAAAAATTTCATATGCTTATTTGTTAAAATGAATACCATAACATTTAAAAATCATATTACTAATTTTCCAGAATATAAAAAATAATATGAAGCACTCAGAAATATGTAATAATAATGTTTTCTGAATTTAAGAAGTTTAAACTTTATAACAAATAAGTAATAAATAATATATATCTATAAACTTTCAACTAGGATTTGAGGACCTATGTCTTAAATTTGAATAATTCTTTACTAGTATTCCTTGAAGTGCATTGTTGGGAGCCATTTTTGCTGAATGCCCTATAAACAGGGTTAAAGTTGCCTGCAAGCTAGAAGTTTTGCAGAGCAGGTGGGCTCTGTACTGAAGGAGAAAGTTTGGCTTAATGTAAACAGTTGAATGTTCTTTGCCCCAAGGAATAAGAGACAGAAAACAGGAACAGGGAGGTTTTGAGAGAACTTATGTAAATGTCAACAATTGTTAGAATATCTGTGGGTTTTGCTTCCCATGCATTTCCAAGGGTATAAATATGCTGTGCTTAATAAACTCGGGGCACAGTATTCACTGTTAGCCCTCCTGACTCTATCTCTTTGTCTCTATCTTTTGTCTCTCTCTATCTTCTGTCTCTTTCTCTCTCTCTCTCTCTCTCTCTCTCTCTCTCTCTCTCTCTCTCTCTCTCTCTCTCTCTCTTTTTGCAATCCTCACTCCCCCTCTTGAGAACTGTTTGATCTTAGCTGGCTGGCTCCAGCAGTGCATAGAATTTCTTCTAAATTTTTCTTCTTTAACTGAAGTTATGCTAGTGCAGGTGTAATAATATGAGGGTAATACACAACTCCTTATTACATTTTTCTGCTTTCAAATATCTCCACCGAGCCTATGTTAGGAAAATATTTCTTACCTAACAGTATTATATTTAACAAACATGAGTGCTTTCTGAGATACAGAGAAATCAATGGAAAAGATATTCTAATTTTTGAGAGAAAAGCCCATGACTATATGAAAACATTAACCACTAAGTAGGTCAGTGCTCCTAAACAACCATTGACATGATTTAAGAAAATGATTTTATTTTTTCTCTTGGTTTAATGGATATATCTTAGAGTTGCCATCCTAAAGATTTATCACATTGGTCTACAAGCATCAGAGACCTCCTAATTCTTTATTCCTTTGTGATACTGTATATTCAAAGCCTCAAACCATTTTTATCCTTTATTTCATCACATTAAATATCAACAACTAACTTTTCACACTAGTCAACCATAGGGTCTAAGCAGAAAGCAACACAATGAAACCTGAAAAACTAACCTTGATTTAGCACCCTAGTAACTAAAAAGGAGAAAAGAGAAGGGAAATGTAAAACGAAATAAAAAATGATGAGTATCTATTACTAACAAAACACACATTAGATAGTTAAACACGTTACCTCTTTTAATCTTTATAATTTAGAGTGATAAGTTTTATTTTTTATTTATATCCAAAAAACATGAAAACCTCAGGGATCTTAAAAAGGTGAAGCTGATATTCAAATCCAAGATTAGTTTTTAATCCGCTCTAAGTTCTCACTAACCAAAGAAACCAAATTTTAAACAAAAAATAAAAGATAACTGAAAAAATTTAAAACTCATTTATGTAATTAAGAAATCATATAAAGAGATCTTGAAATTTTTTTTTTACCTCTTTGTAAAGTTTGAGTTGTTTTGACATTTAAAACGGGAGGTTTAATTTGATGACCACACATATTCCTTCCAAAATAGAAATATAAAGTTATTTCTCAGTAAAAAAGATATATATTGAGTACACAAAATCTATATAGTAACAGATGCTTGGGGTACAGTAGTTAGACATGCAATTTGGCTTCAAAGAAGGTGCTAAAATATTATGACATGGTATCATTTGAGAAATGCAAATGTCTAGTTTAATAAAAGTTTAGTAAATCAGAAATGACACCAATTTTAGCCTTGGAGGTGGATAGGATTTCTTGGAGGGATGCAAACTCTTGGTACTCCAAAGATTCCTCTGTGCTTACAAATTAAAAGAACATTTACTAGAGTTACCCTTGCTCCAAATTTATGCCCAATGTATAAAATAAAGACTCCTTGACCAATCATAATTCATTGGCCTATGCCTTTAAGTTCAGGCATCATCACACAGATTCTCTAAACCAATGAGTTAGCAAAAATATACCCTGAGACCTTGAAAGCTGAGTACTTCTAGATCTTTGAGGAACTCATGCTGCAACCTATCTTGGCTCAGCAAGAAAATGAGCACAACATGAATATAATGTTAATTGTTTCATGATATTCAATCTAAATTGTATTTCTACCTTGTCAATAAATTTTGAATCTAATTTGAAAGACAAAAAAATGGTTTATGTTTACACATGAAACAATGAAACAATGAGCATCTAGTCTGCTGACCTAATCAAATCATTTCAAGCTATAAGGTCAAGAGGTCCTGACAGAGTTGGAGTCAGAAACCCTGAAGTTAAAATTTATAGACTCAAATTAAATACCTAATACTTGTTTTGACCCTGAAATAAATAAATAAGGTCAGAAATAATTAAAGAAAATGTAGTAGTGTCATACCAAGCTGTCATTTTTAATATGTCTGACACAGAAGCTGAGTCATTAGGTTCTGAAATTTTATTCACTTTATATTAAAACCTACATATTTAAAATTCATAAGTATCCCATACTGTCCTTTGTTTCTAAAATTAATACAGTTCTAAAACTGGAACTCGTAGGTTTGTTTAAGAACTAAATCCATGTTATTTTAACTTATGCAAAAGTACCTAGAGAACTAAGGATAATTATCCAAATAAATCAACCAAAAACAAAGTTTTGCAGCACTTGTATGTAATGAATATTGAAAAAGATGTTTTAGACTCACATTTTTCTGATATGTTCAATTCTTTCTTTTAGAGGTCTAAGTAACCATGATCTAATGAGTTTTGGAGTATTGGTAGGCAGAATAATGCCCCTACCAAAGACATGCACATTTTAAACTTTGGAAGCTGTTAAATGTTATGTTATTAGGCAAGGGGAAATTAAACTGCAGTTGAAATTAAGGTTACTAATAAAATAACCTTAAAATAAAAAGATAATCCTAGAAAACCAACTGATAATGAGATTTTCTTGGCCCAGTGTAACTGCAAGAGTCCTTATCAGTGTAAGAAGAAAGCAAGAGACTCAATGTTAGAGTGATGCAACATGATAAAGAATCCTCTGGTAATTGAACCCTTGCTGGCTTTTAAGGTAGAAGGATGCCCTGAATCCAGGAATTAGGCTGACTCAGAATGCTAGAAAAATCAAGGAAGTAGACTCTCCCCAGGAGCCTCCCCAAGAAACACATCCCTTCTACCACTTTGTTTCATGTAACTTTAAGCCACCAAGTCATGGTAATTTGTTATAGCAATGATGAGAAACTAATACAACTACATTTCAAAAATATATTACCAGTAGTTCCTGGATGGTTTGTTGATACTAATATTTCTAATACATAACACTGTGCCTGGCACATTGCTGAAGTAATTATATTTGACTGATTCCTAGATTAAACTGTCATAACAGAAAAAACAGAATCATACGGAAACAGTTTATTGAGTTCACACTTTACAATACCTGAGACAAACTACATGTGTAATTTGTTTTTTGAAGGACTTTGGAAAAAGAATAAGAATTTATCTTCAATTTATAATTTTTTTATATAGACAACAAAATTTCTCATGAGAATAAAATAAAAATAATACAATGGTATAAACATGTATAAGAAATGCAGAAGCAACAATACTAAAATACAACCAAAATATTGAAAGTCAGTGTAATTTATGGAAATATAAATCAGAACATTATTCAGAAAACCTCTCTTAGAATTATAAAAGCATAAATGGAATTCAGAATCTTCATTTTTAGCAGAAGTCAACTAAAACTGATAATTAGTAATTCCTACAAAAATATCTGTATTGTTGTCTATATCTATATAATAATAAAAATAATATTTTAATGACCATTTATTGCAAAGCAAATTCTTCTTGTCAAAAAAATGTCTTCCTATATCATCATCAATACTACTAAAATACATGATTAATGAATGATAAGAAAATTTGTATTTATTAGACAGTTCTATTTTGCTATTCCCCAAATATTCTTAATGAAAGAAAATGCAGAGGTGGAAAGAATAAAAAATAATTCATATAGGCTACTCTTTTCTAATAGTAATGCTGTGAGTTCATAGAGGGGAATACTATCTGTCACCCTTTTTTCAACAAAGCACAATTAAAAGTAATATATTAAATGTGAGGGAAAGGAAAGAGGGAGCAAACATAATATCTGTAATGGGATAAAGATATGATTAGAAATATCAGCAGATAGCTTTACTGTTCTGTTTGCCTAAGACATTAGAAAAAAAAATGACACTACAAAAAATAGCTCTATAAACTTCTTACCCTTCTATAATTTATGGAAAAGTGCTGTTTGCTTGTTTGTTTTTCTTAGATTTACACAAAACTGGGTCAGAATATGCCTATTTTGATCCCGCAAAATGAGTCAAATTGTGTTTTTCTCTGGAGTTCCTCAATGTGAGTCATAAATCATATTTGCTAGAATAATAATAAATAAATAAATGAGAAATAAATAAATGAGAAAACTTTGTTTTTGTCTAGTCTAGATTTCTTCTTTACATACAAAATGCCATTACTCCTGGGGAAAATCGAAATCCATTATAATAGATTAAATTTTTGAAATTGAGGGAGTATTTAATTTACTCTGAAGCTCTGATAAATATTAACTGGTTGAATTAGGAGAGCAGCTTAAGTAGAATATGAAGGGACATGAAAAGAAGAAAGTATATTTTAATGTATAATGATAAATTCCATTTAAGTAATAGAAGACTATATACCATCTCACTCATGAGAATAGATGCAAAAGTCATAAACAAGATTTTAAAGAGCTACATTCAGGATTGCATGAAAAAGATAGTATACCATGATCAATTCAAATTAATTCAGTAATACAAGAATGTTTTAACATTTATTTGTCTAGCTTCTTAGCAAATTAAAAGAGAATATTGCATGATCATCACAATCTTTATGAAAAAGTGATAAAATTCAATATCAAGTCATATAAAACTCTTTACAAGATTAAAATGGAGGGGGGAATAAAAACAAAAAAAAAAGTGTATCTTCCTAAAAGCAGAACTTTTAAAATTAAGAATATTATACAGATGTACATTATCATTTTTTCTATTTAACTTAATTTGGCAAATCATAGAACAGTGAAAAAAGGGGAAAATAAAATTATCAGACTAGTTAGTAATAGAAAAACATTACTATTTATTGATACTATGATTACTACATAAAAACATCAAATGAGTCTATAAAAAAATGTTATAGAGTTTAAGTGTGCCCGAATATAGATTTAATATACTAAAATAAAATTAAATTCTGTACACTAAGCAGAAATCATTAAAGAATGCAATCATCATCATCATCATTTTCATCAAAATAATTATTATTTATAATAGCAATCAAATATAAAGTATTTAAGAAATTCTTAACAAAAGATATGTAAAAGTTTTATAGAAAAAATATAGTTTTATTGAAACATGTTAAAGATTTAAATAATTAGAGAGATATACCATTCTCATTAACAATAAGACCTACAAATTTATGTATAGATTCAAGGTACTATCAATCAAAATTCTAATAGAGTTTTTTTAGAACTTGACAAATTAAATATGAAATTTATATGAAAAAAAACAGTGACCCCAAAGAGCCTGACACTAAAGATTCAATTTATATAGAAATAAATAGATAGTAAAAAAAAAAAAAAAAAAAAAAAAAAAAAAAAAAAAAAAAAAAAAAAAAAAAAAAAAACAATTACTGCTTCCTGGAGGAATGCAGAAGCTGACTGGAAGAAATCATGAGAGATATTACTGGCATGGTAGTTATCTTCTATAAATTGATAACCATTTGTGTTAGATACATATATGTCAAAATTCAGAAAATGATACACATAAGGTTTGTGTACTTCAAAATTGAGGGTAAGTTTATGAATCACCAAGTAATCTTATGAAACACTTACTCAAATATAATTGGTGCAACTTCTTTGAAATACAATGTAATAGAATCACAAAGTTGAAAGAAACATCGTACTATTCCACTTTTTTAGCAGTATATCTGCAGTAATTTATCAGAAATCATGTACAAGATATAGCATAATTTCTAATAGCAAAACAATTTAAAACAACTCAAGTAAAGAAAAAAAAGACTAAACAAAATTTTGTTATATTTACATAACAAAATATTTTATAACCATAAAAATAAATACAAAACATGCAATATGTGGATAATTTTTAGAAATATATTGATTTAAAATATTGTCAACAGAAACTACACAAGTAAAAAAAGCAAAATAAACAATATATTTTTAGGGATACTTTTGTATATGATAAAAATACTATTTTAAAATGGAGAATAATAAATCCAAATTCAAAATAACAGTTACCCTTGACCATGAGTCAGAAGGATGGGACAGTAAAGAAGTACTTATTTGATAATACAGTGATTGTTATACTTCAGTTCTTAAATGGAGCGATGAGTTCATAAGTACCAACTTTACTATTATGATTACTAACTGAAATATGTATTAAATATGTTTTATACATCAAATATTAGAAAATGAAATGCAAATTATATTTACCTACAAAAAATTTTGCATTCTAAAAATTAAAAATAAAATGTCCAACAACAGAGACAAAGAAGTAATAGCAGGGAACTATCCCCTCTATGAAGAGATTTCTACATTCGCTGTTTTCCACATATGTAACTGCCATTGCTGCCATTGCACACACGTGCTTCGTACTTTGCAGAAGTGATAAATATGTACTTTTTAAATTTATTCTTTCAACAACTGTAGAGGTACTATTATTTTTCTCATTTTTACACATGAAAAAATTTGATTTAAAAGCAGTTAAGTGTCCTACTTGAGGTCATACAACTCAATTCAGGTTGCAGAACTGGAATTCTGAATTGCTTGAGATTTATAGCATTAAACCTAGAAGCTCGAATGATTTTCAGGGATCAAGTATCTCATAGGTCTCCAAATTGAATATATCATAAATTTATTATAGAAACATGTTTTTAGAGAGCACTCAACAGTAAAAGAATAAAGTTACAAAAAAATTATTTAAAACAGGTTGATATTGCATATCCAAAAATTTTGTCTAATTAAGAAATTATAAAGAATGGCTTGATAGTACCCATTAACCAAAGCAAACAATATGAGGTATTGCCAAAAGATTTTAAAAGCAAGATTTTTGTGTTTTTAAAGTAGCATTTGTGGATTCTCCTCATACCCACTAATATTTAAAGATTCATCAGTGTCCCCAAGATAAGGTCTCCAGTCCTACCTTAATTTCCAACAAGTAGAAAATGGCCACTTAGCAGATGGGTTATAATTAACCTGAAATTTCACATCAAAATAGGACTACCTTAAAAAATAACTACAATTATATACAATAATCACAATTCAAGTACCAATCTTCATGTCTGTCTTTTGATATCAGTCTGTAGCTCCCAGGAAATAAAATAGATGCATTTTATCTGGCCTTCTCTAGTTGTGGCATGCTTTTATATCTTTTATGTCTATAAACAGGAATAGAATCTATATTCAATTTCTACATATACATTGCTTCAGGGAAACAAATGTTAACTCTTTTATTTTAAACCTCAGCCTGCCTTGTGTGGATAATCTCTTGGTTATTCTCCAGATTTGCTCTAAATACTGATGACTCAAAAAAATAAGAAAAATGTGAGTGGAGTAACAGTTTGGTATATATCCTGGCTTCCATAACCCACTCAAAAACTCCACAGTGTAAGAAGCAACACAGAACTATCAAACATCTGCATCGTAGATAATCTTCCAATCATTTAGAATCATGTAGACAGCAGAAGGTTTACTTAGAAGGAAATGTAGTACACAAGGTTCAGAAAGCTTCTTTTTATTAGAGTCAACTTCTTTATTACTTTTTTAATAAGGCAAACACCTTCATTCCATCCCAGGCGATGACTTGCACCACACTTTGCTGACAAAATAGAAAAAGAAGAATGGAATGCCTTCAGCATTCCTCAAAAAAATGTGCTACCCTACTTGTATCTTGTCATGTACTATGTTTCCTTCCTTTTTACAAAGAATGAAGTGGTCTAATTTCTTCTAAGGCTGGTCTTTTCATTTATGCTCAGGCTCTTATCCTCTTGTCCCTATCTCCTCTTTTGGAGGGCTTTGGGCCTCTATTCACGCTCTTCCTTCAGGACCATCAATCTTTTCCTCTGTATTGTATCAGTCCCAATTTTAAAAGCAAAACAAACAAACAAACAAAACTAGTTTCTCTTAATTCTGTACCTGCTCATTTTGTTGTTGTCATTGTTGAGTCTTTAAATAGAAATGTCTTGGAAATATAACAATTATGCATCCAGGATCCACTTTGTCACATTCCAAGTCTTTTAACCTGCACCACTGACATCACTCTTAACAATGTCAACAATGGCCTCAGTAATGACATATCTCATGGCCACTTCTATGTTCTATTTTTACTCAGCCTATTCACAGTATTTGCACACTTGATAATTAATCCCCCAGCTGTAGGCTCTTGGCACCCCTGAAGTATCATACTCCTAGTTGTTTTTTCTATCCTACGAGCTCATCCTTTTAAGTTTTCCTTTCTGGTTTTAGCATTTCTAATTGAAATGCCAATGTTTAGGAGTACAGAGTCCCTTGTCTTTTTTATCTATATGTACTTCTAGAAGATATCTTCTATTCTCAATTTATTGATGCCCAAATTTACAAATATAGCTCTGATCTATTCCCTGAACTTCAATTGCCTATATCTAAGTATTTATAACACATCTTTATGTCTATATCCAAAAAGTCATTTAAAAAAATTTTTTCTCTTGGACCCCAGAGCAGTCAGACAGATATTTAGAATGTAAAATGATATTCTCCATTTCCAGAGCTCAAAATCATTGACTAGACATCACATTTAGGCTTAAATTCAAACTTCTTTTTAAAATTTGCAAAGAAGTTCTGGCTCTCAGCTACTTCTCCTATATCATTTCTACTGTATTCCTCTTTTTTCCCTTTGCTCACTTCAATTTTATCTCTTTCAGACTCAAGTCAACTTCTTTAATACATAAAAATTTAAAATTTCTTATATGTGATTCATTTCAATAAATTCTTAAAGTTTTCTTTAAAATGGCTAAAATATTTTTCTCTATTTGTACTTCACAACTTTTTAATGACCTTAAGTTATGTTCTGATTAAATTAATCCTTCTATTTTATTTTTTTATCATAATATTGTTGAAAGTTTTCACCACTAATTTTTTAAATACTCTATGGAATTTAATGAAGAGGGCTCATACGCTGCTATTCATGTTCCTATTATTTCAGAACAAAGATGCAAATGTCCAAGACCATGTAAATGAGGTCATCAGTGGAATAACTAGATATAGCAGCAGTAGATTTCTAAGGTATTCTGATTTTCTTCACCTCATAAGGATTTCTATGCCCTTTCAATTTCTTTTTATTTTATTTTTTATATTATTATTATTATTATTATTATTATTATTATTGGCACACAGAAAAATTCAGAAGCTACCTTATAAGAAGTCTAGTTTCTTAATGGGTGATTCCAAATTTTTATCTTACTCTGTCATAAGGCCAAGAAGACATTGGTGACTTCCTCTTTTTCTTCTCCTAAGAAAGTCTGAGCTAAAAGATTGGTCAATTACAGTAAACATTTTATCTCAGAAAGATCTCTATTCTTTTTCTATTTTGTTTTTTTTTCTATTTGACTTTCTTTGCAAATGCTGTGTTTAAATATATTTTATAATAAGCTTTGGCAAAATCTTTTTTGCAAGTAACTGGGATACATAAAATAAACCATAGGACAGCTTTGTGACCCCTCCCAACAGCTCTCTTAAAACGAAGGCATGGTTTTAGTAGATGAGAAATTGAAAACAAACCTAAATTGTGCAATCTGGCTTTTAAAAATCATTCTAATCTAAGGTTTCAGTAATAGAAAAAGTTATTTAAAGGAGAGAAAAACAATTCCACTATATGCTGTATTTATTAGACAGCACTGTTCAATAGAAATATAAGCCAAGTCATGTGTGTGATTTCAATTTTTTTGCAGCCATAATAAAAAAGATACAGATAAAATTAATTTTATTAGTATATTTTATTTGAAATATACAGATTATGAAAAATAATTTCAATTTTCAATTCACATGAAAATTGTTAGTGATATTAAAAATGTTCTAAGTTATTTTAAATCCAGCATGTATTTCACACTTATAGCACATCTTAATTCAAACTACTCAAATACTCAACAGTCATATATAGCTAGTGGCTATCACATTTGCCAGTCTATACACTACATCTGTAAGTAAATATCAGTTTTAGTCACAAGTACATTTAAAAGGGTATTAGAGAAATCAAAATCCAAATCACTATTAGGTGAAAAACATGGGAAGTTTAAATAATATAAACAGAGGATGGACACATTTATCTCCCCTGAACTCCACTTTAGTGATTCCATAATAAAGCACTTTAAATCGTTCTATTCAAATAAACATGATTTAGTACAGTACTTTACCTCCTGCTGCAGCAACTTTAAAATGCTGCAAGTAAAAAGCTGCTAAAAATTACAAATTGTCACCTAAGCTTCCCTGTCTACAAGGTAATAATTAGTCCTATTTTTGAAGGACCTCAAATTATTGCTAAACAATTAAATACGTCTCTAGAAAAACTCATCTTTTTCCTTTCAAAATATATTTTTAGAAAAAGAAAGTGCAGTGATCTGTTTTCATTCAGTTTGGGAATCTTTGCTTTTTTTTTCAAAAGTCAAAAATAATTATTACCTATATATTTTAGGCATTTATTGGTGATACAGGATAAATGAGATACTATTCTTTCCTTAGAGAAACTTGCAATCAAATGAAAAACCTCAAATGCCTATCTATTATGTTACCCTTCAGGAATATCCATTCAGTTATCTCAGTGAAAGCTTCTAAGAGTTAGAAATCAGTTTTAAAAACTGATTTAATGAGGTATAACAGACATACAAAAAGCTGTATATATTTAATGTAAATACCTTGATGAATTTGAAGATATGTATATACTTATGAAAATATCACCCCAAAGTATTTTATCCATAATCATACCACTCACCTCCAAGAGATTCTTACAAATCTCTTTACTTTTTTGTGATAAGGACACTTAAATAAGATCTAATTTCCTAGAAAAAATTTTAAGTATGCCATAGAGTACTATTAACTACAGGCACAATGCTATATAGTAAATCTCTTGTACTTATTCATCTTATATAATTGAAACTTTGTTCTTTTTAACTAATATTTCCCTAACCATTTCCCACCCACCCAAGCCCTTGGCAACCAGTATTCTACTTACTTTCTGCTGCTATGAGTTTAACTTTTTTTAGATTCCTTACATAGTGGTACTACATGGTATTTATACTTCTGTGTCTGACTTATTTCTCTTAGTATCATATTTTCCTGGTTCATCCATGTTATCACAAATGGCAGAATATCCTTTTTTAAAGGTCTGTTATCTATACCTAAGTTTGTGTCTATATCTATGTCTTTATCTATATCTACATCTATGTCTAAGACTATGTCTATATCTATCTAATCACATTTTCTTTATCCATTCAGCTGTCAGTGGACATTTAAGTTGCTTCCATGTCTTAGGACATAGGAATAATGTTGAACAGAGAAGTTCAGATATCTCTTTGACATTACGATTTCAATACATTTGGATATGTATCCAAAGTGAAATTGCTGAATCATATGGTAGTTCAACTTTTAATTTTTTGAGGACCCTCCATACTGATTTCCATTATGGCTGTGCCAAATTTGCATTCCTACCATTAGTGCATAAGGATTTTCTGTTTGTACATCCTCACGGACACTTATTAATATTTTTTATAATAGCCATCTTAGCATGTGTGAAGTGATATCTCATTATTATTTTGATTTCCATTTTCCTTATTATTAGTGATGTTGATGTTGAGCACCTTTTATATACTTGTTGGCCATTTATATGTCTTTTTTAAAGAAATGTCTATACCAATCCTTTGCCTATTTTTTTCAGCTTCATTAAAGTTTAATAGACAATTAATTGATTGTATTTATAGTGTACAATTTAATAAGTTTTTTAAAACCATAGTTGGCATACAATAATATAAAGCTTTCAGTTGTACAGCATAGTGATTAGGGATCCACATAATTTAGAAAACGATCTCCCCACTAAATCTAGTAACTCTTTCCCCCCTTACATATTTATTACAACATATTAACCATCTTCCCCATGCTACACTCTACATCTTCATGTTTATTCTGCAACTATTCATTTGTACCTCTCAATCCCTTTGCCCTTTTTTTGCCATCCTGCTAAACCCCCTTCGATCTGGTAGCCCTCAAAAAATTTTCTGTATCTATGAATTTATTTCTGCTTTTATTGTTGTTGTTATTATTCTTTAGATTCCACATACATGTGAAATCATGCAATATTTATCTTTCTCTATCTGACCCATTTTATTCAGCATAATAGCTTCTAGGTCTATCAAGGCAATATCTTTGCCATCCCCTTCTTTTTAGTGTATGTGTGTCTTTTAATCTGTAGTGAGTCTCTTGTAGGCAGCATATATAGGAGCCTTGTTTTCTTATCCATTCAACCACTCTGTCTTTTGGTTGGAGCATTTAACTCTTTTTCATTTGAGGTACTTGTTGATAAGAATGTAGTTATTGTCGTTCTTATTCCTATTTGTAATACATGCTTTTTTCTTCTTAAAAAAAGTCTCTCCAACATTTTCCATAATACTGGCTTGGTGTTGATAAATTCCTTTAGCTCATTTTTGTCTTGGAACCTCTTTATCTGTCCTTCAACTCTAAATAATAGCTTTGCTGGATAAAGTATTCTTGGTTGTAGCTCATGGGTTTTCATCACATTGAATATTTTGTGCCAAGCCCTTCTGTCCTACATAGTTTCTTTGAGAAATCTGCTACCAGTCTTTTATAATTTCTATTTCCATTTTTATGTTATTTTTTATCTCTTTGTTAAAATTCTCACTGATTTCATCTACACTTCCCCCATGTTCATTGAGCATCTTTAAAACCCATGTTTTGAACTCTGCATCTGTTAGTTTGCTTGACTCCATTATTTCTGGATGGATCTCTGTTCTGTTCTCTCATACGGTTTCTACTTCTTAGTCTTCCCATTTTGGCTGGTTTCTGTGTCTATTTCTATGTAAAAACAAAGCTCTTAAGTCTCCTGGTCTTATTAGTGTGGCTTTGTGTGGTAGGTGTCCAGTGGCACAATACTGAGAGAAGTTCAGCTGAAGGTCAAGTTTAGCCCTAGCCTGTGCCCCTCCAAGCCTACCTATTAAGATTCAGCAAGCAATCCACAAATGATGTGCCTCAAAAGGCTACACCAGAAACCGAGGCCAGCTGCCACCAGTGTGAGTCTTGGCTCTTCTCAGCAAGGAGTACCAGACTTGCTGAGGACACAACTGGGTATGGCTTAGGGTGGGGCGGCAAGCAGGAGGAGGTGGAATTTCAGGGAATCCTCTAGGCAGAGCGACCTCTGTTATCTAGTTTGATGAGTCTCAGCTACAGCTGAGCCCACACACTGGGTGTAGGGGAGGGCTCAATAGAGGAACAATGGATACCACTGGCACTTCTGTATGGAGTGAGCCTCGCCTCTGGCTCTCACTTCAACAACTTAGTGTCCCCCTCTATAGCCCTGGTGTCCCAGAGCAACCGACCTGGTGCTCAAGCTCAGAGGAAGCAAGTCTGTCACTGCCAAAGTCCACTCGCAGACTGCCACCTGCTGCTGCTATCGCATCTGTCTCACTCAGCCACTCGAAACCAGGCAGCCTTGCCTCCTTGCAACCTCCTCCTATTGCAGGGTGATTTCTTATTTCTCTTCATAGTTGTAGGGCTTGTTTATCTAAATCTCAGGTGATTTTCCTTGCTGTTTGCTCCTTGTTTCTGTCACAACTTTGATTTGTTCACAAGAGGGATGAACAGAGCCTCTATCATCTACACCACTTTATTTTTCTCCCTTTGTCCATTTTTAATCAGGTTATTTTATTTATTTTTGCTATTGAGGTATAGGAGTTTCTTATATATTTTGGGTTTTGCCTTTTATGAGATATAATTTGCAAATATTTTCTTCTCTTCAATAGCTTTTTTTTTTCATTTTGTTGATGATTTCCTTTGCTCTGCAAAAGCTTTTTAGCATATAATCTTACTTGTCTATTTTTGCTTTTGTTGCATGTGTTTATATGCCATTTCCAAGAAATCATTGCCAAGGGCAATGTCAAAAAGCTTTTTCTCTATATATTCTTCCAAGAGTTTTATGGTTTGGGGTCTTATATTTAGGTCTTTAAACCATTTTGAGTTGATTTTGTATAGAGTTGAGATAAGTGTCAAATTTTATTCTTTTTGCATGTGGCTTTCCAGCCTTCCCAGAATCATTTATTGAAGAGACTATCCTTTCCACACTTTATGAAATATTTGCTTTTAAATTGTCTCTAAAACTAAATGATTTGGTGAGAAGTTAAATAGATCATGAAAATGAAATGGAGGAAGAGAACTTTATGCATGTAAACTAGAATAGCTCAATAACAGTGACTCACAAACACTTTTCTATACTACTAATTCACCACCCCTGTCACTATAATCTTTTTTTGGCCTTGTTCTTTCAGTGAATCTAAACCAGAACTTGAAAAAAAAAATTTGTTTATCAGAAAACAATATATTATGTAAAATTTTTAAAAAGATATTAATTTTTAAATTTTTTCTTTAATTCATTGTAAGTTTTTCAAGGTAATGACCAGACTATTTTTGGATATTAGCTAGTACTTAGCACAGTACCTGGCACAGGTACTCAACATACATTTCACAAGTAAATGATTGCTAGTTTTGTTAATTGATTAATGGATTATTTTTAAATTTCTCACCTTTTATTATATATGTTCATTGAGACCTTATCTCTGTAATGCTAGAATAAAAACTATTAGGGTGAATTGTGCTGTTTCTTTCCCTGCTCAAGACAGCAAGGTAAACATATCAATGCTAAAAAATTATGTGTCAGTAGGCTTATGCTTTATCAATATCCATATAGACCAACAGAGCAAATAATCCTCATCTTGAAAGACTTATTTTCAAGTGGCATAAAAAGCGATAAGAAAAATACTTCATATAAACATTTTATGATAAAAGCAGTGAGATATGTAGGACTGTTGGAGTTAGAAGTAATTGAATTTAGGTTTGTTCAGTAAATGTTGAATACCTACAATGAAAGAGTATATTGACAGATTTTATAACATGTAATACTCAGTGTATTATTTTAATCTCCTATACAAATGTTTTAGATTAATTGCTTTTATCATTTTGAGACAGAACTAGTTATTTTAAAGCAATGTAATAAAGCTTATTTCTCATATCATTTAAAAATCAATTTTAATAAAAGTTATCTTAAATATTGTTGCCATTAGCTCTAGCAACTTCTTTTTATTTGTATGGGGTTTTAGATTTTTTAATGCACTTTATTGTACTATGCTATAAGTAAAGATATTGAATACAGTTGATTTTTCTGACTGAAGATTATAGAAAGGAGAGACTGTCATAAAAACCTCTTTTGTATAAATTTACCTTCACTTCATCCTTTGACTTTATCAATATCCCTCTCTGATGTAGCATCCTGAAAATAAAGATATAGTTTGCCACAACTACACAAAGGACCCAGGAACTCTTCCTCATCAACTTCATAATTCTGATGTTAAGCCTGATGAGTAAAAAGACAGCACAGCATTATTTTCTTTACATTTCCTATTAATAGTTTGTGTTTCTCCCTCTAACACTAATTCTGGTTGTAAAGCCTCTACTTTGTCCCACTCTTTCACCCTATATGCATACTGCCAAGATTCCAAAATTAGGAAATTTCCAACTCTGCACAAGCATGATATATATTCTACTTATTTTAGCAGGATTAATAAAAAATAGAAAGAGATTATCAGAATTGATTTATTAATAAGAGTACTTAAAAAATCCAACTTTAGAAATAAAAAGTTCTCTTGTGCATCTTTAAGCTTTCAGAGTTGTCTCCCGCATGCTTTTTCTCCTCATGTCCAATACAATTTACACACTTATAATATTGTTCCTTGATATCAAAACTCACCTGGGTTCTCAGACCACTCTGCCATACTTTTTATTCTCCATTTGACTATGTTTTAAATATCTTTGAATAATATTGAATACAGTTTTGATCTTGTTCAAGCCCTACTACCTCTTAACTGAACCATCATTCTAATTTATTTTCCTGGTATTCTTACCTCTAGCTTGTCCTTTTCTGTAATTATATACTTCCTGTGTAATCTTTCCTAAAACCACATCTGATAATGACATGAGTTACTCTACAATTCAAGACTTTCCACTATTTGACCGGTCTACTTTATTCAGGTTTACATACAAACCTATATACCTTTCACTTCAATCATACTACAGTCTCTTTATTCCTAGAGAATTCTCTATACAGCCCTATTCATATTCCTTTGCCTATGTTCTCCTAGTCTTGAACAATCACCCCACAAGACCTATCTACGTGTTTTTAAAGAATCCACTCAAAAAACACTTCATGTGAACGCTTTTCTTCCTAGTTTGGAGACTTAATACTTCCTTTTTGACTTCAAGGGAAGGAATGACCTCACAGGTTGTGTACCAATGGTCAGAGATTTGTGCATAAGCATTATTAAAATAATAAATATCTATTGAATGGCATTGAATATTGAATCACTTAAGATATTATTTTATAAAACCCTGTAAGAAGTAATATATATTTACTATTTTTCTGTCAAAACTTAATTTGCATATATACATTTTAAGTGAGTTTAATCAAGAAAACATCAAACTGAATTAATTGAAGTAGATCAAATTTTAAGATATATCCTTCTTTTCAATAATATCTTTAAAATGCATTAAATTAAATATAATAAAAATTAAAGCATACCAATTAATACCAATATCAGTAGTCACTGTTTATATTTCAATCAACCTGGGTTCCTACAGGAAATACATGGCATACTGAATGTGTAATTTTAAAATAGTTTAATAAAGGCATGCTTACCTAAGATTGGGTATGGTTTAGGGAAAACAGAGGAGATCAAGCAATACACTGAAGCAATTAATACTTACCACGAAAAATTTCACCATCCATTGGGCAGAAGTGGTGAAGGGCTAGAACCTTTACCAGGACCTGGAGACAGAGGCTTCTGCAGAGAAGAAGGCAGAGTTATTGGAGCCTTCTTTGGTAGAAGGATGTAAATAACCCGTAGCACACCCAGATCTACCAATATTTCCTCTTTCTTATCTCATGCTAATATTTCCTAGTGGCTAAATTTAACCAGAAGTCAACATTACCTTGTAACCCAAGGACTAAGGGAGGCCAGTAATGTGATAAATAGAAAGTAAGGCGGAGAAGGATGGAAAGTGTATATGGCAATGTTTGATATCTGAGAGTTATATTTGGACATTTTGTTTTTATTTGACTTTTTTTATGCTGCTAAATCTGTTTCAGAGAATAATTCAGATTAATTTATTTCATCAAAAATATATTGGTTTAATAAAAATATGAAACTCTTTTTAGTTAAAAAAAGTCTTCAGATCCAATTATTTTGTATTTTTATGAAGAAACTCAACATTAACATCAATAACAGGAAAAATATTGTGGAAGGAGAATAGATTCAGAAACCTTTTGATTATAGCTTTCTGTTTGAGCACATAATCAACTTCTCAGTGAGATATTTTCACATCTTAGAATAGTTAGTAGTACTGTTGTGCCTTATTAAAAGCACAAAAGTGTTTTTATTCTTCTCATAAAATATTATAAAGCACATAGATTCAGTAATATAATCTTTAGAATTTATTTATAGGTTAATTTGGTAGCCTTGTTGTACTTGATAGATATGAATCTGCCTTGAGGTCTTCACTTAAAATATATAAAAGGCCAAGCAAAGAAAAACATACCAACAAAAAAAAAATCTGAGAAATTAATCTTTAACCTTAAGAAGTGGTTGATGAGATAAAACAAATTAAAAAATCTAAAATAATTTAAATAACTAGTTTCTTTTGTCCCAAAAGCAAGAGACATAAAAAATAATCCTTCAGAAATAATAATTTTCTTACTTTGGTATTGTATTTTAAAATATAAAATCCAAGTTCAGATACAATATCTAACTTAAGTCTCCTAATAAACCTAGCTGTGATACATATTTGATATATTCTATTACCCAATTTTTAAATTAAAAAATTATGTATTAAAGAGGTCAAGTGATATTCTTAAGTTCCAAAATTAATTAATGACAACCACTGTACTTGAGCTGTTTGGCTTGCAGTTATAGTAGTCTTTATACTCTACCAGGATCTATAAAACATTTGAGTATATAAAATTTGTATAACATTTACTATACTAAGAACATTTTAGAACATACTCAAAAAGAATATTTTAAAAGGATAAGAGAAAAATAAATGTAAATAGATGATTGGAGGTTTTTTTACCTGCTCCCAGCACAGCCTGCTTTAAAGATATTTGGTCAACAGGATATATATACTAATTATCCTCTGAATTAAATAAAGTTTTATTTCTCAATGTTCACCTTATAAAAAATAAAACTCAAAGTATCTTAGATATCCTAAGTGCAAAATTATAAAGAAAGAGAAAAAACTGTGAAAGGTATTTTTGAGGCAAAATTTATAGGAGTCACATAGATTTAAGGACCATTGGAGATCTAATTTTTGATCTAATTTTTTTCTTTAGTCATTAGGCAAATACTGATTATTTGAGTTATGGAGTATATGAGATAGAATACCTAAGTTTAGTTTTATATTACTCTTAATTTGAAAATCTTTCCTTATGCTTATTGGCTATTTAGTTTTTCTCCAATATAAAGGATCTGTAAGATGTTTTGGCTTTTTCTGAACTGCAGTTATTTTCTTTTTCTTGTTTGATTTATAGTTCTAAATATCAATATTAGCTCTTGTCATTTTATGTTCTTTGTATCTGGTGTCTTTTCCACAATATTATGTTTATGAGACACCCATATTTTGATGTCTCATGGTAGTGTTCATAGTTTTGTATTTTGAGTCCTATTAAGAAAATTCCCTAAATCAAACTGGTTTAAACAATAAGGAAAAATATTTTCTAACATAAATGAAAGTCCAAATGTAGAACAGTGTCCAGTAGTGACAAACAGAGTTTCAATGATGTTATCAAGATATAAATTTTCTCTGCCATTCTTATAATCACTTCATAGCTGCTAGGTGCAAAGGGCTGTATTTCTGTGTTCAATAAGATAAAGGCAGAACCTCTTTTAAAGGAATAAATAATTCTACTGCTAACACAATGAGTGAAAAATGTGTTTTTGTTCTAAAATTGATACAATATCATGTCCATTATATATCTTTCAAAAATTTTTAATAATTACTTTTGAACTTGAAACAGTTATTTAATTTCATTGTTCATCAGTTTCCTCATTCATAAAAAGGAGAAAATACTACTTCAGATTGGAGTTCAAGGTATAAATAGTTCCCTGTGAAAGCTGTTAAATTTTTAGCAAAAAGACTGAAGGATGCTGGGCTAAAACCCTCCAAGGTCTCTTTCAGCTCTA
The DNA here is from genome assembly GCA_004027375.1 of Macroglossus sobrinus. Lineage (NCBI taxonomy): Eukaryota > Metazoa > Chordata > Mammalia > Chiroptera > Pteropodidae > Macroglossus > Macroglossus sobrinus. The sequence continues at coordinate 650,951 of PVKZ01000517.1, forward strand.
AAAGTTGTAGAATGCCAGTAAATAAGAAACAAAATAAACAGAAAACATTTCTCCTCAAGTTATAAATCTAGAGTTACGTATGAAATAGAATGTTTACCAAGTAGAGGTCCTTAAAACCATATTTTTTATGACATATACACTATACAAAAATGGTTTATACTTTATAGGGGTTTCCTGTATAAAATAAAATAGCTACAGTCCCTTGTTAATTTCAAACACTATCTTATGTTTTGTACTTATAAGAATATAGTACATAGGGGAATTGAAAAGTCAGGTTTTTTAAAACTCTATAAAGCATTCACATTATGTTTCTACTTTAAATTAAGTTATATAGATTAAAAAATCTTATACCAGGCCATATAAACTCCTTGAAAAATTAAGTAGATGCCAACTTCCATTAAAATGGTAGTCCACCAAAATGAGTTCTCCCATTATTCCATAATAATGAAGTTGTAGCTGGGCGAAAGTCTCTACAGCTTGATTACATTTCTCAGTCTCCTTTGATATTAAATGGGTCACAAGATGAACTTTTCCTAATAAAATATGATCAAGAAAATTTACATCATTATCAGATTTGGCCAGGCTTCTCTTTTCTTTTCCCAAATTCTGAGACCTGGATCTAGAAGTAAACTATTTCTACCATGCAGATGAAACAATGACCTCGGGCAAGGCAGAACATGATAAAAAGAATCTGTGACCTGGATGACCATGTGGAGAAGAGCTTTCTGAAATGCCAAAGCACTTGAATCAGAAATTTTACCAGATTTAAAAAAAATGTTTTTTTCAGTTTTTAATAGTTACTAAGTATTGGGTTTCTTGGTTATTAGCAACAGAGACTTCACCATAAAGGCAGTTTTGTGAAATTTAAAATACAATAGAGGTTATATGTTTAAAATGATAAAGTCAAAGATAAAGTGAGATCTGAAAAACTTTTATCAACCCTAAGTATGAGATATGAAAGAAATTGTCGTTCAAGTGTATCCCTCAAAAAACTCAATTTTTAGAGTAGAATGCTTATCATTTAGATAAGAATCAAGCACCAAACAAATTCACTGTCATCTTTTCTGTTTTGTCTAAAACACAACAGGTATCTGAAAGTCTGGGTTTAAAAAATTACTTTTTTTACTAATAAATTATATGAAATATGCAAAGATAATCCTGTCAAGTAGATTCTGAATATTAATTTTATAATCAGTAAAATCTGCTATGCATTAAACACAACATAGCTTACAGTTAATCATTGAGAGTTGCCAATCTTAGTTTAAGGTTTAAAAATTTGAAATATGAACATGATTAATTCTTATAAAGTCAAAGGTAGGTATTATCTAGATGTTTTCCTTGACCCATATTTCCAAAATACTGTTTATATCAGATAAGCTATATATAAAAAAAAAGCTATATATCAAAAATTAGAATTTATAATTGATCAATTAATCATTAAACAGAAATATTTATAAATTGCCATTCATTCATGAAGATTTTGTAAAAAATTCTCAGTAAAAGTATCTGTTCCTTGTAGCAAAACAGAAAATGGTATTTTGCCATTAGAATAAAAATCATGCTGCTAATAATTATTTAGCATATAGTGATAATTCAATTTATTAAATAATTTGGTATAGTTTCAACATGACTCTACTCATGAATTGGCAAACTTAAATCTAAGACTTTTTAAACAAGACAAAACTGTTTTCAAGACATCTTCAAATATTTATAATATTCAAGAAGTTTAGCCAGGAAAGTATGTTCTATAATCTACATAAGTATTCATTTTATATGACTTTAATTTATATCCTAATTTTTATATAGAAAAAGATAAAGTATATTTTTGTGAATAGCCAGCCATAAAAATGCTGATTAAAAGTGCCAATCTTCCTCACTGGGACATATTTATTTTGCTCGTTTCTATAAATTATAAGCCCTCTTTTCATTGGACAACAAATTTGAAAATATAAAAATAAAAGGTCATTGTAACAAATGTAATATTATGCACTTTCAGTTCATTTTAGATTAAACTAGATCCTAGATCAAACTTTTCTAAAATCAACTTTACCCATGTCTTGAACACGTATTTTAATATAACATTTTTTATATTACTACACAATACTTTACCAGTTATCAGAAAGAAACTTCGACAAAGTTGAAATGTAATTGGCCTTAACTCATCTTAAGGGGCATTTGGTTTCAGAATTTTTAATACTTTTAGGAATTACACTAAAAAGTAGTCTTCATTTGTGTGTATGTGCATGTATGCCGCATTACTTAACAAAATATGGTTTCTCCGTGTTATTTTGCACATGGTTTTAAGACAAAAGATGTTTTAAAACTATGTAAACTAAATATCTTCCCTGTTTGCTTAAAATTGGAGTGAAAATGCCAGTTCATTCAAAATATGCATTTCTCTGCTCATACTCATAAAGTCATAAAAGAATGAAAAACAGAAGGCAAGGAAGTGTCAGTAACATATGTATTTATGACTTCCAAATTTTGGGTTGTAATTCTCACTGATAGAGCACTTGCTCTGAAATAGGCATTTTGCATATAGCATCTCAATAAAAATTTCATAGTATTTTAAGGTAAATGTTATGTGTTAATGATGAGAAATCTAAGGCTTAGAGAGATTAATTTAAACTTAAAGTTAAATAGTAGTAGGGTTGATGTTTTATTCTATTCTTCAGTTCTTACTGCCTCCTAAAAATATTTTCTTTCTTTCATTATTAGAAAATGAAGTAAGAGATAAAAATACTTTTCATATAACAACTTATTCTTACTAAGTTTCTTCTCATCTTTCAGTCATAGGAGATTTTAATTTTCATAACTATCTGTAAGTAAAAGGCACAAAGTATCTTCAAAACCCAGGACGAGAAAAATCACAAAACTATTTTCCTTGTATCGCGCGCGTGTGTGTGTGTGTGTGTGTGTGTGTGTGTGTGTGTGTATGTGTGTGTGTAAAACTTGTGGAACATACCACAAATAAAACAAAAACTATATTTTTCTAGTTCTAACAAAAACTCTTCTCATGATTTTTTTTTAAAGTGAAGTGTTTTCCATCATTTAAACTCTTACATGATTTTTATCAGGTTCAATGGTATCCTCTTCACTTATTAGTAGGCAAAAGTATTATTCATTAACAAAATGCATTAAAGTTATTTTAGAATATTTGTTGTTAAAATTGAAGTCATAATGGGCACTTAAATAGTTTTGGGGCTTTTGATAAAAATAGAATTCATAACTTCTTAAAAATTCACAGTCAAAATTAGCAAAGTAGCTGTGCACTGACTATGCTCTAATGTCGTCTAAAATGTAATGAAAATAATTAAACGTTTAGACTATCTCATCTTTAGTTTAAAACGACCAGTTACATAAAGCGAAAATGTTAGTTTACAAAGAATAACCAAAGTCTGATATCGAAATATGTAAAATATACACACGTGTATTTCTTGAAGAAACGTATGTAAAACTTTAACATGCTTTAAACAATAGCCATGGGCTGTTTTTAGGTTATTTTTAATGTACCAGATTTATTTACCAATTCAAAGAATCACTTATAGGCCGATACTTTAAAAATTCCTGGGGGGAGGGGTAGTTAAACAAATCAACACATATTAGATGTATCAGGACCAGAGCCACAGGCAGACGTGAGTTATAAATATTACCTTTTTAGTAAAAACGGTGGTAGTTTATAAAATATCCAAGTAACACCGATTTGTTAAAACAATACTTAGAATTTTGGACACATAAGATATAATGGCTGAAAACTTAAGGGGATTGAAGAATGGACAATAAACTCAACCAACTCAAAATGCATTATTCACCCCTCAAAGAAAATAATAATAATAATAAAGTTACAAAAGGTCCTCGCAACACAGAGAAAAGGAATTAGGTGTTGATTGGCACCCATTTCTTCCTGTATTAAAACCCGCCCCTCGTTACTAGGCCTCTCTCCATGGAAACCAAAGACAAGCGCTTAGCACTCGACTAGGCCATGCAACCTTCTCAACCTCCGCGGGGCCAAAGCGCAGCGCCTCCCGGAAGTGCCGGGCGGCCAGTCTCCGCCAGCCAGTTTTCGCAGGCGGAGCGCGGCCCAGGGCGTGCGCTAGTGGCTGGGGTCTGGGGGAGCGGTGAACCAGGAGGCGGAGCCTACGCGAGGCCCCGCCTCTCCCCGGCTGCGGCCTCCAGCTACTGCCAGGGCTTGGGGGTCTGCGAGTCCGGCGCTTGGAGGCCCTGCTCAGGTTCGCGCAGAGGCGGCTCCTCCTTGTCCCCGCGCGGCCGCGGCCCCCGCTGCTCGAGGTGCAGCTGCAGCAGGGCCCGGCGGTACATGGCCTCCAGCTTCTCGAGGCGGGCCCTCAGGGCCCTGGGGCTGCCCGGCTCGTCCTCGGGACTGCCACCTCTCGCCCTCGGGTTCGTGCCAGCCTCTTCGGGGCCTGGGGTCGCCTTCGCCGCCTCCGCGGGCGCCCCGTCGCCGCCGTCGCCGGGGAGCCGCAGAGCCTGACGGAAGAGGTTGCGGTTCTCGCGCTTCAGCCGCCGATTCTCAAGCCGCAGGCGTGCGTTCTCCTCACACAGCCGCGCGTTCTGCCGATCCCGCTCGTCTCGCGCGCGGATGGCCTCCAGGTGGCTCGCCGCCAAGTCGGCGAACCTCTCCTCCAGCTGCTGTCGGGCGCCGCCCGCACGGCCTCGCCAGCCCACTCCGCCGCCGCTGCCGCCACCCCCACGAACCCGGCCTGGGCGGCCCAGCCCGCGGCGGTCCCCGCTGCTGTCCCCGCCGCCGCAGCTCCCGCGCCTGGTGGCGCCACCACGCATGCGCCACATCGGTCCCGTCCCTACCGCGCCGCCAGCGCTCAGGGCTGAGGGGCCACGCGCCTGGGCGCGGGAGAGTTCGGGCCTGGCGGGGAGGCCGGGGCAACAGCGGAGGAGGAGAGGAGGTTGCGGGCGGTGGCTGCTGGCTTAGAGCCAGAGGAGGCCGGGAATTTGCCCGGTCTGAGGCGTGTCTTGTCTCCCGTGGTGGAGCTGCCCCCCTGGGCCTGCGATCGCCCGGCCCGGCTCACGCACAATGCCCCCAGGGTGCGCGTCGCTGCTCAGCCCTCTGGCAGCGCGAGGGAAAAGCGTGTACCTGCTGGGTTCTGCCAGGGCCCTTCCGTGCAGGCCTGGGCACTACAGGAACCAGCCAGCCTCGCCCGGCTCCCCAGCGCAACCACCAGTGGTTACCTTGCTCTTTACGTGGCAGTCTCAGAGCAGATAATAATAGAATGGTAAGTTCTAGCACAGAGATATGGGGCAAATTGAAAAGCTGAACTTCATTTTTAGAACGTAGCGGTTTAACACACCTATAAGCTTCGTAAAACATTCAACAGAATTGAGCTGAGCACCTGTCATGAGGCCCTTAAATGGGAACAGGTATCTCTTAAAGAACTAGGGTGATTCTCAGTTCGGCTCCACTGTACAAATTGTTTGCAAGTCTAGTGAAACATGGATAATTAGTTGATTTGCTCTCGCCTGTCCACAAAACCCAGAAAACTCAAAATGTGCCCCATCCGTTCAAGAAACTGAATACTCTGTTCCAAAATGTCGGGACAGGTGGCTACAACTCATTGAATGAATCTGGAACTACTGGAACAAGTGAATGAGCAAGAACTCATGAAAACCCTGCTTCACCAGGTAGGGGTTTTCAATGAACAGCAGAGTAAAGTAGGAAAATACTGAGTTATTTAACTTTTTATGATTTACTTTGCCAATATCCTAAAACCCACAAACACAAAATCTCTTAATTGGCACCATCATTCCGTGAAATAAAATAGGAAAGATATAATTTCAGAATTTCAAAAAATGTAAATTTGATTTTATGAAAGACCAAATTCTTAATTTCCATTAAAAGTAGACGGTGAAAACTTTGTTGCAGATAGCACCGACTACTCTGGATTACTGAACCAAAAAATAGGTATTTTCCCATTGTATGTATAGAGAATGCAGGAGAAAATGCTAGCATATAAAGAAAGATGATTAGTTGTCGATTTTAGATATGTTGAATTCTAGGGACCTGTGAGATAATAGATATGCCACAAAAGCTGGGGCAAAATTCTGTGTAAGAAAGATTCAGGCACCCCGTGGGTGTTTTGAATACTAGTTTTTTTTTTTTTTAATTATTATTATTTGTTGGCTCCACTTCATCACACCTACATTTGTAAATCTACTATTTTCCTCTTTTTATAGTGTCCCAGGTTAAACCTGCTGTTTCACTTGTAGAATATCTGCTAATTTTTTTGTAATTAACCACTGTAATGGGCAACACTGAGTTTCCTAAAGTGGTAGTCCGCAACTTTTTTGGCAGCAGGGACCAGTGCTCTTATGAAGATCTAATGCCTGATGATCTGAGGTGGAGCTGAGGCGGTGATGCTAGCTCTGGGGAGAGGCTTCAAATATAGATGAAGCTTTGCTCACTTGCCCGCCGCTCACCTGCTGTGCATCTTAATTCCTAACAGGCCACCAGTTCATGCCCCCAGTGAGCTGGTTGGGTTGGGGACCCCTATCCTGAAGGACACTGATGCTGGTTGTATGGGAAAACCTCCATGCCCTTCTCTCAACATCTAGTCCAACCCCAAAGACCTCTCTTTGCCGTGATAAGTTAATGAAGTAATGTTTAATATTATGAAAAGCAGGTAATAAATTAAGCAGAAGATCCAGTAAAATTGTCAGTCTGTTATATTTTAACATTAACTAATTTGATTATGCATATATCCTCCCAAAAAGACAGAATCTATTAATACTACCACTCTGAGTCAAGCATAAGACAGGTATAACTATATTTTACTAATAGAAAGGAAGGAATGGAGGACAGGACAAGGAAGGGGAGGGAAGGGGAAAAGGAAAAGAAATGGAAAGGGAAAAAGTAAAAAAAAAGAATATCCAACAAAAAGCTGCCAAAAAACCGCCATAAAGGTTAAGTGAGTATAATAATAAACATCTTATGGTTAATGGAGAGTCCACCAATTTCCTAAATAGGATATAGAGACAATGGATATAATTTCTAAGTTGAAAGAAGATTTGAGGCAACAGTGACTAAAATTATTGCTGCCAAAAGTATTACTTGTATTCAAATGTATTTAAATTTAATTAGAATAATATGTCAAGAATTATATACCTGAAGATGCACATTACATCACTTCTGAATATAACACAAAACAGTAAAAATATTTCTACCCAGCATTGTTTGTTAGTAGTCTAAAGATGCAAATAATGTAACATGTATATGAAAATAAAATGAAAAAAATCTTGGAGAGAGAAAAAAGTTATGGAACTGATAAAATTTGGAATGTGTAGCTATAGTTATCCTTAAGAGAATACAGAAGAATATAGAATATCTTAATTAGAAAAAAAAAAAAATATATATATATATATATATATATGAAGCATCTGAGCTTTTAAAACTGTTCGTTTCTAAACAGTAAAATTTCTTGCCAAATAGAAAAAAAATCTCGACACACAGATCACTCTTTTCTGACAGTATTTATTGTCCTTTAAGCTACTCGTAAGAATTCTATAATAAGTTTGACAGCTTTATAAATAAAAAATAAAAACTCCAATGGACTATTTGTACTTTGTGTTTAGAAAATTCTAAGGCTGAAGATTATTTCTTGACTAAGATTATAAAGCTTAAAGAGCAAAAAAAGAGACAAATCATTTAGAGCAGCGGTCCCCAACCTTTTTGACACCAGGGTCCTTGCTCCTATGAGAATCTAATGCCTGACTATCTGAGATGGGGCTGAGGCGGTGATGCTAGCCCTGGGCAGTAACTGCAAATATAGATTAAGCTTTGCTGCTTGCCTGCTGCTCACCTACTGTGAGGCCCAGTTCCTAACAGACCATAGACAGTACTGGTCTGTGGCCCCGGGGTTGGGGACCCCTGATTTAGAGTACTTGATTTTGCTATTTCCCTGAAACTTATATTTTTATTAAGGGGACTTTTTGTAAGTATTTAGTTCTTTTCTCCCCTCCACACCCTGAATATCCATTTCCTAGTTATTCAACAACTTAAAATTTATCTTATGTAAGGGGAAAAAAAAAAAAAAACAACCCAGATGAGTTTACAATCACTGTGTTTAATGTCTTAAAGCAACATTTTATAAATACTGTAGCAAATTGGAATGGTACTGTTTTTTGTCTTAAACTTCATACATCCATTTTAGTGTTTCTCAAAAACAACTTTGAATAGACCGCTGTTGAATTTATTGCTCCCTTTCTTCCATTCTCCAAACAAGTTGTTTTTTCCATATGTGATTGCTGTTGCATATTTCTAGGTACCAACTTGAGAAAGAGGCCCATGATTCATATTCTCTCTCTCTCTCTCTCTCTCTCTCTCTCTCTCTCTCTCTCTCTCTCTCTCTCTCTCTTTCTCTCTCCCTCCCATTCTCTCTCCCTCCCTGCCTCCCATTTCATACATCTTTCTTAGGTCTTCTGAATTCAAGGTGCTTTTTCTCTGTTTTAAATATTGATAAAATAATGACTGTTCTTGTAATTTGATGCTGAGGTCCTTCACTGTGTTAACAATTCTTGGGCAGATAGAATGTGAGCTTCTGGAGCAACTTATATGTGTAGTGTGTGTGTGTGTGTGTGTGTGTGTGTGATACAAATAGTCATTTCTTAAATGACTGTAATGTCAAAAACATTTATTCCTCATTATCTTAGATTATCTTGAAAATTGTACAAGTAAAAATGCTAACTATTTAGCAGTCCAAATTATCCTATATATTCAGGATACTTAGCTAATTGAAACTAACCAAGAAAGATTTGTAGAATGCTGGAATTATTCAAAGAGAAATAAGGAAGGAGGTTGGCACTGCTTTGTTAATGACAAGTCTTGTTAATGTCTTGTCTTAATATATAGTGGATCTTTATGTGTAGATTTTTAAATATAAATAAGAGGCATGAGTTTTGGAGTAAGACAACCTGGATTTTATAAATACCACAACCCTCCCACTCCAGAAACATGGCCTTAGACAGCCTCCTGAAACTAGTTTCCTCATTTGTACAATGGGAATAAAATAGTACCTACCTCGTGGGTTTCTTGTGAGGATCTCTGATTATCTTAAAATCAGCCAGCTAGGAGTGAGTACTCAATAACTTGATATTATATTATTATTATTTTCTAGCTGTTTTTATTTTATGAAGACAGACACTTATGAGTTCTTATGAATAGCCAGTGCTATTTTAAAACCTCATTTGAGCTATTTGCTTAAGCAGTCACTACAAATATAATATGCAACCTCTTTGAAGATATGATTCTTATTTCTTGATAGTTCTCATTAAGTGTTAGGGTTTTAAAAATCCATATTTTGTAAGCCCCACGTGCTGAAGTGTTTGGTTAATCACATTCTAAGCTTGGTGTTTGCTAATATTCTCTCTAAAGCCCTGGCTAAACATGGTTTATTTTCTGGAAGCAGATTTATTAGGGCTATGAAGAGCATGTATTGATGCTTGGTAGTATGAATATCTCTTTATTGGAATAATTACTAGAGAGTTAGGAATCAGGAATATTGACTACATTTATTTAGTCTTTTGATATGGACAAAAAATATTAAAAGCCATCAAACACTAGCATTGCCCTTTGACAGCATCATTTAATTCTAGCTACAGGGAAAATCATGACATAAACAAAAGCAGCATGACTTATTTATCTTAATTAGTATACTATCCACAGTGGGGAAAATATCCTCCTTCCTTCAAATATTATGAAGCACTATCCAGACTAATAAAAGAGGGCAAGAATACTATAGCTTAGCAGAAAGTCAAGCAGGTGAGAGCAAAATGCAGCCACACAGGATACCTGGCCAAAACAAGAGTCCAAAATAGACTGTGTAAGGGGTGAAATGGCTGGGATATGTCTGTTAATTCTAAAATAGTGTTGTTTTATGCTATGTATTTGTAGACTAGCATTATTCCTTAAAGAGTCTGGGTCTGTGCTTCCACAGATACCTATTTTATTTTAAATGGATTAAATAAAATAAAATTTAAAAATCACTTCCTCATTGATACTAGCCACATTTTAAGTGCTTAGTAATCAAATATGGCTTACTGGCCCGCATGATGGATGCTGCAGATATAGAGCACTTCTGTTATCACAGAAAGGTCTATTAGACAATCAGTACTATATTCCACTTCTTACTCTGATTATTAGTCTCAACCCTCAGCCATGTTGAAACTGATGGAAAATAAAATGAAAATGATCTCTCTGCATATTTCCAGCATTTTCTGAATGTTTGATTTCATGCCAATGAGATGCTTCTTTCATCGATGGTCCTTGTACATGAAGGACCATCTTATTCTTATACACATGTAACCTAAGATAGTGATTCTGTCTCAATCTGAGTTCTCCAGTTATGGGAATAATTTCTAAATAGAATTAAGTTATTCACAATTATTTTCAGAAAGGTAATTTAATTTTTCTCCTACCACTGTCCCTCAAGCCCATTTTGTCAGCTCTTCTTTCCATTCCCTTTTCATTCCCATACATACTATATTGAGAGGAACCATTAATTTGTAATTACTTCTGAGCATTAATGAGCAATCTTCATTTTCAGATATTAGAGGACCATTACGATGTAATTCAAAACTTCAAATGATCTTCCAATTCATGGCTTCTCATTTCCTCATAGCAGTATCACTGCCCATGCCCCAGATCAGGATTAACCAGCTTGCAATGGACAGAAGGGTAGAATTTCCATTTTCTGGCATTGGGTCATCTGATGGCAGCAGATGCCTGCATGCAAGCTTTTTCTCTCATAAGACGCCTTTCTGAATTTTTTATTATTCCACACTGATTCTTTGGCACAGACCATTCCCTTTTCTTCACTTTTAGCGACATCATCCTCAGCCTTTGCACCATGGTAAACTCCACACAGCTTCTTTCAGGGGGATTGCCTTACCTCCCACAGATAATCCATTTGGAGAAAGATAAAGCTCTAATTACAATTCTTGCTTCTCACTTTAGGCCAAACTCAAAAAGTGTAGGTCACTTCTACTACATCCTTGCCATTTTTCTCTGTCATCAAAGTCAGCCTCAGTTGACCTTTAACTTTGAGATTTATCCCAGCAATAGTGTCCCACAACACCAAGAGGCTTATATTTCACTCTGCTTTGTGGAAGCATGTGCTAAGTATATGAGTTTCTAAAGTTCCGAGTATATTCTGCTGCAGGCTGAGATGCCATTTTCCTTCCTGTGGACTACTCTCACTATTTATTTGTGGTTCCTTTGAGGAATATGTAGGGAGTAGCAACTTCAAGAAAACACTCCCTGCTAAACTCTTCCAAGAAATTTATATTCCTAAATCTCCTTTCTGATTATGATGTCTTCTTTACATGGGACATTGAACCAGTTTCTCAGCTTCAGTCTCACAATGAAAGTTCTAGATATGGTATAGCCCTTCTTGGACAAGTAGACACTTATAATCCACGTCTTTAGTTTTGACACTTCAGCAGAGATGAGAACAAGTTCTTCCATATTTCAACCAGATAAAATATTTATCCTAGTGAAGGATACACATTCATTCAGTAAAGTAGTATTTATTGAAATTCAACTATGAACCAATATTCAAAATATGTAAAGTTCCTAGTACATTGTAGAAGTTTGAACATATATCACCATTATAACTGTAAACTCTAAAATTGCAACTCTCTGATTATGCTGGATTCCTATATCCTTTTTCTGTGTGTTTTCAGTAAATATTTAATTCAACCCAATGAACTTAAATATGTTTCTCTATGCTAGTGATTTTCAAACTTATACCTCAATCCAAATATTCTACTCTGAGTTTCAGCTTAATATATTAGTTCTCCCTTGACATATCTTCTTGACTATCTCACAGGTATTTCAAGCAATATTTTCAAAATGAAACTCTTAATACACTGCCCTCTTCTGTTAATGTATTTTTCTCCCAGATTTCTCTATATCCACAGTTAGTACTATCATCTATCTGATTGGTTAGGCCAACTGTATTTGATTCTTCTGTTTTTCTTATCACTCCCCTGGTACTAGCTCCATCTCAAGTCTTATTTCTTCTAAAAACGTGTTGATTCTTCACAGCGTCTTCTCAACATCAGATTAGATCAAAGTATTATAATCTATCATTTGGTTTATGCAGCAACTACTTAGCTGGTCTCAATATTTATTTACTCTCTCAAATCTATGTTGTGTCAAGCTGCCTGTGTGACTTTTTTGCAAACATAAACATAAATATGCTGCTCCTATGCTTAAAACCCTCTAGTGGCTTCCATTATACTTCCAATAAAATCCAAAATCCTTATCATGGCCTATGAATTTTTTAATAATCTCTGGTTCCTTCTTATTTTTTAACTCATTTGTTGCCTATTTATCTCCTACATTCTGCCATGCTGACTTCTTTTAATTCTTAGAGCTTGTCAAATTGTTTCCTGCTTTGAAAATTTTGAACATTCATTTCTAACTAATTGGAAAATATTCTTTCTCTACTCTGTGTGGCTTGCCTTTAAAAAAAATTTTTTAGATCTTAATTTAAATATTATTGTCATCAAGGTCTTCCTAAATGACAACCATTTTTGTTATCTACCCCTTCACCCTTCAGAATGTTGGGTGTATTCACTTACTTCAGAATGTTGAAAATTAGTTGTAACTGTATTTTATTTAATTTTTTCACTATTCTCCAAGTTCCATTTTAACACTTTACTTTGTTTATATCTGATTCATTTATTCTTGTGTACTATCTAGGACATTTTAGGTGCTTAATTAATATTTGTTGAAAAATGAATGAAACAGGGTGATCATAACTTTTTTATTCAACTATTAATGTATGAAAACTCTTATTTATTAAAAATGAAGTTATTACTGATTCTACTTTTGATAAGCCTGTTTTTTCCAAATATTAGGGCAATAAGAAGACTATGGAGTTCATTTATTGATAAATGCTGGCTTAGTTTAATCATATCTACAGAAAATAACAAGATTTAGAGAGAGATTCACCAAGAAGAGACAACAATCTACCCATTAGTAGATTTTGGATGAGAGTAAAACAAGGCTTAGGAGAAAATACAATAGAGTTGACCAAGCACTTTAAAAGATATTCAAGTTTAGGAAACTGACTCTACAGTGATTTTCTAATTCAAAAGCAGTCTTAAGTAAAAAACAAACAACAACAAAAACATTTTTTTAATATTTAATCATATACTATATCATTGAATTCTCTCCATGATGAAACTTGACACAACAGTTCAAGATGAGCTTTGGCAAAGAAGCAGCTGATAAAGAAGCAGCTAGAATATATTAACAAACAAACAAACAAACAAAAACAACTGAGGACTTAGACATAGGCAAAAATGTGACAAATATATGTAATAGGAGGAGTTAATATCTAAGTGTTTCTGAGGACATTGGGCAGATGCAATAACCCAGTCACCACTTTGTAGTTAAATGGAAACTCTATCAAAGAGTTCACCAGTGATTATTTACAAGCTAAGAAAAAGATATTAGCATGAGATTGTGTAGAAGAAAAGAGTAAGATTGTGTTCCTCAAAAAAGAATAATGTCATGGAAATAGGATATCTAAAAAATATACATCTGAAATGGGGGCCACACAGTGGCAAAAGGAAATTAGAGGATGGTATGTAATATTACGTTTTAATTTTTCTTGAGTACATTTAGGTTAGAACATATACCTTGATTTCCTAAGCTATAGCTTAGAAGTTTGTATAGTTGAAATTCAATAAGGAATTTCAAAACAGACAGAAAGATGGTTGAATGATAAAATGGATAAGCATTGGGTGGACCAGGGGTGGCAAATATGTGGCAGGAAGGCCAGCACCTGCCTTTCAATACTTATACAAATATCACTAATCATTCAAGATATTCTGTCTTGCTAAGGTTGAATGTGGACTCTCTTTAAAACTTCCCAACACTGTCCTCCAAGCTCCCTCTGCTAATGAGTGGGACATCTAATTTCAATTTCTTCCATAAGCAATTCAGAAAGCAAAGATTAGAGGATGGTCCTCACCCTTCAAGGGCAGCACTATTTTCATACTCCTAAATTATGTGTTTGAGCATTGTTACTCAGTATTTTAGCTATAGCTGCGTAAAAGGTAATATTTCTTTGCTTGTGCTGTGAATTCCAACTAACTTAAGATAAATCATTGAATACATTCTCCTAGATTCATAATCTCATGACCCACATGAGACATTTGATTGAGTTTAAAATCCATTGTTTTTCAATAGATAAAATATCATACATGTATGAAATATAGTCATGAATATATTCATTTTTATTCAATTGAAAATAATTATTTCCATATATCTTTACCTTTTTATGGCATGTGGTAAGAGAAATACATTTGTTTGTTTAAGGTAATTTGAGTTGATTATAACAAATACAGGATAAATTATTGGTCATTTACTTCCCTTTATTTACCTGCTACTGAGAGATATACCACAATTTGGCAAGCTCCTCAGTGTAACATTAGTGATGATCCAATGAGTGGAATGAGATGGAAACATCCCAATCATCAGTCCTACTTTCAAAGCAACCTCTGAAACTCTTTGTTTGGAAAACTAGAAATAATACTCTGCCCTTATTCCAGGCAACTCAAACAAACAACAAACAAAAGCCAATTTTTTTTCTAAAATCCTCTTAAACGTCTCAAATCAGGAAAGTCAGCTGCATCTATTGTTGCTTAGAGATTCAGAGGTTTCAGGGGAGAGTCCAAGAGAAGGAATGCTGTCTGCTTTAACAGCTCTGACTTGAAAAAATTTTTTTCTTGGCCACCTCGCAAGCAAGAGACATCTGTCTAGGGATGAGACAAAAGGGTGTCAGAACAGAGCTATCTATCAAAATATGACTTCAGGGAAAAGACTATTCATATTTAGAAAAATTAAGTAATTGAAGTCCATGGAATAAAGACTAGGACAGGCATTGTATATGCTAATGGGGAGAACAGGGCTCAAAGCAGGGAATATCTGCAAGTGCAAATGTGCTTCACATTCAAGTCCCAGGGAATATGCTGTTTTTGTTGTTGTTTGCTTGTTTATAAATGATATTTATTTTGTGACAGCTCAGTGTTTATCATTTCAGTCTGTTCTTTACTATTTTCTAAATGTACTTGGAATGGTACTGCCCAAGAAAGCGAAAAGCGTTTTCATGACCTCCAGCAGAGCTCAAGGCCCTGTGGCAACTATTCTGAGGCTCCCTGTCCAGAGATGGAGCAGGGAGCCACTTACGGGCAGCATTCCCTCTGCCAGTTCAGAAAGCACTGGTCCCACCCTGCTCATGTGGAATCTTACCCTGCCAGTGAGTATAACTCCAGCTTTTTGTTCCCATTATTGCTTTGTACATCAGGGAAATGGACAGTAGGATTGCTGCTAAAAAACGCTAGAGACTCCTGTGGTATAGATCATTTTTACCAGTGAAACTTCAGCTCCATTAAGGGATGATGAACCAGGATTGACTATCTTCTTTAAAACCTATTCTAAGGAGGTTTAAAGAGTAGAAAAGTGAGTTAAATGAGATGATATGGGTTCTGGTAGATAAAGATGTGATTAAATAAATTATATCCAAATGAAAATTCCCTATTTTTATTTTTCACTTATATGTCTTATCTCAATGTCTCATAGGAGTTGTCTTCTCTATTCTATCTTTTTTTAATATAATAAAATGTTTAATAGAATATTTAGAATCATAATCATTATTATGGTTTTAGAATATTCTTTATATATGACCTAATGGCAAATGAGAAAGGCCAAATTAATATTTAATAATTTCCAATCAATTTCTATGTTCCAGGTTTACCTAGGTATGAACTTCTCAGAAGTTAAAACATGTTCAAAGTAAGTGGAAAATTAGTTCTCTTTTTTCTTTTCTCTATTCTCCGTCTCTTCCTCATTGTCATTTTATAATTTATTTAATTACTCAGCTTCAATCCAATTCTATCTCTGTCAAACTTAAACTTCTAGTTTAAGATTTTTTGTTACTTATAGGTAAAAGCTACAAAAAAAGACATTAAGCTTAAATACATAAAAATAATCATTTTAGAGCAACTGAAGAGGCATTAAACATACAAACATAGGTATGTTTCTGTTTAGCATGCAAAAAAATCTATTTTAAGTTTTATCACTATGTATTCAGAGAAAATTCTTACATGCGTTGGTAGGCTTCACATTTGCTCCCAACATAATCAGTATGACCCCTATTGGAACTTCTGCTGGTTTCAAATAAGACAGTTGTGAAAATTTCTGCAGTTTCTGATAGCATTAATTTATGAAAATGTCATTCTCTGAACTTGGCAGGTTACAGTTCATTCTTTTTCAATGAATATCTAGTTCTTAGAACTTCAAATTTCATGTTGTCACTGGAAGCCCATCAACTTGCTTTTTTTTTGTCCTGTGTTTTGGATCTTACATATAGCTGCATGTATCAGGTTTGGGGAAAAGATGTGGCAAAGAGGCCATCTTTTTTCATCTAAATCTATTCCTCGGATTTATAAACATTCGTAGATGCCAAATTCAAGGAGTTCTAGTCAATGTCAATTTTTTCATTTTAAAAAACCACTGCTTATTGAAAGAAAATTAGTAACTCCAGTAGAAATTCTCAGGTTTTCCCAGTTCCAATTAAAATAAGTTGATTTTGTTGTGAACAGAACCATGGTCTCTGACCTCAAGATGTTTACAGCAAATAGTAAACACTGACATTTCAAATCTACCTATAATGTAGATAGTAAACATAGTGCTGAGTATGATTTTGAACAGTTAACTTTCCCTTGTAACACTGTTGTATGTGCTTCATTTAGATTCTGGTTCTGGCACCAATGCTAATGGGTCCTTCTATCTGGATATCTAGAGGCAGGACATTAACTGGGTGGAGGGGATATTTATGAACCAGAGTGTAGAGAGCTCACTGAGTTAGTGCTCATATTTCAAAGGAGCCTTAGCTGTTCTTTTTCTATTATTTTCAGATCTTATTTAATATGTCAAACTAATTATTGTTATTTATAATACAGTAGTAAGTAATACACATTATATAGCACAGTGTGACCATAGTGAGAAATTCATTTTACATAAATCTTGGAATATTTACAAGATATGTATATAGATTTGAGTATATAAATGAAATAAAAGTTTCACAAAATAACACAGCCAACTATATGTGACATCTTTTGATTTTGTGGATGTGCTCTATTTAATAAAAAAAAAACATTTTTGGTTATGATTTACTAATAAATTATAACCCACAGCTTTAAAAACTCTAATAGATGTCTAAGGATTTATGCTATATTACTAGTGGCAAACATGGCTTTTAAATCTAAAATATGTCTTAAGAGAAAATGTTATTGTTGAAAATTATATTTCTTGTGCTGCCTGTGGTATTTCCTTTGACCATAAGAATAGTTATTTTAATAAATATATTTTGGATATAATAATGTGAATTTTAACTGAGTTGGTTTTTCTTTTGATGAACTATTTCAATGGAAAATTTAAGAAGTTTCAAGCAAGAGAATTTGAAAAGCTTTTAGGTTATTTCCAGAAAGATATTATAAAGTGGCCAGCATTTGAAAATACCAGAAAAATAAGAAAAATGCTATCCTATCAATTATAAGGAATCTTTAGCAAATCACTTGTAATTTGCTGAGTTTTTCTTTAATGTTGCCAGAAGTTACACAATTTTAACTTTTAATATATATGGAAAAATTTCTAAACAGACCATACATAGAAGTACAATTGATAGGAAATTTTTATATGGATGGGCCTCAAAATAATCATTTTGTAGAAAAGGAAACTGAGACCCAAGGAATATTCATTGGGTCAAAATCTGGTTAGCATAGAAGTAGGCCTGGAATTCATATTTCTTCATCCACAGTGTGTTGTTTCCACTATGGCAGCATTTCCAAGACTTGCCTGATCTTAAGAATTATTTAGGGTGCTTATTAAAAATGAAAAATTTCAACACTATTCCAGAAAATTGTGAGTCAGTGAATCTGGAATGACACCCAGGAATTGTGTTTTTTGTTTGTTTGTTTTTTGTTTTTCTAGTAGCATCTAGGTGATTCTTACACTTAGGCAAATTTAGGAATCACTGCTTCTCACTATTTTAATGACTGAATTATTTGTTTCTGGCATAATACAGATTATTTGTTGCTAAATGTAAAAATGACAGTTCTAGTTTAAAGAGCAATGTATTTCCCATTATTCTTTATATGTAAAAAACCTAAACATTTTTGGTGTTTTGAATAGCTGTTTGTTTGCTCATTTATAAATTAGAAAAGTTGTACTAGTCATAGATATTTAAATTTAATGTAATAACAAAATGTATACTTCCCATAGACAGTCTTGCTGTCTATTATACCTGGGTATCCCAGAAACTACTTAGTAGAACAGGTCAACATCTGATGTGTTTCAGATGAGGATCTCAAACAATGAGAAATGCAGAGAAAAAAGCAGATGATCATGAATACCCTGTTTATCAATGAGGCAAAACTAACCTTGAAATGTCTCAGGATGTTTAATCTCAGTAACATATTTTAAAATACTATATTTATTTTAGCTGCTAATCCATTAGATGTTCAAATTGTTTTCACCTATCCCAAACATACTGTGCAGTGACTCATCAGACATCTGTCACAAGTAAATATACACAGTGTATTTTTAGAGTAGCAAACATGTGTGTATGCATTTATAGTACAAGCAAAATTAAACCTGATCTGAAAAAAAGTCAATTTTTTACCCCTGACCACTATTGTGCCATTTTCATCTTTAGGACTTACATTTTCATAGTATGATTTTCAGTTCACCTCCCACCTTTAAATGCCAGAATTACGGGGAATTGTTCTTTTTTCTGTATACTACTTTTCTAGAGAAGCCTTTCTGCAATGAACGTTGAACGCTGTTAAGCCCTTTTTATGGCTTTAATAGCCTTGCATTAATAAAAAATTCAGATACCCTTTACATACCCACCTCAGGGGGTCATCTAGGAGATGTTCTATTGATGTGAAAGAGAGTCAGATTGATTTCTGCCAAAGATGAGGAAGTAGCAAAAGGGCTCAAACTGTATGTGGATAATTAAATGGCTTGTTTTATCACAAATATTCACTGCATGCGTCTGTCCCCTGCTTTTCATACAGCTCAAATTCTAATGTCTCAACTCTGTGTGTCAGCAGAAAGAGAGAATGAAGAGGATCTTGTAATATCATAGTGAGAAGAGAGTTAAATGTAAAGGTATCATTCCTATCTTTTGACTTGTGTGTGTTCAAAGTTATTTGGGTAATTGGAAAGTTTGCTTTTTTTCCCATGAGTTAGACTTCCTGGAATAATTAATCAGGATCTTAATCACTGCATCTGTAAAAATGAAGGAAGATGTGAGAGGCTAAGAACTTTCTAGCACAGAATTTTATATATATATAATTTTTCCCCCTTCATACCATTAAAGTATCAGGAATTTTCAAGCTATCTTGAAAATTAATTAATCTGCCCATGCATAGTCTTCAAAAATAGTCTATATTTTATTTATTTTCAAAATACTTTTCATTTCAATAGGTTTCCATGAAGTGAAAACATTTACTATGATGGATGAATTTAAAGAGAGCTGTTTTAGCAGTATCCTAAGTGAATAGTGTAAAAGCATTGCAAAAATATAGTAAAATAAAGAAGTAAGCCTCTTTTAAAAATGTGCTAAGTTTTAAAACCTTATTCTGCAAATTGGACAAAACCAGATATTTTGTTAAGAGTGAGTGCTATAGAGAAGTCAGAGACAAAAGATAGAATGTGGAGTGGAGACAGCTGGATTAGTGAGACTCTGTCTCATTGTAAAAGAAAGACCACCATGGCCAGGGGAGTTTACAGTGAAACTGATACACAAGCTGGGACTTATGGTGCTGCCAATGTGGAACTAATATTGATGAAAGGTGCCTGGGACAAGACTGAGGGAGAACCAGAAACTAATGACTCAAATTCAAACAGATCACAAGATAAAGCAAAAGACAACTGAAACAAGAAGTAACAGGAAGGAAAAGAGTGATAAACACTAGCCAGAGCATGTGTGTGAGACCAAGTTAGAGTCTTGTATGTTTTCCTGATTCATGAAGCCAGGGAGGAGATAAAATATCAAGCAGCAAGTCATGTGGCTTTTTTTTTTTTAATCTGAATGTAAGTAGTCATCACAATCAATTAATGAAATTAGTCATTCTCATCAGTTTGCATGTATGAAAATTTAAGAATTTTGGACACTCCATACAAAGATGTAAAACTGAATGAGGACGTTCTCTATTAACTCACATGGAATAGTTTTCAAGATGTATTTTTTAAGTGTGAAAAGCAAAGTGTGAAAGAATATAGTATGCAGCCTTCATAAAAAAGAAAACAAGAAAATTCAGTATATCTGCTTATTTTTCAAAAAGTAACTCAGATAATAAAATTCAGAAAAAAAAATGAGGTGAGTTACAGAGGTGGTGGGAACAGAGTAGAAAGAATGGGGAACAGGAGTGGGTTAGAAGAGTAGAAGGGGAGGAAGAGAAATTTCTATGAGTTTACCTTTATGTGTAGTTCTGCATCTTAGAATCATAGCAATATTTCATAAACAGAACCAGTAAATTATTAACCTCAAATAGGATATGAGGGAATGACCAAAAATGAAATACAAAAAAATAAATAAATAAATCTAATCTTATTGCAAATGAATAACATAGGCCCCATTGAAGGTATATCAGAAAAATAGACTAAGAAACTTCATAAAAATATTTTAACAAGATACTATAAGATTTAAAAAATAACTACACAAATGGTATACTCCAGTTAGTAAATTTGATTTTCACTGGGTTATAGGTTAGCAATTCTGAAACTATCTTCTGTAAATGTATCTTATAGAAATAGGTGGTGAGTAATGAGACCCAGGTTTCTCACTATCAGAGAAAAGAGTTACAAATAAGGAAAGGGAAGGTTAGAATGAACTGTGTGACGATGGATTGGAATTTAAAATATCAGTTATGGATTTTATTATAAATAATGTCATAAATAAACAGATGTAGATGTGTATATATATATATATATATATATATATATATATATATATATATAGGTTACTATCCATATGAATATTTTATTCCCATATTCACTGAGAAGGTATAACAGCAATGAGAAAACTATATGCCTAGATAGTGGTTTCTATAAACAATTTCCCAAAATAAACAAAAACACTTGAAAAAATGGGAAATTACTGAGGAAGTAAAAGATGAGTCTGAAATATCTTAAAGTGTTAAAAAGAAAGAAAATGTTACAACAAATAAAGGATTGGGCTCATAGAAACCAACTTAAGGAAGCTCCCAACAGCTAAAGATGAGACAATTTGAGGGAAAAACTTAACAGTGATAAGCAACAGATAATAACCCACAACTATCCATGACTTTATATTGAGTAAATAAATACTTAAATCTATAAACAAATACATGGTATAAAAGGAACAGCTCTTCTTTACAGTAGAATGTCAAATAATAAATACAGGAGGAATGATAAAATTTGATACTTGGTACACATTATACTAATAGGTATTACAGTTAAGAGTCATCAATTAATGCTCAAATAAGTGAATGAAAGTATGAGAAAAAAATTTTCAGAGTCTCAAAGTATCTTCCCACAAAATAGTTACTAATTTCAAAAGGAAACGCAGAAATTTTACAATTAAGAAGCCTGGCAAAAAATTACTAACTAATATTATTAGGAGTAAGACATATCATCAATTACTGTATGTTTTTCTAAACTCTGTAGGCATTTATCTGAAAACTTTAACATAGAAACACCACTTCCATTAGAGTAATTTTCTCCCTGCTGACTTTTCAAGCACAGTATTACACAGAATGTATCCAATGGGACTAAAAATTGTTGTGGACTTGCTTGTTGTTTTAGTCTGATGACAAGGAAACTGTCTAGTGTAATGTCTTCTGAGTTTATTGGAGGACGCCACATAAGAGCTGTTAGTTAGATGGTTTTGTCCAAATGATGGTATGTCTCTATTCAAGAAAAAAACTGTGACAGAGATAATCTGATCAACTGAATGAACTCTATCATTAGGATGATAGATGTCACTTCTTTTTCTTGTGTCACTCATATAGCTTCAAAGGTTAAGTAAGAAAACTTAACCCATGACCTACACAAAGTTATTGGACATCTTCAAGGATATTTTAAACACCACAGCCATGAGCTAAACAGATGCTATCTCCCAGATGTACCATTTAACTTGATTATACTACTGGCAATAATCATTGGCTGTAATGCAAAAATGTATTTTCTCAAAATTATTCCGTAGAATGCTGGTTTTAAGGGATGTTAAACAATATTTAATAAAGGAAGAAGAGAATAACTTTTATTTGACCTATATGAAAAGTTAAAATATCCATTTAAAAATATCCATACTGTCATTGTAAAAATCAAACCAAATCAAATTTAAATTGTTACCTTAAATACTGAATTCTTAATTCAGATACTTAAATTCAGATATAATTCCTAAAGATTAAATCTAATTGCATTAAAGAGAGAATGGGTTAAGTTTAGAAAATACCTAGGTAAAATATCTCTAACCCATGAATTTTCAAAGTCTTACTTGTTATTAAATTGTATTATGTGTTTTCAAGAGGAAAGAAATAGTGTGCAGCACTTCACTAATGAGCACTTCACTCAACTTCACTAATGAGCACTTCACTCAACCTCATAGACTAACACCACTGCCCTTTTTCCTAGAATATCTTAAGGACTAATATTGTCTGGAACACATTTTAGGAAATAGTATCTTAAGTAACAACAAATTAATCATCATATAATTCTCAACCATAATAAACAACAATAGAAAAATGAAGTCCTTGTGCTTAAAATTGTGCCAAAAAATGAAAACTTACATTTAGATATTAATAAAGAACCAAATAATTTAAAAATATTTTAAAATGCCAGATGGTTCAGATGATTGTTTCAATAGAGAATATCAACATGGGTTAGAATCCGTAGAAGAGGTAAAGGAGCAGAAATTGGAGCTGAGCTTAGATGTGTGAGCAGGCTTTGCATAGGTGGTGAGCAGAATCGCACAGAGTGCTCCACATACAGTAGATTCTTGTTAAGCACTTGTTAATTAACCAACTAGCCTAAACAATATAGCTCTCAGAGGAAATATGGCCTGGCTCAAACTGGAGAGGAGCCACTAGTAATCTTTTCATTTGGCAGTGATGCAGTGGAGGTGCCTTTGCAGGAAAATCGTTAAAGCATTTTTGAAAAGACTGCACAAGCACTTTCCCCAGCAACCTGCAGTGAGATTGTTCAGGCTGTTATGCGTGTTCTGGAATTCTTCCTTTAGAGATGAAAACTTGGCTGAAATGGTAGAGGGCTTGAGGTGCAGTATATCATCTCTATCTGTCTTAGGGAGCATGTATTAATATCTCTCTGCTGAAGTAGAACTAGCCCATTAAGTTATGACTATGTCATCACTCCCTGGACTTACTTTCCACTCAATCAAAAATACTGGCTAAGCAAGATCATGTAAGCAAGACAATATGACAGGTATTATAATATGGCAGGTAGGAATAGTTATATCAACTTATCTGGAATGAAGGAGGCCAATATATACTTTGTTAAAGCCTTCTTAAGTGTGTGATTCATATCTTATTTATTTCTCTATTCTATTGCTAAATATTGAACATAGTGTGTACTCAGTAAATAACTTGACTCAGGTAGAACACAGTTTAAGTAATATGTCCAGAAAACAGCAGAAACAATATTAGCAGATCATAATTGATTAAGTTGTTTGAAATAAGCTTTGGGAATTCTGGCAATATGACAGGCCAAATAAACACTGTTTGGGGCCTCTACCCTTGCAAACATTTAAAAATAAAACCAAAATTATAGAAAACATTAATATGAAAGATAGTGGTAAACTGAGGTTTAAAGTGCTTTTTATTGTTCAAGAGAAATTTAGAAATATAAAGTAGATTTAGACTTTGCTAACCAATGTATATATGGTAAAAATATAAAGCAGAATTTATACATTCCATCCTTTTAAATAACAAAGCTAGAAAGAAAAAAAGAATAAAGTATACTTAATCAATCTTTTAAAAAAGATTAAATGAAGTAAAGAAAACCATATATAATGAATTAATTAAAAATCATTTAAAAGGAAGGTAGGAGACATTAGCATATATATCAGTAATCACAGTATACAGAAATGAGCTACTGTGCCTGTTAAAGATTCTGAAATAAGTAGAAAAAAAAGTTCACTTATACTGTTATAACAATAGTTATAATACATCTAAATATTGACATAGAAAAATTAAAAGCAAATGGATTATATCTCTCTATATATATGCACATGAGCATAAATGCACAGACACATATACACATACACACATTTCAAGTAAAATATTTAACCAAAAAATTCTAGGGTAGCATTATTATCATACAAAATATACTTAAAAGAACAAAATCATTATTGATTTTAAGAGAATTGTTACTTAATGATAAAATTAAAAATTCACTAAGAAGTTATAACAATCATGAATCTGTACATGTCTGTCAACATTGCTTTATAGAATACATAGAAAAAATGGCCAAAAGATAAATTGATAGATTCATAAAGTTGCTAAGAAATTTTAACTTTTCTGTTTCAAAACTGATATGGTCAAGCATTCAATTCTTTTTAAAGAACTCACTCTGTTCCTATTGTTGGAGTCAAAAATAAATTTGAGCTGGATCTTAAAGGCTATGGCTAGACAGAGTAGACAAAGGCATTCCATACAGCAGACTTTTAGAAAGAGTTTAATTATATCAAGGTCTAAGTCTTAACCATGTTATTATGTCATATACTGATGTATGGAGTGGCTTTTTCACTTAAAGATTTCCACCTTTCTAATAAAACTGGAAAGCAGCCCGCATTAAAATTCAGTATTGCCCTAAGTTGCTACTATACTTATGAAAAGACTTAGTTTGATTCACAAGTGACTTGAAATTTCTTTGAAGATATTGTAATATATACCTTACAATGGCAGATTTTATAATAATCTTTTATTTTTAAGTATAATGACACAAAAGATGAAATCTTCAGATATTAGTTGGTCATTATAAAAAATGCAAATAAAAAAATCAAATTATCTCTTTTAATCTTGAATTCTTAATTCAGTTACCTATATACAGAGGTAAATTCCTAAATATTGCATATGATTTTATTAAACCAGGTAATGAAATCTATGAGGGATAATACAGATATGATTTTCTTTAATGTCTTCTAAACCTATATGCCTTTATTGAATTCTATGATTTTTGTTGTATTTAGTATTGTTAATTATAAAATATTATTGAGTATTTGTGAATAAATTATTTTAGATATACTCTTATACAAAGCTTAGGTTCTTAGTTATGTTGAAATAAGGACTTTTCATTAATAGTTACAACTGAGTGGTATAAATTACTTACTTGTCCATTAACCAGATCCTTCTATGAGGACAGGGATCTTATTTGTCTTGGTCAGCACTATATCCCATCACCTAGGGTACAAGTGAAATAAATATTACTTCAACATATAAACGGATGAACAAACAGGTGAGTAAACATGTAAGTAAGTAAGCCATTTTGCACCAGGAAAACCTTTATATTAAAAAATGAATACTTTATTGAAATGGAAAAGTACCTGAGATTTTCAAGAGTTCTTCATTAGGTCCCTGACCATTCCTGGCAGATATTAACTGTAAACAAGAATTAGGAGAGCTTTTCAGTAGCTACCCAGTGTTCTCTTATGTTCAGAATAGGTGCCATTTCTAGAAAAAACAAATATAGTCACAATCTTTAAAAGCTAAGAGAAGCTGTTCACACTCATTGGACCTGGGCTGGGAGCTAATTCTGTTCTAAAGCATTTGTCTAGGACAATATAACAATAGATTCTTTCTGGATGCTACTAGCCTAGGGACAAGATAACTCTACAGTGTTCATTCTTCAATTCCAGTCTTTGAAGTGTTCTTGTAAACTGTGTTTTAAATCTGTATACAAGCTCCAAGTTTCCCTCTTGTCTTATTTTTTGTTCAGAGCCTGAACTATCATCACCAAATCAAGTTCTTGACTTCTTTGTGTTTAATATTTTCCATTTAGCCTTTACTAAGATCCATCAATCTACAGTTTATATTTACAGCCTAATGAGACAAATTTGCTCTGACTTGAAAGAAGGAAGGAAGGAAGGAGGGAAGAAGTAAAGAAAGGAGGAAAGGAAAAAGGAGGCAATCTATACATCAAAATTATATTTCTTCCTCCCCCTGTTTAATTCTCCCTCCCACCCACTTCCCCCACTGACCTATGGATGTTGCCATCTCTCCCTTTACGAACTGGATCTCTGAAGATGAGGCATCTTCTCTCAGCACTTGGGGCACACCCACAGGCCTAGCGCCCCTGGCACACACTGGGAGGCCCTGAGCACTGGGGGGCTGGCGCACTGGGGGGCTGGCGCACTGGGGGGCCTGGCAACCCAGTCTGGGGTACCCAAGTTATGGTCCATGGCTCCACCTGGGGCAAGAACCCAGGACCTTCTGTGTGTAAAGCAGACATGCTAACCACTACACTATGGAGTCACCCCCAAAGTTGTATTTCTTTGAATTAAACAACATATTCTCCCAGAAAATTTTATTTAAATTTAAATAGTCCGTGGAATCTTGAAGATAAAAAACTAAGTATCCCTTTTTTTGAAAGAATTAATTAATTATATAGCTTTCTGTCAAGGAGAAAGGGACTAACATGAGAATAGAATATTGGGCATCCAGGAAATCAGGGACCTTAGAAAGGAAGCAAAGAGGGCACAAAAACAGATAACGGAACTCTAAAACCTAACTTAGCTTGCCTCATACATTTCCCTGAGTTTGTATATGTGCAGAATTTGATGCATCTAAAACCTTTAGAATATTCTAGCATATTCTTTAAGCCATAATTCTATTCTAAGCAAAATTTACAGACTTAAAAGTATAATATTTAATTTTATTTGGAGCAGAGGAAGACAGACCTTTAAAGGTTCTACTTGTGATAATAATCTGGAAAAGAGAAACAATATTCTGCCATATTTGTATAATTTTTATCATCTTACTAAAAGTTATGAGTCAAATAATATAAAAACTTTTTTTATGCTTCTTCCCCTTGAATATATGAAACCCACTTCACTAACAACAACTAATTCATCTTGACTGCATAAAATGTAACTTCATAACTGCAAAAAAAAATAGTATACACATCATTTAAAACTAAAATGAAAAAAAAACCTTTATATGAGCAATAAATATAATAAACATGTTTAAATTTAAATGTAAAACACAAACCTCAGACAATGAGCGTACATAAACACTGTGATATTTAGACATTTGTCAGGCAGCCCTTTTCTGTTTTGACAGCCAAATGAATGTTACATATAGTGGAACTGTCTTTGGAAGATAGAATTCCTTGCCTGGTTTCCTTTACTCTGAATACAACTGTAAGACATTTCAATGTGTGGGAAGCATCTATGGTACAGAGAGTTGGAAAACATTCAGGCATAAAGTATCAAAACAGTCAAATACTTGCAAATCCAATCTGCTCGTCCATAATGATTCACTCTCTTGTTTAAAACACATTTTCAAAGCCTAGGGCAATCCAACTTGTAAAGTTGAAAAAGCCTTTTGCTTTTGACCTTTTAATGAATGAACTTAAAAAGAAGGAATACAGAATCTAAATGTTAATAATTTTCAGTTCTAGGAGGTGTTTCTTTTTCCCCCTATGCTCAGACATGTGGCAACAATTAACTGCAGTTCTCATATCTTTACATCTTCTGTAGTCTTTGTTCTTATTTTTTTATTCCTGCTTTGTATAAACTATAGGAGGAGAAACCAGAAATGCAACTTTCTGCATAAAAGATAGCAGTGGTTCCTAAAATTTTGAATTTATTTTGATTAATATTCTATGCATGGGTTTCATTATATCCAGCTGGAAATTATCTTTGAATTCTTTGGATATGACAAATGTGTGCAAATTTTAAATATGTAAAAATAAAATAACAATATTGTTGATAATTTATCATTTATGTCGTTTTTTTTCTTTTATACTTTTTAGGAGACCAGGGCGATAACAAATATGTCTTCTTCTCCTACACTCTGCTCCTGTTCTGCTTTCAAGAACTTATTTGAATTATTTTACCCCAAGAGAAGTATATTGAATATAACTTCTTTTAGTTTTGATTATGTCTATTGACAATTGATGGAGCAAATATCTTTCAGCCATGTAGAGTAAGTATTTAGAAGATATAAGAAACATAAAAAAAAAAAATAGAAAGCTAGAGGAGTAGTAACACTCTGGCAATATTCATTTTGCTAGCACTACACCAGAAAACATTCTAATACTTTAGACAACTATTAGAGTTCCTACAGAAGCATGAAGAAAAAATCATAATAAAATCTGGAATGTTTTAATTTTGGAATTGTATTAAATTTGTAAACAGATATTTAAAATATCACATTGAAAATTTCTTTCAATTCTGACCAAATAAAGTAAATCCATTAAGAAATATCAGTAAAGTGAAAAGACCATGATTTAAAAAAAAAAAAATAGTTCTTTTCTGTCTAAAAAAAAGTGTGTTCATAATAAGCTTCTTGCAAGGCATCTGAGGATTTAGACAATGAAAACATACAATTCTTAATATTCTACCTGGACTAGAATCTTTATGTAGTATTATATATAATCTTCTATGACATATATTTTTTAATGATTATAAATAAGAATGAAAAAAATTAGTTCTTAAAAAATGTGAGAATGAAAATGCTTTTCTAGGTTATGGTATTAAATGTAGTCACTTGCTTTCCATCTAAGTCGTAACTTTTGTTTTTACAAGTGCATTTAAAACTTTTTTGCTTTTTTTAAATAAAATTACATTTTTTTATTATGCTAGTATATATATCATTAAAAGTTATTTGATTAAATGTTATATTAAATATTGTGTAAGGTTACAGTGAAAATAAAACCTCTCATTAGGAAGAATTGTTATTATAGATGTTTACTATTTCATAAATCATCTGGTAAAACCCTTATTTAGTATTTTTTTTTCTGTGCAAAAGTAAGCTTATTTTGTGACAGCCTTAAAAAAAAAAACATGGTTCTAAAGGTGAATGCAAAGCTCTGTACCATGGCTGGAAGCAAATTATTTAAAAAATCCTATCTACTTTTATAGGAATGTTGTGAAAACTATAAAAGAAATCTTTAAAATATTTCAGTTTGGTAAAGCTTTTAATTTCATTTAGGTGCTTCTTTAAAAATGCAACCAATGTAAGAATATCCATAAAATATAAAGCACTGTGATAATATATAAGAAAAGGACAATCAAATAAAAAAATGGCCAAAAGACTTAAGTAGATGTTTTACAAAAGAGGATATCCAATAGTCATATAAAAATGTGGTAAACTTAATTGGTCATCATGAAAATACTAATTATAACATTTTGATATTACTATAAATAAACCCTCCATAACATCTAAAATTAAAAAGACAGATATCACTAAGTTTCAGTCAAGATATGTGTGAATCAGTACATTTTGAGAAAGTTTTAGGCAGTATCTTCTAAAGCTGAACAACAATACTCTATGACCTAGCAATTATCACTCTGAATGTATAATTATCTAAATTGCATTCTACACCCAAAGACATATAAAATAATATTCATAGCAGCACTGTTAGTAATAGATCTTCTGGAAACTGCCAAAATGCCTATTAATCATAAAATGAGTATATAAATTGTAGCATATTCATATAATGAAAGGTTATACAGCAATAAAAATGAAGGAACTATAAAATTCAACAATGTAAGTCAATCTCACAAATATATCTAGATAAAAAAATCAGACATAGGAGTACATTTTGTATACATCTATATAAAGTTCCAAAACCTGTAAACCTAAACTATGATTTTAGAAGTCAGATTAGTTGTTAACTCTGTCAGGGATAGTGATGGAGATGGAACAAGAAATGATCTGGAAAAATGATTATGTTCTGTATTTTTTATCTGAGTATTAGTGATATGAATGTATACATAAGAAAATTTATCAGGACATATGCTTAAGATTTGAGAAGGAAAGTTATCTTCAATAAAAATTTTACATTAAAAAGCAATTATTTTAAGTGCTCTGATAAGGATTCATGCCTGGGAGATCTAGGAGTGTGTTTAAACTTAATTATCTATTTGAAAGATTTATAAAGATAAGAACTTTTAGCTTAATTCTACACACTTTTGACTTTTACTTCTCTTTATTCCTTTCACATCACTGGAGTAGTCGAGGGCATTTTGGAGGTCCAGCTTAAATAAAATTGAGTTGGATATACATTCAGTCTGTATCCAGTGAGACTGATTTATGGAGTTTGCAGTCACTTCCACATATAATTACATTGTTGGTTGCTGTCTTTGTTATAGGGATGACTTCTGGGAATTCTCTGAGGGCCCACTGCACTGCTATAGTGAGATAATGCATCAGGAAGAGCAATCCTATGGAAAAAAAAAAAAAGTATCTGCAAACCTCAGCACTGGAAATATGAGGTTAGTGGAGGATGAACACAGTATGAACATACAGACCAAAACCTATTCTATGAAAAGATCTTCTGATGAATACATATCTAAAATTTTAAGTATTTATTTAGTTTGTGTCTCATCAAAATGAATGTTCTCTCCTGTCAGAAATAATACTTCCCAGGGAAAACTATGTAATTATAAAAGCAGTATAATTTTTATAAGAATCAAAGAAAGTTTTTTAGTATTCCCGTGTTTGTAGGGAACAAACTTATAGCAGTACTAAAAACAGTTAACATGTGTGCTATTTTCTATGTTTTATGTACCTGAGCTATTAATAATAAAAGCAGATTTTGGTCAATCATGTTAGAAAAAAATTTAATTTTTATTTCTGTTTCCTCTATTGAAAATGATACTACCTAATTGTTGTGGCAACAAGGATAATGTAGCCAAGAAATGTAGGGGGGAAAGTAGCTAGTCCATAAAAGCATAATTAGTATTTTCTGGGTTTTGTGATCATTTTGATATTTGAGCTTTTAAATTTATAATTTTGCATTTATTCTCTCATTATAATTACCAATTTTGTACTGATTTTTATATTTTTAATTTTAAACTTTGTCTTAAATAGAGTACCTCTACATTGTATAATATTCCAACACTATAAAACCAGAATGTGTCTTAGTAGGTTCCACTGTCCTTACTTCTTTGTCTTGTCAAAATCTTTCTTCAGTTTTTCTCCTATTCAGACAGTCTCTGCATCTACAACCAAGATGACCATGTTTATTGAAGTAAAGGTTGATTAGCTAGTTGCTATAGGCAAATAACAGGAAAATGAAGGAATAAGTGATAAAAACAAACTTCAAATTATCAGTGAAAGGTGTATTGATAGACACTCTGGGAAGAGCATGACCTAAATAGAGTGTCAGACAGTTGACCTCCATTAGGTAGCAAAGTTGCCTTCTTTCAGTCCATAAGACACCTCCAATTGTGGAGCAGTTTAGACCTTTAGTCAGAAACCCAGTTTGACCATTACAAGTTGTACAGCTATTGCATGGGTAAATTCCTAAGCTTCAGTTTTCTCATGTATAAAGGGGAGTGATAATGGAATTAAATGAAAGTTTCAGGGAGGAAATGATTGACTTCAGTTTTATGAGTTCCCAGAGGAGAATCTTTCCAAATGCTGTTTTATTTTCTCTCTGCATGGAAAGGTAGTTGCAAAATGCTTAGCTCAATGTCTAAAATTAAAAAAAAAGAACTCTCAGAAGTATGACCTATTATTAGGTGGAATTATTTAAAATAATGTACTTAAAATATAGGAAAGAAAAACATTGAAATAATTTAATAATTATTTGTGGTATTTTAATTAAGTATGTGAATAGCTGATCCATGATTTGATAGAACGTAATGAGGAAAATTAAATAATAATTAAATAATATTGATGATGATGATGTGATGAAAGCTTTCTCAGCATCAATGTGATCCCCAAGAGTCTCAAGCTATATAGAAAGCCTCGTATCTCTTGCCTTTATTTTAAATCTAATTTCAAGTAATGCATCATTGAAATATTTTTTAATTGTTCCTAATATTCCCTGACAAATGACGTGGACAAGTAAAGAGAAAACTTCTAAAATTTCTAAAATAGTCATTTTGGAAGGTATGATGTATTTCAGGATTCCAATTAAAATTAAAAGAAGTGACAAAATTTGAAGTTCTTGTCTGGTGACTTGCATGGTCCTCAAAGTCATTATTTGGAGATTACAAATCCAATCCCTAGAGGTCATGGTCTAGCAGTTTAAATGAATTCAAAGTTAGTAGCAGCATCTTAAGTCACCTGCTATATTATCATTGGTGACTATTTATAATTATTGCATCACTTTTATTCCCTTCTTATATGAGAAAGTACAAAAAGTTTCACATTGCTTTTCATGACAGGCATTCTGGATTCTGATAAAATAGCCAGTTCTTAGGTTTCTCCCTAAAGAATGACAGCAGCTTGTACTCTGTGTACATGCCCCTTATTTCCAGGTTCCATCAGAAAAATGAAAGATGTTTTTTGTTAAAATTTTTTTTTTAGCTTGAGGTAGTTTTTATATCATATCTGGCAAGTCATCCCTCCTTGCAAGAACACAAGCAAAATACACTATATTATAATTGTTTCATTTACTTTTAAGTTTCATTAAAAATATATAAATATCTTTGACTAGAAGCTCTAATAGTTTCTTTCCTCCTTTTCTCTCACACTATATAGAAGAGAAAAAAAGTAAAGGAGAATGCTTTTTTGAGCACTCTTATTCTATGTGATCTATTCTTACAATATTCCTGAAAATATGTGTGATTATCGATCAGGACTTGAAGGACAGGGGTTTAAGATGTAAACATTTATTTTACAGTTCAGAATTTAGAACCAAAAGCAGTCTTTTTTTTTTTTTTCTCTAATTGAGGGAGAAATAACACTGGGAAGACAGATTCTCCAACTCTGATGAAAATAAAAACTTCCTGCCTCCTTCCACTGCCTCATTTACCTGAGCTGGACAGAAAGGAGGTCCCTAGCCCCAAGGATAGTAAAGCATTACAGGTCTTCCTCACCTGGAAGCTGTGCTCATCTGGGTGGATTAGTGGCCAGACAGTGTTTCCTTATGGTCTGTGGTCACTGCGAAGTCAGATCTCTGTCTCTTCGAGTCAAGCCAATCATGTCCTTCTCTCTGAGGTTCCAGAAGGTATAACATGAATAACAGGGACTGCAGTACATACATACTCCATTAAGGCTTCTTTTCAGAGAAGACACAGAGCCATCTCATCTGATGTTCTAAATATAGGACTCCACATGGCTTTCATCAAATATGTCCAGAAAATTGTGGGCTAGGCCATACTTGCACAAATCAACCAGAAATCTTTTCAAACTACATCCCTAAATTTCAAACACAAATTTAATTTCCAACCATTGTACTCCATTAGACTTTTTTCTACAGACTTTAATTACTATAATAACAATCTGGTGACCAAAAGAAGTAACAAATTGTCATTTGCTTGTAGAAAACAAGGCATATTAAGACCCCTCACAAAAATGTATTGACTTGGGGACCCCTACCAATGGGAAATAATTTAACTTACTCTTGGTCACAGCTAAAAAATAGTGATTAAACTGATGAGTATACATTTACAAAACCATCTTCACAATCAATGCCATAAGCTTACTCATCAACTTCAAGAGTTGCCTCTCACCACTCTGATTTTCTTTTGTTTGTTTTATTTTTTGCTGTTGTTTTGTTTATTTTTTCCTTTTATGGTAAGAGCACTTAACATAAGACCTACCTTACCAGCAAATTTTAAAGTTTACAAAACAGTACTGTTAGCTATGGGCACTATGCTGTTCAGCGGATCTCCAGAACTTCTTTATCTTGTGTCACTGGGACTTTGATCAACACCTCCCCTACCCCCACCCAGTTCCATTTCACTCTTTGCTTCTATGTGTTTGACTATTTCATGCAGTATTTGTGTTTCTGAGTCTGGCTTGTTTCACTTCGTATATTTTCCTCTAAGTTTGTGCATATTGTCACAAATGACAGGATTTCTTTCTTTTGTAAGTCTCAATAAAATTTCATTTTTATTTATCTAAAATGTATATATGTAAACACATATATAATGTGTATATACGTGTGTGTGTGTGTGTGTGTGTGTGTGTATCTCGCATTTTTTTTATTCATTCACTCAGTAGACATTTAGGTTGCTTCCATGTCTTGGCTATTATAAATAATGCTGCAGTGAAGATGGAAGGGCAGATATTTTCCAAGATCATGATTTCAATTCCTGTGCATATATACCCAGAATTGGGATTGCTGGATCAAATGATAATTGTGTTTTAATTTTTTTTTGAGGAATGTTTATATTAGTTTACGTAGTACCTGCACCAATTAGTGTAAATTAATTGCAGTTAATTGTAATTAATTATAAATTAACTGTGTACAAGGGTTTCCTTTTCTTCACATCCTCATCAATAAAAAGGCAATTATGGAAAGGGAAAAAATATTTGCAGACCAGGTATCTGTAAAAGGTTCACGGTTTATTATCCAAAATATATAAGACTCACAACAGCAAAAAACAAAACAACAACAAAAACAAATAATTTGATTTAAAAAATGGGCAAAGGATCTGTATAGACATTTCTCCAAAGAAGGCATACATATGGCCAACACAGAAATGTAAGGTACTCAATATCAGTATTCATCAGGGCCACAATGAGATAACACTTCACATCTATTAGGATGACTATTATAGATAGCTATGCTTTAATACATGTATGTATATGAGTGTGTGTGACAAGACTTGGTGATAGACGGGGGGGGAATATGTAACACTTAATAATAGATGTCACCATTCAGGGAGAAAAGACATGTCATTCTTAGGGGATAACGAGGTCCTAAAGAAACCTGAGGAAGGTAGACACAGGGCACATATGTGGTAGATGTGAGAGGTGGAATTACAGTGAAGGTGTTATGGAGAGCTTGGGCAGTTGTCAAGAGCCAGAAGTAGGAAGAGGATAACAAATAGCATGCAAATTAATTTTCTACTTTCAAGCTATAAAATTATTAGAAAGTTAAATTTTTATTAAACATTTCCCCAGGGGATGACTGGGGTAGAGGTGGAGCTAGGAAGGCAGAGGGGCCTTCTGTGTACTCAACTGATGCAGTTTTTCCTTGTTTAGGGTTTCTGTGCCATGTGAGATATACTTGTGATTCCAAATGCCTCAACCCTGATTGTAGCTTCTTTCCATGCTTCAGTCCTGAAGTGGTGGCAGTTTCTACTGTCTTTTAATGAACCTCAAGTTCTAGTTATTCCTTTTAGATCTAGAACTCCTGCCTCCCCGAGATTCTCATTTTCCTTGAGCTCTTACCTCTTATGGATAGTTCCATCTGTCTTCTTTGTGCTAGTCTCTAGCCACTTGACTTTAATTTTCAAACAAACATAATACTTCGAACCATTCATACAAAGTGCATAAGGTAGTGTGGCAAGGTATCTTTGCAGCAGTAGCAACAGCACAGATTATTTATTATTAATTATTATTACTAAACTGGACTAAGGGATTGCCTTAATTGTGCTGCAAGTCATTCTGATTCTGTCATGTCTCTCTATCTTCCTGTTACATTACTTAGCCCGATTCCTCATCCCTGCCCACCTCCCTCAGCTCAGCAACTCCAGAATAATTCATTCCACAATTCAGCTCCCTATAGCTCCCACCTGAAACCTAGCTGTAGATCTACCTTTACCTTTTTAAAAACCAGACACTGATTAATGTGTTCTGTTAAAGAAAGTCCCCTCTGCTTTGGACCCCACACATCTTCTTCCCATAGGTACAACTTGTGCCATGCCCTTGTCTCACTTTTCAAAAGCTGAAGCAGAAAACAGTCTTTTTTCGTGTGTCTCTGCTGATTCACATATGAGTGAATGGGGATATTATTTGCCGACTTAACTATTTTTAACTCTTAGACTCACTGTTAGATAATATGTCATTTGGGGAAAGCTATCGGATGTGCCTAAAGCCCACACTGACTCCAATCCAGTCATTCCATTTTTCAGATAATACTGTCGTACACAGTGTTTTCATAGACGTGATCTCATCTTATCCTCACAATAACCCTGTGACTTTGACAGAACAGGTAGTACACCAGTCGAAATCATGTCAGGGGAGAGAAAACAGAAGAGAATTAAATGTGAAGATTTAATTAGGTGTAAAGTTGTTAACTACTGAAAAGTATAAAAGGAAAACTCTAAAGTTTCTTAAAGGTAACTGCTTAATAAAGCCCCTAGATCTGAAGCAAAAAAGAGAAGAGGTTGCAACTGTTACAATTCAAGAGCTTGGAGGGGATGTCCCCATGGAGTCAAAATTCAGATCTCTGAGGTGCTGCTGCTGCTATGCTGGTGCTGACATCTCTGAGCTGGGAAGAGGGACCCTGTAGGGCAGGAGCACAGACTGCAGAGGTGGGAGCTCCGACTCGTGCTTGTGTCTAGAGCAGAGAAAGGAAGCATGAAGCAAGTATTGGGAAACCAGAAAACAGGATTCAGTGGCTGCTACTGAAAGTTGCTGCTGCTGTCAGGGCAGGCGGGACTCACAGGAACTGCCTGCTGAGTTTTCTCTTATTCTCCCTTCAGGACCGTGGTCTCCCTCTAGTGTTTGCCATTGTTAGAGCCTAAAAGGTACCAGCCAGCAAAGCAGACAGGTGATGCACAGATTCCAGCCCAGTATAAACAGTGGAAGGTTTGGAGGTTAAGGCCAAGAATTTAATAACTAGAATAGGTAATTTTCCTGGGCTAATTTTGCAAAACAAAGAAACAAAAAAAAAAAAGGAAGAAAGAAAGAAAAGGAAAATAAAGCTTAGAGTGTAACTAAAGCAAAATATCTTGGTAAGATAAAGCTGGTTAAGTGATAGTACTGAGGCTTACATTCAGATATCTTGGTTATAAATGTCATGCTCTTTTCATTATGCTAAGTTTTCTGAGGCCCAGATGGTTGAAATAACTTACCTCAAATCACATGTTATTTCACTGGCACAGACTGATAAAAAAAAACTCTCTCTCAAAATATCTAATTTATAAATTTTTCTAATTCAAAAATATCTCATGTATGTGACAGATCAGTTTTATGAGAAAAGAGAAGTCAAGTTTGGGAAAGAGGAGGGCCTCACACCTACGGCTTTTAGCAAAGAACAGCTAGGCTGACAGGAGGAACAGCTAACCTGAAATAATTAAATGCCCTATTCATTTATGAGTTCATTCATTCAACAAATTTATTTCATGTCTACCTCATTCCAGATACTATTGTAGGGGTAGTGGCCTAGATTTAAATATAAATTCCTGCTTTCATGCAGTTAACAATCTAGTAAGGGAGCTAAATGATCAATATTATGAATACCATGTATAGTATGTTAGAGAGAAAAGACCCCGTGGAGAAGGT
This sequence comes from Macroglossus sobrinus, assembly GCA_004027375.1. Lineage (NCBI taxonomy): Eukaryota > Metazoa > Chordata > Mammalia > Chiroptera > Pteropodidae > Macroglossus > Macroglossus sobrinus. Next base: position 688,415 of record PVKZ01000517.1, read on the forward strand.
CAGGTTGGAGTTATGGCCTGAAGGAAGCAAGCAAATGAGTCATTTAGATGTTTGGGGGAATGTGTTCCAGGCCAGAGGAGCACTAGCACAGAAGTCCTGTGGCAGAGAGGAAAAATGAAGAAGCTAGAGGGGCAGGAGCATCATGAACAAGTAATAGGAAATGGTGTTAGAGAAATAACAAAAGACCTGTTCATGTAGGGCCTTGTTTGAAGATCTCCACTACAATAGATTATATCATTGTTTATTAGTATCTGCTACCTCTCCTGAAGAACAATTTTACTTTCTTCTTCCTAGGTATCATGTATGGCAATGTGACTTGCTATGATAGGTGAAATGTTAGCATACATAGTATATGTCTCTTCAGACAGAAACTTTAAGAGCTAGCACATGGTTCACCCTATTCTATTCTCTTTGCCAGGATGACCACCTCTATCGGCCTGGTTCTCAGAAGAGAAGTGATGTGGAACCGAACTTAAGCAAACTTGAAATGGACATGTAAAGATTTTGTTTGTTACTGCCACACACTTTGGGCTATTTTGGATGATAAATACTCAATTCCTTTCGTTATGTATGATTAATATATAGGCTTTTTTTTTTTTTTACCCCTAAGTATAGTACTGTAGAATTTACTTTTACAAGGAATATGTTACCTTGGACTTGATGATGCTCCAGTGGCGCCATCCTTTTGAGAAAATTCTTCTAAGATGGACAGTGATGCTTTCAGTCAAAAAGAGAAAGGTTCAAGTTATATCTTTGGTTACTTCCTTTCATACAAACTAGCAGTTAAAAAAGGCAAAATTCTATTCTGAATTTTTTTTTCTTAAAGAAATTAGATATTGCCTACTCACCTTGTTCTAACAATTGGGAGAATTAAAGAATACTGGAGGGAAGAAAGGGAAGAGAAGAAATTACATTATCTCTCTTCTTTATGCTGCATCCATCCCTACCCAACTTTTCATATCACGGGCAGCCATCAGTCTTTGCAATCTGTTCACTCAGCCTCCCAACCTCACCTATATGTTTTTGCACACATGTCAGCCACTCAGTTTTCTGTTATTGTATTCTGGCTATAAACATGATAATTCTCCTTTTTATTAAATAAAGAAAGAGGAAAGCTAAAATATGAAAACTTCCTAAAGATGATTTTTTGAGATACCAAATATAATGAAGCACTAACTAAAAATTAGTGTTATAATTAAAGGTAAATAAACTAAAAAATGCCATTAGTCTTATATGCCTCTATCAATATTATAAAGAAATTATGTAAAGCTATTTTTATAGCATTTCTCTTAATCATATAACACATTCCTTAAAATTAAAAACCTGACTCAATTAGTTTGGTGTCCCCAATACCAAACATATTATTATAGAAACAAAACAAAAAAAAAGACTTTGTTTAACTAAAATAGAAAAAAAATAGATCTTTAAAAAAACTGATCATTTGTTTGAAAATTTATTAAAATTTAATTTGATTTTCATACCTTTTTCCCCTTTTTTATCTAGCACATGAATTAGCATTGACATGTCAGAAATATCTAGATATTTACATATATATATATATAAATATATATGGTTATATATTATGTATTGCTATATTCTTATAGAATATATACATGTAATTTTAAGTATTTTCATGTTTTATTTTCTGTTATATTTGATCAAGGCATCATTTAACTAAGAAACACAAGACCTTTTTTTTCTTTTGTCTACAATGCAGGAAAAGCCTGTTGTAAGAGTGAATTGATTGCTTGAGTAGACATCTCAATTTCAATAATCTTTTATTTTTCTTTTATTTAATACTGAAAAACAATATACTCCTAACTCTGTAAAGTTTATTTTTATTTACTGAATTTCTATAAGATGCAACTGGGGAGGAGTTTGAAGGGAAAAATAATGTGTCTAAAATGTTATTATTGATATACAGAGTAGCTGTCATGTTAGGAATGGCTAGAATGTTGTTAATATGACTCTAGCAGAATAGACATAGCCTCTAAATGATGACATAAATTACAAGTAGTGTTCACATTGCCGCTTGATGTTATTTTCTAAGACAATATAAATTTTAGACTGGAAGCAAGTTGGCTACAGTCTTCAATAAAGATGCAGCTCTCTCATGCTGTACCTCCTACAGCAAAACTAATTAGGACATTATGCTAGTGACAGCTAGAATCCTCATGATGTTATGTAATCTTCTGGGATTCAGTACTATTTTGCCCATTAGCTTTTTCTTTCTCAAAAAGAAAATCCAGGATTTGTTATTCTTTGACACTTTTACAGATGAAACATGAACAGCATTGCATATATAAATGCACATTCTTCTCATAATTTTAACTTCACAGATTCATATTGAATAAAATATTTGGGAACAGCAAAAACATAGGAAGAGACACAGAAATCACAGAAATTCAGATCTATTCATTATATTATTTATTTCTTGAAATAGCTTTTGACAGGTAAAACATTTAGAATGTCATTGGCCTTAAAGATATGAAGGGAACATATGGATATTTTTCACAGTGTCCCATGGAATTATTTTCTTCTATGTCAGTATATGTTTTTCTATTGTCTTCTTAACCCTTTAAAATCAAAAGCTTCATAATGCATGTTGCCACAATCATATGATTTTTCCCTCTATTATAACATACCCTGCATTCTTGTGACATGTTTGAGAATTTTTTAAAGAAAAAAAGAAAGTAAAAACTAAGTCACAATACAATATTTTTGGTTAAAATATATATATTTGAGTACCATGGTTGAAACATAGTGCCTAAAACATAAAAGTTATGTTTTACATGTTGTGCCATAAAAACCTGATATAGCATCTACAATTTATAATTTAGCATTAGTTGTTTCATTGAAACTACCAGGAAATTCTAGCTACTTGTAATCTATTCAGTTTTCATTTAAAAGAATGAAAATTATAAAAAGAAAGAAAAGAAGGAAGAAATTGTAAAAGGCCACCACAATTTTAAAAATGTATCAATTAACATGGTGTGAAGTATTGCATTCACTGCTTTTTGGTAAATTACTGCATTTCTTATGAAAAGTTCATAATTCAAAATAGCGTAAATTTATAGATGCTTAGAATTTACTTTTGAAGGTTTATTAAAATCTACATTTATTTGATTACAAATGAATTCATGCACCTACAACTTTCTTCCTGTTAAAGATTTTATTAGCTTTTCTAGAAATGGGCCTCAATTAATACTTTTCTTCTAGTCTTGCTGTAATTCCAATGATACGATTCATATTAATTATATACATCTCTCCTTTAGAACCCCCAGAAATCAATTTCCAAGCCTAGGTAGATGAAATACAATTGTGCATGTTACTTTCTTGGTCTGTTTTGAAATTGTCTTTTTAAATAACAACTTGAGTCTCTGCATACAAATTTCTCCTTTTGAGCACTGATGATTTTCATTCAGTAGAGCTATTGACCTAGTATTGGGTCACACAGCTGTCTGATCTTATTGACATTAATATCACTCATTCTTCTTAAATGTGTAAATTTCATGCTATTACACTGTTATAAGTGTGCAAGCAACAATAAATTGATTGAGTCCA
>PVKZ01000517.1:692078-766673 GCA_004027375.1 Macroglossus sobrinus
TTAAAGAAAAAGAAAGTAGTGGGAGGGCACGCAGAATCGAGACTGCGGCCCCTAGTTTATTTCCTTGCACATATTTATACTTTTACAGACGTTAGGAGGACATTCATAATTCTTACAATGTTGTTCTTATCTGAGTAAAGCAGAAACTTTTTCTGCTTGCTTGGCAGAATACTGTGTTTTCCCCTAGATAACTTCAGGGAAGGCACCTTGTTATCCACCACATTGTCCTTGGCTGCCTACATATATCTTTCTGTAAGTGTCTTAAGACTGTTAACTCTTACTTCTCCTTTTCGGCTCCCGACAGTCCAACATTTTAAATTATGCATACTCTTAAAGAAGGGGTCTAATTACTAACATTTATCTAGTGTTATATACTAAGTGCTATATTGACACATAAATCCTGCCTTTTAGATAAGTGGTAAGGAAACACTTCCTACATTTCTTTTTGTATGAAAATACTTCACAAAATGCAAAGATCAAATGATAGCTCATCCTATTTAGAGTGTTTATTCATTAAGTACAGGCAGTTCTTGCTTTGCATAGGAGTGCAAGACTATAAAAATGAGAGAACAAGCTGAAAAGATGCAAAAAATCTTAATAATCAATGGAAAAATATTTTTCTTGGCTTTAAAAATTTTTGTCAACAATTAAAAGCTTATTTTAAAGTGTGTAGGAAAAAATAGTAAAAGTATCATTACTTTAGTACATTATTATTTAAAATAGTAGAAATCAATAAAATGGGATTTTTTATTGGAAAAACTTACAAAGAATAGTTTGAACAGTACTAGCCTTTTTCTCATTATATAACTTACAATATAGAATGAGAATTCTTCCTATGCCTGGGAAAATCATACTTCTTTCTAAGTTCAAATCAGTTTCTGATACTTGGTTCTTTGCACTTTCAATATCGTGATATATCTCCAAAATTTTGTTTAATGTGAGTTTCAGCTGGAGTCACTTTCTTTTGGACACCTTTATTCTTTTTATCACAACCATTTTTCTCATTTATGCCAATTAAGTTCACCCTAACTAAATTCTCTAGCTGCACATGTAGGGTCTCATGAATGGAGGCACTGTTAGCTGTTTCTTCTATAACTCCATTTACATTCAATTTAAATATTATGTTTGTGCTTATCACTTTTTGTTTCTTTGCTGCTTTTAAAAATCTTTTTGGATAACTTCTCACTTTGATTATTCATTTTTGTAAAATATCATTGGATTTATCACTGGGAAACTAGGAGGCAAAACAACTACACACTTCTCTGTCTGTGCATGAACTGAGTAACAAAGGTGTTGTGACCAATCACCGACAGCCTTTTAGAGAAGTGATGTTATTCATCACTGATTAAACATTTGTTAGATAGTTGTTCAAGGATGGAATAGCTAGCAGCAATGTACTTTGTTTAATTACTCAAGAGTTATTATACCTTGGTAACTAAAATTTGAACCATGTTCTTTGGAGAACTGTACTATTTAACTAAACAGTGGTAACTAAAATGTGTGTATATTAAAACTGAGAAGCGAGGACTGCCTGTATTTGACTGACTGCTTAAAATACGTATGATTTTTTAAATTATGTATTGTTTTCCTCTTCATGATTACCATAGCTAGGGTCTATATAGTTGTACAATATAATTGCACAAAACCACATTGGTATATCTTCAGCAAAGGGATATGTTATTCTGCCAGGCCTATGACCTACTCAGCTATCTCTGCAACTCTGCAATCACTTTAGGGGGCAGCAATTAACCACTAGAAAATTCTGTAAAATTTTGTCTCTTTCTGATGGAATTTTCTCTAGGCCCATAGGTATAAATCCTTTTTCTAAGACAGTTATTAAAAACATACATTGAACCCTCTTTTATATACTAATCTGTGTTAGCTACTGCACATTCATTATTTTTAATCTTAACAATGATGTCAAAAGGTAAGCATTAAATAGTATTGACAGATAAGAAAATAAAGGACCAAAATCATCAGGTAACTTGGCCATAAGTACACATGCAGATATCTAACATTCAAATCTAGGCTCTCCTTTCTAAGAGGAGTATTTCTCTTCCCAGGTAACACAAGTGTCTCAAGGAATGTATGGAAATAAACCAACAGATAGATCCTACCTGGATAAGGGATGAGAATAAAATAAGTTCTCATTTGTGAATGAAGAAACATGGTTAATATCTACGCTATAACACATGGAATTTCTAAAAAGAAATTTGCTTCTTCCAGATCCTCTCTGTTGATCAATGGCACAAATCTGGACTAATCTGTCTCTATTCTTTTTTCCTCCCCCTCCCTCAATTCTGCTGAAATTAAAAATTTTTTCAGTGCTTTTATATTCAAGACACTTTATAGAAACAAATGAGTTTGGAGAAAACTGCAGAGTGAAAGACATCCCCAGATCTCTCCCATTGAAACAACAATAAGCCGAACATCTAAAACTGAACAAAAAACACCCAAACTGCACACCAGCACATCTGAGCGTGGGATTTGTGCATAAGAGCTACCACAGGTCAGAACCCTGGGTGTTAGGTGGTGGGCTGGGAGAAACAAAGAAACTGCCTCTTGCAGCCTGAACTCTCGCAGGAGGAAAGGAAAAAGAGAAGGTGCAATGAGTTCCCTGAATAGCCCTGTCTGGGAGAGCTATGAACTCCACTGGTCTGCGGCAAGGCCAAGACATCAGGACAGAAAGCAGAGAAGTGGTAACAGCAGAGAAACAACTTGATTTCTACTAGCCACAGTTGCAAAACCAAGGCTGAGCTGCAGCCACCAACTTCCAAGCCAAAAGGCCCCTCCCTCATATCCTCCAAGACCAAACATTGCAGAACCCCAGGAGAATCTGAGCAAATGCTATCAAAACTGTTGCTAACACTGACAGAGATTGAGACATAGGGTAGCAAACATGATTAATCATCTATAAGAAAACAAAAGAGAAGTCATTAATAAGCCTTTATATAAAGCAGAGATCCAAGAGGCTTAGATACCACCTACTGGAAACCAAAAGAAAAATGGCTTTTTTGCAACAGGCTAAAGAGAGACCTTTATATAATAAATCTTCTTTCTGGATAAAAAAAACAAAAGGAAAGAAAAGCAGAATACACTTCCATTAATGCCCAGGCGGAGAAATAGTCCATTAAACACCATGAACAACCAAAGTGACAAGGCATCTCAGAAAGAAAGAGAAAAATAAACTTACTGACATAGAAATATGCAACTTAAATAACAGAGAATTCAGGATGGTACTTCTGAAAAAACTCAGTGAGATCCAAAATGATTTATAATAACAATTTGAGAAACTGAAAAAACTAGATGAGCAGAATGAGTTCTTTAGCAAGGAGATTGAAACCCTAAAAAAGAACAGAATAGATTTTCTGGAGATAAAAAAAAAAATCACTGCAAGACTTACAAAATAAAATAGCAAACTTTAGAAATACAGTTGACCAAATGGAAGAAAGAATCAGTGATATTGATGACAAAAATCTAGAAATAAATTAGAAGGGAAAAGAGAGAAACCGTAGAATGAAAAAGAAGGAAAAAGAAGGAAAAAGAAATACAAGAACTAGCTGATACTATTAGAAGAGGAAGCATAAGAATAATGGGCATTCTCAAAGGTGAGAAAAAAGAGTAGGGACTAGGAAGCATTTTCAGACGAATAGTTGTCGAGAATTTCCCAAATCTAAGGAATGAGCAGGAGCTTGAAATTCAAGAAGTCAACCAAATTATCTCAACCCAAAAAAGCCTTCACCAAGGCACATTGTATTAAAATTATCAAAGATCAATGATAAAGAATTCTCAAGGCAGCCGGAGAAAAGGAGATGGTAACCTCTAAAGAAAAACTCATTAGATTATCATCAGACTTAGCACAAACGTAACAAGCCAGAAAGGAGTGAAATCAAATATTCAAACTATTAAATGAAAAGAACTACCAGCAAAGAATAATGCATTCAGCTAAGCTCTCCTTTAGATGTGAAGGAGAAATAAAGACTTTTCTAGACATATAAAAATTGAGGGAATTCACTACAAGGCCTGCACTACAGGAGATACTAAAAGGGGTCAGCTCACCTAAAATGAAATGACAAAAAATACATAATTAGGAGTAAGGTCACTATCAGGCAAATAGAAGCAGAGGAGTGCAACCCTTACTAAGAACAGGGTATTATAGGCTTAAATAATAAGAAATGAATTGCTATAGCAAGATAGTAATAAATATTCAGCATACATATGGGCAAACTGAGATAACAATGACTGACAAGGGGAAGGTTCAAAGATCCAAATTCACAAAGGGGAATGGAGATAAGGCACACACAGAAGAAAATGAATGACTCTCTCTCTAAACTATCCTTTACATATTTGTAATGGTAACCACACACCAAAGATTCAGAATTGAAGTATATAACATAAAATGAGAAGAGTCAGAGGGAAAACCTACAAAGGCAACCAAAATAAAGAAAATAAAAACACAAGGACAAGGAAGCAATGGAAACACTGAGCTACCAGAAAGCAAAAGATAAAATGGCTATAAGAAGACCTCATATTTTAATCATCACCCTAAATGTAAATGGACTAAACTCACTAATAAAAAGGCACAGAGTTGCAGAATGGATCAAAAAACAAAAATCAACCATATGCTGCCTCCAGAAGGCACATCTCAGCTCCAAATTCAAATATAGATTCAAAGTGAAAAGATGGAAAATGATATTTCAAGCTAATGACATTTAGAGAAAAGCAGAAATAGCGGTGCTAATATCAGATGAAACAGATTTCAAAATAAAGGTAAAGAAAGATACTGGAAGATGCTTCATAATGATAAAGGAATCATGCACCTGAAAGACATAACACTTATTAATATCTATGTTCCAAATCAGAGGGCATCAAAATATGTAAAGCAATTGCTAACAGAACTAAAGGGAGAAATAGACCAAAACACTATCATAGTAGAGAACCTAAATACCTTACTGTCAGATATGGACAGATCATCCAAACAGAAAATCAATAAGGAAATTACATCCTTAAATGATACATTAGACCAATTGGACATAATTGACATTTACAAAGCCTTTCATTCCACAACAACTGCTTATACATTCTTTTATGGTGCACACGAAACTTTCTCAAGGATTGACCACATACTGGGACACAGAGATAGCCTCAACAAATATAAGAAGGATGAAATCGTACCAACTATATTCTCTGATCATAATGCTTTTAAACTAGAGACAAACTGTAAAAGAAAGTGGGAATAACCACAAATACATAGAGATTAAACAATATGCTACTGAAGAATTACTGGGTTAGAGAAGAAATAAAAAAGAGAGGATCAAGAGATACATAGAAACAAATGATAATGATAGTACAACATACAAAACTTTTAGGACAAGGCAAAAGCGGTCATTAGAGGAAACTTCATATCATTACAGGCCTATCTCCAAAAACAAGATTGAACCCAAATAAACAAACACTTTATCTTAGAAAACTAGAAAAGGAAGAACAAATAAAGCCTAAAGTCAGCAGACAGAAAGAAATAATCTAAATTAGAACACAAATAAGAAATTGTAAACAAACAAAAAAATAGAAAAAATACAAAGAGCTGGTTATTTGAGAAGGATAATAAAATTGACTTACCCCTGGGTAGACTCACTAAAGAAAAAAGAGAAAGGACACAAATAAATAAAATCAGGGATGAAAGAGGGGAAATTATGACAGACACTGCAGAAATACAAAGGATCATTCAAGAATGCTATGAAAAAGTATATAACACCAAATTTAATAAACTAGAAGAAATAGAACAGTACTTAGAAAAGTACAATCTTCCTAGACTGAATAAGAACTGGAATATCTAAATAGACCAATCAGTAAATTGAAATAATCATCAAAAACCTATCAAAAAGTAAAAGTCCAGGAGCAGATGGCTTCACTAGTGAATTCTATCATACAGTCAAAGATTTAATACCTATTCTCCTCAAAAAAATCAAAAAGGAGGCACAACTTTTTAACTCATTTTATGAGGCCAATATTACTCTGTTAATGCCAAAACCTGGTAAAGATAACACAAAAATAGAAAACTACAGATCAATATCTCTCATGAACATAGATGCAAAAATCTTAAATAAGATGATAGCGAATCAAATGTAGCAACATAATTTAAAAGATTATATGCCACAATCAAGTGGTCTTTATCCCAGGGGCACACGAATGGTTCAACGTATGCAAGCTGATTAATGTGATACATTATATAAACAACTTCAAAAATAAGAACTATATGATTATATTACTAGATATAGAAAAAGCCTTCAACAAGATACAACATCCATTTATGAACAAACCTTTAATAAAATCAGTGTAGAAGGAAAGTATCTTAACATAATGAAGGCCATATATGACAAAACCTCAGCCAACATTATACTTAATGGTGAAAAACTAAAAACCTTTCCCCTAAGAACAGGAACAAGGCAAGGCTGTCCACTATCGCCGCTGTTATTTAGTAACATTGAAGGTCCTAGTGAGTGCAGTCAGACAAGAGAAAGATATAAAAGACATCCAAATAGGAAATAAAAAAGTCAAACTGTAACTATTTGCAGATGACACAATTCTCTATATAGAAAACCTCCACAAGACTCCACAAGAACATTAAAGACTCCACAAGAACACTACTAGAAACAATAAGAAAATACAATAAAGTTTTTGGATACAAAATCAACATCCAAAATTCCATAGCTTTTCTATACTCTAATAATGAAGTGTCAGAAAAAGACGTGGAAAAAATAATTCATTTTACAATTGCAACAAGAAGAATAAAATAGTTAGGAATAAATTTAATGAGACAAGTGAAGGATGTATATAATGAAAACTATAAGATCCTATTAAAAGAAATTGAAGAAGATACAAAGAAATAGAAAGATATTTTGTGTTCTTGAATTGGAAGAATCAACATAGTTAAAATGACCATATTACCTAAAGTATTAAACAGATTTAATGCATTCTCCATCAAAATCTCATTGACTTCTTTTAAAGAAATAGAACAAAAAATTATCAGATTTGTAAGGAAGCACAAATGCCCTCAAAACTGCCAAAGCCACTCTGAGAAAAAAGAATGAGGCTGGAGGCATCACTCTGCATGACTTCAAATTATCTACGAAGCGACAGTAATCAAAACAGCATAGTATTTACAGAAAAACAGACAGACAGACCACTGGAACAGAATTGATAATCCAGAAGTAAACCCATATTTATATAGGCAAATAATTTTGGACAAAAAAGCCAAAAACATACAATAGAGAAAAGAAAGCCTCTTCAATTAATGGTCCTGAGAAAACCGGAAAGCCACCTGCAAAAGAATAAAACTAGACTGTTGTCTATTGCCACACAACAAAATTAACTCAAAAATGGATTAAAGATCTGAATATAAAACCTGAAACAATAAAATACATATAAGAAAACATAAGAATTAAATTCAAGGACCTTGGACTTAAAGAGGATTTTATGAATTTGACTTGAAAGGAAAGGGAAGTAAAAGCAAAAATAAATGAATGGGACTACATTAAACTAAAAAGCTGCTGCTCAGCAAAAAAAAAAAAAAAAATCAACAAAGTAAAGAGGCAACCATCCAAATGGTAAAATGTATTTGCAAGCAACACCTCCAATAATAGCCTAAGAAACAAAATATACAAAGAACTCATACAACTCAATAACAACGGAAAAACAAAAGATCCAACCAAAAAATGTGTGTGTGTGTGTGTGTGTGTGTCTGTGTATATATATATATCAAAATAATGGAGTATTACTCAGACATAAGAATAGGTGAAATACTGCCATTGGCTACAAAATGTATGGACCTTGAAATAATCACACTAAGTGAAATAAGTCAGACAGAAAAAGTTGAAAATCACATGTCACTTATATGTGGGATATAAACCTAAAAGCAACAAATGAATGGAACAAACAAACAGAGACTCAATGACATGGACAATAGACTAGTGATTACCAGAGGGTATGGGGATAAGGGAAGTAAATGGGATAAAGGGGGTCAAATATGTGGTGACAGAAAGAAATCTAACTACGGGAGGTGAACACACAGTGTAAATATATATATATATATATATATATATATATATATATATATATATATATACCTTAATGTTAAAGTGTACAGCTGAAATTTATTGGATTTCATTAACCAATATCACCATTAAATCAATCAATCAATGGGTCAATCAATAAAATAAACTCATTGGGTTTTATAAAAATACAAAGCTTTCCATTTACAGTAGCTTATTTGTTTTCTTTGTGTGTTTGTTTTAAAACCATTGCTCATCTTTCTGCAATTAATCAACCTATTTATAAAAAAACCCTGTTAAAATTGTAATATTTTTGAAATGTAATGTAGCCCGAAAAAAAAGATCAAAAGAATATAATTAATAATTTTTTCCACATGATACTGACTTCTAATTTTCTGTGAAATATAAAAGTTACTTTTAATTTTAAAATATAACAGATTTTATCTTTAATTACCAAAATAATATGGAGGTATGGAACTGCATTTGAATTTTTTTCTAAATGTCTCCAAAACCAATTAAAAGGAGGGAGGCTTTTAAGTGGATATGATACACAAAAACTTTCTCACTGTACTTTGAAAATATTGGAACTGTGCAGTTGAGGAATGACACTTTATCATTTAATGGAGGTTATTTTAAGGCAAAATAAAACACAAATATTTATTATTTTTTTATAATCCCCTTATAGCTTCATTCTCTGTTAATGTACTCAACTTCTTACACCCTACACATTAGCTCATCTGAAACTGTCTCCATTCCTAAAATTGTCTTCAATTTTTGTTTGTTGAGGTATCATTCTTCTTGTCTAAAATTAATTCTTCAGTTAATGCCCTGAATCTTATCTTCTTATTTCCTCTTAGTCCCTGTTCCATCAATTTCCCCCCCACTTGTCTGCATTTTTAAACCTTCTCATCCTATTCTTGGCCCTCATTATTTAGCTCAAGTCTTTATATTATCATATAAATATGACTAGATGGCAACTCTAACTTATTTTCTCTCCTTTTCTCCTCAGCAAAAATTACTGAAATAATTGTCTACACAACAGTGATATTTTTACTTTGTTAAATCACATCTTGAAACTGGATTTCATTCATGTTTCCCTCACTGAAATTGTTCTAGAAAGATTAACAATAACTTCCAAAATGCTAAATAATAAGAGCATATTTCAGATCCTATCTTTCTGGACTTTTCTCCAGTATTGACCCCTGTTGATGACTCTTTCATTGAAAGTCTTTCCTTTGTTTCCATGATGCATCTTCCTGGTTTACTCCTTTCTAAAACTTCCACTCATTTTAACCTCTTTCACATTTTTCCCGCCTTGAATTTAATGTTTTGGAGCCCTTGGCTGTCTTTTGTTCCCATTCTACACAAACTTTTAAATGTTCTTTTTCCCACTTATTCTTTTGTCTAACATCGATATGATATAAATCGCACATATACCTCTATCCAGACTTCTCTCATATGCTCCAAATCATAATCTTAAAATTGTGTGTGCACACACACACACACACACACACACACATATGTATACACACACACACACACATACACCTTACAAAGCAGGCACTCAGTCTTAATTCTCCTATCCCTCCAGCACTTCTTCTTTTCTCCTTATCTTAGTCAATTTTACCATTGTCTATCCAATCCCTCAAATTAGCAATGTCAAAGTGTTTTCCTTAACTTCTCCCTTTTCCTCTTCTCTCACATCTACTTAGTTATTGACATCTATTGATTCTACTATGTAATTGTATCTCAAATCTACTTCCTCCTCTCTATTTCCCTTTTATTGTTTAACTTAAGATGAACAAATAAAGGCCCAAAATCATTTGGTAACTTGTCTGGATTAGAAGACCTTCCTCCTACCCTCTTGTGAAGAAACACGCCTTCTCTGTACCAACCATGATGACTTACTGGCAGTTCTTCAAAAATGTGTTTCTTGCACATATTTCTGTGGTCTGAACGAGGACTTACTCCTGCTGAAACATTCTTCCTTACACATTCATTACATAGCTCTAGTGTCATCCTTTCTCTGAATCATTTCCTAATGTCCCATTGATGACATAACATGCCTGCCTTGTACTTCTTCCTAATTCAACATGATTTAAACATCCCCTGGTATTCCATCTTTACCATGATACTCAGTTTATTTGCTTACATGTTAAATTTTAATTCCTTGTGCATTGAGTGTGTCTCTCATTTGTGTCTCCTACTGTTGGGAGCCATTCTTGCTGAATGCCCTACAGCTGAATGCCCTACAGCTGGAAGCCCTACAGACAGGTTTAAAGTTGCCTGCAAGCTAGAAGTTTGCAGAGCAGGCGGGATCCCTGCAGATGGAGGAAGTTTGTCTTAATGGATAGTCTGTGCAGATGGAGGAAGTTTGTCTTAATGGAAAACAGGTGAGAGAACTTATGAACTGTCAGCAATTGTTTACATGTGTGGCTTTTGTTTTTCATGCATTGCCAAGGGTATAAATATGCTGTGCTAAATAAACTTGGCACCACAGTATTCACTGTGAGCCCTCCCGACTCTATCTTTCCTCTCTCTCTCTCTCTCTCTCTCTCTCTCTCTCTCTCTCTCTCTCTCTCTCTCTCTCTCTCTCTCTCTCTCTCTCTCCCCTCACTCCCCCCTCACTCCCCCTCTCGGGAACTGTTTGATCTTAGCTGGCTGGCTCCGATATCCTACTTTGTTCGCAGTGACAATGAAAGGCAGAGAAAATCACTAATTCTTTTTATTTGTAAAATGAGAACTTAGGCTTATGTGATCATTCTTGTCTATTCTCTGACACTGAGAATTACTTCTGTATAAAGTTTTGTACGTATTCTTAGAATGTGCAACTGTTTTAGGGTCTGTTAAATTTTATTCCTCTAGAATACATAGGTATTGATTAATTTTACTGCTGTGATGTATATACATAGATGTGCATAAAACTGTTTATACATGTTCACTGAAAGACAAGGCAGACAAAGGTAAAATGTATACAAAAGAGAATGTCAACCGATTGGTGTGTGCATGAGGCTATCAATCTGACACTCAAACAATTGGGGAGTTCAGTCAATAAATAAAACTATAGACCAGTTTGGTAAAAAAAAAAAAAAAAAGGACAAAACTTAAAGAATATTTCAAGTTGGTAATTTTACTAAATAAATTCATTCTTCCCTAAATTATTCATTATGCCCTCAAAACTCATAGAATAATGTATATATTTTATAGAGTAAGGGAGAACATTAAAAGACAGAAAAAATATTTATTTTTGAAGGAGAAATTTAGAGATAAATAATCATGCAGATTCCCTTCTAGATTGTTACTTCCAGATACCTCAGATCTTAATAGATGCAAGAATCTAGGAAAGTAAGTTTAGAAATAAAAACTACTTACATACTTGACTTGAGTTTTTTTGTTATTATTATATGTAGCACATTCAAACATAAATTTCTCAAAATCAAATTTGTAGGTACTTTGTTTACAAATTTTGCCCAATTTAGGTAGTAGAGTCTTGATTCTGATGGAAAAGTGATGTCCACTATTTCCAGATGTAAGTATACAGCAATAGGATGTTAACTTGAAACATATAAAGTTTGAACCCATAATATATAATTGGAAAAATATAATGTTTACTTACTGATTTATGTATGCATTATACTACACATAAACAGGATTTGTGGAGAATTACATAGCTACATAAATACTGCATAGCAAAATGCATTTATAACAAGTTAAAAAAATGAGGCAAAGAATAAATAAGTGTAGAAAGACAACATATAGAAAGAAATATGCTGAAAACAACATCTAAGCAACGAGGCCCTGCGTAGTTGCACAAGGAAGACAAAAAAAAAAAATTCTCAGTTCTCTAGGAGCAGAGAAAAATAAAATCAGAAGTCACAGCATCTATAGTGTAGAAACAAGTCAGTTGTTTAGGAAAAGAAAATTATTCCTATAATCAATTAATTACACTTATCTGAGGGGGTCTTCCTAGAAAGGATACTATATGATAAAAAAAACCATAACCCTGGCAAAAGTTTAAAGGGCCTAGATGCAGCCAAATCCTCAAGCTTATTTTAATAACTCTAAATGAACTTTATATAATTATTCCTTACAATGAAGTATAAGTATGTTCTGGTTCATGTATATTTGTGTTCTGCATAGATCAAATCCTTGCCCTTTTGTAGAGCTATAGCTCTGAGGAGGTGAAAATGTACTCATTTTCATGAATTTTACTTGGGAAATCTCAATTTATCTTTCTATTAACAGACTTGCTAATTTTTACTAGAAATGTCATTTAAGAGTTCTACAAGGTATTATAACTTACTCGAAAACTCTGCTGTGCATATAGTCTGATCTTTAGGTAAAGAAAAAAAGAACAAATTAAATTCTCAAATTGCCCAAAACTTCAAGAAAGACACAAACTTTCTAACTCTGATTTTCTTTCTTTTAACATTGTAAAATATTTTTTGAAAGTTCATCAATTCTACTTTTATAAGTGAGTTTTAGGCAGACTCTTATAGCTAGGGATACCATCTTTAATCCTAGACTCTGCCCTTTGGCAAGCAAATATGGCCTACTAGTTTAGAGGATCCATGAAATAAAAACAGTACTATTATTGAAAGTTATAAAAAGCTTTTCCCCAACCTCCTCCCAAACAATATTTGTATGATCTAAAACCTGGACACTTGGTCTACTTGAAGAGAGTCAGAGAAAAACTTCTCTTGAAAAGGACCTTAATTGGTACTGTTAAGAACTAACAAACAAGAAAAAAATCTAAGGGATTGATGTATGCATACAACTGCAGAATGTCACATAATTCACATAACTCTTTATTCTTTGCTAATATTTGGTCTCACTTGACTTAACTCTCACCTTAAGAAATCGATCAATCCAAAGAGTTATACTACTACTGATGTATGATTCTTATACCTTTCTGAGACTTATACTATTCTACAAACAGTATAATAATGTAAAATAAAGTAAGAAATGAGTACTAAGTTTCTCTTATAGAAAACCATTTAATAATGTAGTGTTCAGCCATGTTGTAGTAAGACAACAGAACTATTTTCTCATATCATTAGTGATTTCTTTATATAAAAAGGGAACTTTTCTCAGTGATAAACAGTAAAATCCATATCTATATCTGGAGCATTTATTAAATAACTTTGAAAGTTATATTTATGGAAAATAAACAATAAAAGCTATACTGTAAGTATTTTAATTCTTTAATATAAGTTGATAAAAATCTTTCATAAATCTTGTTAGACTAAGATAAAAGGAAGAAGGAAGAAAAAAAGAACAAAGAAAAAAGATATAAGAGAAAAAAGAAAATACAATTTCTATCTTGTCACTGAGAAACTTGGATGAAAATACAGAAGGACATATGGAAACTAAGAAGTATGATGGACAAAGATCTTAGCACCCCATGTTTTAATGTACATAAAGTTTATCTAAGAATATTAGCTCAAGTCTCCAAGATTTATTTCACTAGGTTTGGGACTCCTCTGGATGGGAGACCACCTAGGAAGACCAGGTGCTGTAGGCAGAAAAAATTAAAAATAAGAAATTGTAAACTGACAAGGTAGGTCTTTACAATTCATGAGATCAACCAAGGGTTGCCTTGCCTAAAAAATTAATAAATAAAATTTAAAAAATAAATTAAAAAAATAAAGTGACTCCTCTGTTTTGCTGCAAGCTCGTCTGAGGACCTGACTTTGAGAAAGACTTTCATCAATTTGTTAGGGAGAAAAGTTCTGACCAAGTCAGATTATTTTAGTTTGTTTCATTCTATTCTCCCCTTCTATCAGTGCAAGGATGTTTTTGTTTGTTTGTTCTTTACAATGCTCATATTTATAGTCATAGGTAATTTAGGTTTTGAACTACTGTTTTCTCAAAATGTATATTATGTATTATTTATGTAAATACACTGCATTATTTATTAATAAAAATGGTTGCAGGATAATACATGTCTCTGTATATCTCTTTATATAAATCTGAGCCTTTTGTGTTGATATTTTCTACAGTGGATATCTGCTCCCTGTGGGATTAACATTCTTTGTGCATTATAGTGATGGAAAGACTGTGTAAAAAATTCTTTAGCACAGTAAGTCACTTCTGTCCTGAAAATGCCATGAAATTTCCTATATCATTTATTAAACATCCTATTACCCACTTTTGGTTCAATACTGTACAAGTCATATTTATTCCTAGTAACCTGCATATTGCATGAGGGTAAGGAAATTCAGCACTTTTTTTTCGCTTACTTGGAAGTAACTGTTTGTTTTTACTACTTTCAGAAGAAGTGCAGAACCAGATGCAGAGTTAAGAAATGGATTACTATATTGAATCCCCTTTAGAAAAGGCAACTTCCTTCTTCATGTTCTCTTTATACTGCTCTGCCACCTGTTTATATATTTTTTGTTCTCTTTAATTTAAGAAAATAAGTAACAATAGTAACTATCTATACTGTTAAAAAACAAGCATTTTCACTTTTTTATTCTTCTCCATTGATCTACTGCTTTTGAATATTACATTATACCATTTAACAAGTAGATAAAATACAAGAGAGTGGCCCACTTGTCTATTAATTTACTCTATGAAGGGTAGAAATGAAGTTCCAGCTATTGAAATATACAGGTGAAACTTTTTTATGGCATTTCACTTTATTGCACTTCACAGATGTGTTTTTTACAAATTGAAGGCAAGAACCTCCACTAGTGAGGCTTCAGGTCAAGATGGTGAAGTAGATAAATGCTGTGCCTGCTTCCTCGCACAACCACATCAAAATTACAACTGAACTACAGAACAGTGATTATTGGGAGTAACCTTAAGGCTAGCTAAACATAAGTCCTATAACAGGGGACACATAGAAGAGGCCACCTTGAGATTGGTAGTAGGAGTGGAGATGCAGAATGGGCTGGTCCCACACCAGCCTATGGCGGTTGAGAATTGGGAGAAATATCTCAGTGCGGAGGTCCCCCTAGAAGAGTAAGGGGTCCTGGCTCCACACTGGAATTCACCAGCCCAAGATTCCAG
The DNA here is from genome assembly GCA_004027375.1 of Macroglossus sobrinus. Taxonomy (NCBI): domain Eukaryota; kingdom Metazoa; phylum Chordata; class Mammalia; order Chiroptera; family Pteropodidae; genus Macroglossus; species Macroglossus sobrinus. Next base: position 707,144 of record PVKZ01000517.1, read on the forward strand.
TACCAGGAAGAGAAGCCTCCACAATTTCTGGCTGTGAAAACCAGTGGAGATTGTGGCAGAGTGAGACCAAGGGCTGAGGGAGTTACAAACTTTGTCCTTAAACTGCTCGTGCATGAACTTACTTGGTGATGAACTCACTAACTCTGAGCTCCAGCACTGGAGAAGCAGCTTGAAAGAGTGTCAGGGACATACAAGAAGGAACTGAGTTTTCTGGCTTCAAGGTAAGGGTTAGAGGGACAGCTTTCTCCCAGACAGAAGTGTAGGCATTGTTTTCTTGTTGAGCCCTCCTTGACCTGGCTTGCAGACTCATGCAGATGACATATTTAAGCCTCCATCAACATAGTTATCACAGGTCATCCCACCCAAAGGGTGGGCCCACCAAAGTTGCTTCCAGTGACTTTTCCATACAAATGGCCTGTCTTGGCTTACCCTGCAGATTTTTCTAAAATTTCTAAAGGGTTCAAAAAACCTCAACAAGCAGAATCTGGCCTTGAGGTTCTCATACCTCTTGCTGAGCAGCCCCAAGCCCAGCACTAGCAGCAGCCAGCCTTGGTTTGTGGCTTGGCCTATCGAGGCACTTCCAAACATATCATGGGTGGTGGCCATCAGCACATTGCTTGATGGCTCATGTCATGTAGCCCTGGCCTGGACACAGGCTGTAGCTGAACTTGGCCTGTGACATGGCACCCCCCAGGAGGCCTCAGCCTGCATGTTGATGGGCAGCTTCAGTTTGACCTGGAGAACAACTTGGGGACACATCAGAGGACAACACACCCAACGCACAGACAGGGCAAGCACCAGACACTGCTAAAGTGAATCCTGCTCTGTAAGGATAGCCCTTGCATAGTAGCTCCTCCACTGGTCTTGGCCAGTCATCGCAACCAATCAGCTTGAGGGTCAATTCCTTCAACTGATGTGCAAACAGCAACGAAGTCTTAACTACAACAGGAGGGCATACACTACCCATACAAGGGACATACCTAGAGCACCTGACTCATGTGACCAGGAAAGACTGTACACTTACTATGTAAGGCCACTTTTCTAAGACTAGAAGACATAGCAACCCTACCTAATACAGAGAAACAAAAATAGAAAGGCAGCCAAATTGGGAAGACAAAGAAATATGTCTCAAATGAAAGAACAGAACAAAGCTCCAGAAAAAGATCTAAACAACATAGAGAGAAACAATCTACCAGATGCAGAGTTCAAAATACTGGTTATAAGAATGCTCAATGAACTTAGGAGAAGAATAAATGAACTCAGAATTTTAACAGAGTTAGAAAAAAGTAAAAGTGGATATAGAAAACAGAAAAAAGAACCAGTCAGAAATGACAATAACAAATGAAGTATACCTTAGTAGAGATTAATAGTAGATTAGATGAAGTGGAGGATCAAATCAGAGATTTGGAAGATAAGGAAGCAGAAAACACCCACTCTGAACAGCAAAGAATCTCCCCCACCAATGAAGATAGTTTAAGGGGCCTCTGAAACAACATCAAGAGTATTAACATTCACATCACAGAGAAACCAGAAGGAAAAGAAAAAGAGCAAAAAATTGAAAACCTTTTTGAAGAAATAATGACTGAAAACTTTCCTAACCCGGTGAAGGAAATAGACATACAAGCAAGCCTAGGAAGTGCAGAGTTTGAAACAGGATGAATCCAAAGAGGCCCACATGAAGACACATCATTATTAAAATGTCAAAGGTGAAAGACAAAAGGAATTTTAAAAGTAGCAAAAGAAAAGCAGTTAGTTACCTACAAGGGGGTTCCCATTAGACTATCAGCTGATTTCTCAACAGAAACTTTGCCGGTCAGAAGGGATTGCCAAGACATATTCAAAGGGATGAAAAGCATAGACATACAACCAAGATTATTCTGCCCAGCAAAGCTATCATTTAGAATCGAAGGGCAGATAAAGAGCTTCCTAGGCAAGAAAAAGCTAAAGAAGTTCATCATCTCCAAGCCAAGCCAGTATTACAGGAAATGTTAGAGGGACTTCTTTAAGAAAAAAAGAAAAAAAAAGATTAAAAAAATGATTAATAAAATGGCAGTAACTACACAACCATAATTACTTTAAATGTAAATGGCTTAAGTGTTCCAATCAAAAGACATAAGGTGGATGAATGGGTAAGAAAATAAGACCCTTATTTATGCTGCCTACAAAAAACTCACTTCAGATCAAAAGACACACACAGACTAAAAGTAAAGGATGAAAAAAGACATTTTATGAAAATGAAAACCAACAAAGAGCTGAGGTGGCAATTTATACCAGACAAAATAGACTTTAAAACAGACTATAATGAGAAACAACAAAGGACCCAGTTATCCCACTTCTGGGTATTTATCTGAAGAAATCCAAAACACTACTTTGAAGTGACCTGTGCATCCATATGTTCATTGCAGTATGATTTACAACAGCCAAGATATAGAGGCAATCTGGGTGTCCATCAATGGAGGAATAGATAAGGAAGAGGAGGTACATACATATGATAAAATATTATTCAGCCATAAAAAATAATTTAATCTTGCCATTTGCAAAAACATGGATAGATGTAAAGAATATTGTGCTAAGTAAGTCAGACAGAGAAAGACAAATGTCATAGGTGGAATCTAAAGAACAGGATAAAGAAACAAACAGCAGAAACATGCTCATAGATACAGAGAACATTTTGATGGTTATCAGATTGAGGGGTGAAAAATGGATGAAGTGGGAGGGGATTAAGAGGTACATATTAGTAATTACAAAATAGTAATGGTAAATATAGCATGGAGAATATAGTAGTATTGTAATAACTATGTATGGTGTCAGATGAGTACTGGATTTATCAAAGTGATCACTTCCTAAGTTGTATAAATGTCTAATCACTGTGTTGTACACCTGAATCTAATATAATATTGTATGTTAACTATAATTGGAGAAAAAATATGTCAGTAGAATGTTAAAAAAAAAAGACTTGCTACTAGCAAAAATATTAAAACTCACTTTTTTCGATACTCACTTTATTGAGGTGGTCTGGAACCAAGCCTGAAATAATCTCTGAGGTCTGCCTGCAGTTTGAAAAGTAAAATGATGACATATGTACCTAGAGCATATTTCAGCCTCACAGACCAAGTCTAAAGAGTCCTGATTTACCTAGGGATCTTTGTTCAAAAACTCTAAGTATCTTTTAGTTACTCTGTTTAGAAAAAAATTAAATTATTTTTGGGGATAGTCTGAACCTACTTCTATCAAAAAAGGCTATTAGTAGGTAGAATTAAAGTGGCTAACACAATGAGCAGAACTATTGCCTGGGTTTTATACACACACAATAGTTGACATACAACTTAAGCAAGGAGCCCACTGAAGATTCTTCTCTCCCACCAAAGACTAGGAAATGGGAGCTCTATCTTCCTTAATAATTACATTTCAAAGAGAATTTTCTCATATTCTCGAGAAAGGCATTTTTGCATTATAAAACTGGAAAAAGTTTTTAAAGATTTATATCTCATAGTTGCAGAGAAAGAATTCACAATTTCTAGTTTTATAAAGTAAATCCTCCAAGAAAAAAGAGATCAGGGTCTTGAGTGAGGAAGAAACCTCTTTAGTCAAACTAAGGGAAACATTAAGGTTATTTTGGTCAGCTAGTTACAATTCTCTAAGTTTCTAGTGTAGGAAATGATAAAAAAAAAATTTAAATATGGAGGCCATTTCATGATCTCTTTAAGTAGTCTCTTAAAGAAAAGTAATATCAGGAATTTGACTATTCATAACAGTAAGACTCTCGAAATCCCAGTAATAGGAATCCAGAATTACTCAATTTATTTTTCATAAAAATGTTAGCAGTTGACAAGCTAATATTGGGTCATTCTTTGCTAAAAGAAACTTCCAGTCTATGTCCTGAGGCCAATTGTTTAAAATTTCTACATCAAATCACTTATACAACGAGAACATTTTAAAAGGTGACCCTTGAAACACAATAAGATCTGTAGTCATCAAGGAAAAAATATGGTTATTTTCTAGATACTCTATTTATTATTGCAGAAAATTGTATAAATCACATTTTAGAACTTTTTTTCCTCAGAATTGAGGCATAAAATTAATTTAAAGGAAAAAATGTAATGTAATTTGAATGTTTTTTTTAATTACAGTTTTACCATATTGTTTTTAAAAAATTATAATGCAGTGTATATCTATCAAATGTAGAAGATGATGTTTGAATGACTTTCTGGTTCTACTTTATATTACCTGCACCTCTTGGCAAATGTTTTCACTTGCGATCAGAGGTCTATTTTATAGTGGCTGGGTTTCAGTGAGTACTCTTAGCAAATCAACCTTCATTAGAGATTAGTCTGAGATAATGACACAAATAAAGAAGGTCAGGAAGTCTAGTTGCACTAGAACAGAAAAGAGAGGGAACTATGTTCTTCCACACAGGTAGAGTATTTTTCAATCTTTTTCTGTATTAATTGCTATTTTGGAAGGGCTGAAATTCTTCATTCCTGAGTTAAGCCTTGGGCATTTTTGAATTTTTGTTAGTAAAATTGCAATTCTTTCTATCAAGAATTAAGCTATTTGACCTAAGAGAAAATTTGTAATCTCAAAATATAATGTTTTAAGTTTCTTTGTAGAAACTTTGTAGTAAGTTCCTGGAATCATCTTGTCTGTCACCCTAAATTCACACAGGATTGTCCTTATCTTCCTGAGCAATTTTTTTTTTTAAGAACTGCAGAAATTTTAACTTTGGCTGAGTAAGAAGATTTGGGATCAAACATTGAATTTCTATTTATTTATTATAATGTTTGGGCAAGTCACTTAAACTTTCCAAGCTTCAATTTTCTCAAATGTAAAAAAAGATAATAATAATCATGAACACATTAAAATTACAACTCAACTAAATGACAGCCATCATTGAGAATCCTTTGAAGCCTAGTTGAACAGAAGTCCTATAACTAAGGATATATAGAAGAAGCCATGTTAAGACAGGTAGGAGAGATGAAGATGTAGAATGAACTGGTCCCACACCCACGTATGGCAGTTAAAAATTGGGAGAAATATCTCAGGTGCAGAGGTCCCTTTTGTGGAGCAAAAGGTCCCAGCCCCACACTGGGCTTTCCAGCCCAGGTTTCCAGTCAGGAAGAGAAGTCTCCATAATTTCTGTCCGTTAATACCAGCTGAGATTTGGGCTGAGTAAGATGGAGGGTAACTAAAGTCCTGGGTATAGCTCTTAAAGGACCTATGCACAAACTTAACTGCCAATGGACTCACTTGTCTGAACTGTGGTGCTGAGGCAGCATCCCTGAAAGTGCCAGGTACATTCAAAGAGGAACTGAATTGTCTGGTTTCAGTGCTAGGGCTGGAGGGGTAACTTTCTACTAGACAGAGAGACAAGTAGAAGCCATTTTTCCTTTGTTGACCCCACCCCTACAAGGTGTACACACTTAGGCAGGTGCCATCTCTAAATCTCCATCAATGCAGCTAATACTATTAGCCCCATACTGGTGATTCTCTAAGACACTGCCTTACTCAACTTGTAAGGCCACCCAAACCTCTTCTAGTGGCTTTTACATACAAATAGCCTGTCTTAATTCAGGCTGTGGACTTTTCTAAAATCTCTTAAGGGTTCACAAACCCCAAATAAGCAGCATCTGGCCTCTGTGTGCCCTGTACCTCTTGCTAAGCAGCCCTAAGCCTGGCATTGAGTTGAGAATTGGCCTCTCCCAGGATCCTCCAAACCCGGTATGAGTGACAGTTACCTGTGGATCCCTTTGTGGCTCATGCCACGTGGTCCTGAGAAGGGCACAGGCAGTAGTCGGACCTGGCCTACATCAGAGCCCTTTCTAGGAAGCCCTGGAGCTGGCATGCCTTGTGGCCAGCCTAGGATCATCCTGGAACACCATTTGGCCATACTCAAAGGGCAGAATCTGCAGGCACTAGAGCCTTGCTAAAGCCAATCTTGCTCTGTAGGGTCAGCTGTTTACAATACCTCCTCCACTGGTTAAGCCAGTCATCATAACCAATCAGCCTGTGATAAGCAAATAGCAACCAAGGCTTAATTATAATAACCCACATAAGAGACACACTTGCAGCAACTGGCTCAGTTGCCCAGGGAGACTGAGTCACTGGGTCACAAAAGACATCAACTACATAAAGCTGCTCTACTAAGACTAGAAAACATAGACTACCTAACACATAGAAACAAACACAGGGAGGTGGCCAAAATGGGGAGACAAAGAAACAGGTCCCAAATGAAAGAACAGAACAAAGCTCCAGAAAAAGAACTAAACGGCATGGAGGCAAGCAATCTATCAAATATAGAGTTCAAAACACTTGTTATAAGCATGCCCAACAATCTCAGTAAGAATTTCAATAAAAAGATAGGAAACAAAAAATGGAGATAGACAAAATAAAATAGACCTAGTCAGAAATGAATAATGCAATAACTAAAATTAAGAATAAATTTGTGGGAATCAATAGTAGATTAGATGAAGCAAAGAATCAAATCAGCAATTTGCAAGATAAAGTAGAAGAAAACACCCAATAAGAACAACAAGAAAAAAAGAATCCCCTCCTAAAAAAATGAAGATAGTTTAAGGGGCCTCTGAGACAACATTAAGTGTACCAACAAAAACATCACAAGGATACCAGAAAGAGAAAAGAGAGAGCAAGGAATTGGAAACCTATTTCAAAAGATAATGATGAAAAATTCTCTAACCTGGTGAAAGAAATTAACATATAAACCCAAGAAGTGCAAAGAGTCTCCCAAACATGAAACCAAAGAGGCCCACACCAAGACACATCATCATTTAAATGCCAAAGGTTAAAGACAAAAGAGAATTTTAAAAGCAGCAAGAGAAAAGCATTTGATTACCTACAAGGGAGCTCCCATAAGACTGTCAGCTGATTCCTCAACAGAAACTTTTCAGGCCAGGAGGGATTGGCAAGAAATATTCAAAGTGGTAAAAAGCAAGGATCTACAACCAAGTTTACTCTACCCAACAAAGCCTCATTTAGAATAAAAGAAGAGATTAAAAAGCTTCTCATATAGGAAAAAGTTAAAGGAGTTCATCACCAGCAAAACAGTATTACAAGAAATGTTAAAGGGACTTCTTGAAGAAGAAGAAAATAAAAAAAGATCAAAAATGTGAATAGTAAAATGGCAATTACTATATATCAACAAGTACTTTAAATGTAAATGGCTTAAGTGTTCCAATCAAAAGACATAGGGTGGCTGAATGAATAAGAAAACAAGACTTTCACATATGCTGCCTACAAGAGAGTCATTTAATATCAAAAGACACACACAGACTGAAAGTAAAGGGATAGAAAAAGTTATTTCATGAAAATGGAAACAAAACAAAACAAAAAGCTTGGATAGCAATACTTAGACAAAATAGATTTTAAAACAAAGGCTATAAGAAGAGACAAAGAAGGACTTTGGAATCCCACTTAGGGGTATTTATCTGAAGAGAGTCAAACACTACTTTGAAAAAACATGGGCATCCATATGTTCATTGCAGCATTATTTACAATAGCGAAGATCTGGTGTCCGTTGCTGAATGAATGAATGAGGAAGAAGTGGTATGAATATACCATGCAGTGTTTCTCAGCCATTAAAGGAAAGAATGAAATCTTGTCATCTGCAACATGGAGCTAGAGGGTATTATACTAATGGATTAAGTCAGGCAGAGAAAGAAAAATGTCACATGATTATACTTATATGAACAAAATAAACAAACAAAACAGTGAAAGAAACAAAATCTTAGATACAGAGAGCATTTTGATGGTTGCCAGATCAGGGTGTTGGGAAGATGAGTGAAAAGGGAAAGAGATTAAGAAATACAAATTGATAGTTATAAAATAACCATGGGGATATAAAATATAACATAAGAAATATAGTCAATAATATTGTAATAACTATAATGTAGATTTATTGAGATGATCATTATTAAGTTATGTAAATGTCTAATTACTATGTTGTACATCTGAAACTAGTATAATATTGTATGCCAACTATAATTGAAAAATAAAAATATTTTAAAAATAAATATTCAAAAAGTTATGAATGTAAGATGTCTTTGAAAGTACTTATTTAGTTGTAGAACACAATGCAAGTATAAAAAATATTAGTGTTATTTATTTACTTACTATAAAGTTTTCTTCAAAGTTACATATTTTGCCAATAAGCCTTGATGCAGGATAAGATTTTTCTATCTAAATTTAATTCCTTTAGAGCCTTATAGTATATTTTTTCAAAGGCTATTCCAATTACAACCTCTCTATTGGGAAATGGAAATAGCTAGAAGTGGAACATAAATATTCTGGGTTCTGGAATTTACTTCCCTCCTATTTACTTGATTTATATTAAATGACTAAAAGTATTTTTGCTATTTCTGAAATTTTCCCTCTTGGGAATTGCTATCTCAGAGAATACAAGTATACTTTTCTAGCTACCTTTTTCCACCCCTAGATCTTTGGTTTCTGTGTGTGTGCATGTATGCATGTGTGCATGTGTGAGCACACATGGGGTGGTGGTGGTGGTGGCAGTGAACAATTATGATGATAGTATTTTGAAAATGTGATATCTGAGGAGAAAATGGAAAATTAAAGAAAACTTTATAGTCACTAAGTTGATTATCATAAAATTTGGCAGTCTTTCAAGAAATTGATAAGTTCTTATGAATAAAATATGACTTTTTAAATTAATACACTATATTTTTAAAAGACTAATAAAAAACCTATTCATTCTACTATCTAAAATAAACTGATGGCATGAGTGCAAAAGGAAAGCATTTTTTTGCTTGGCTTCTGGTTACTTAATTCATCGCTTCATTTATTCCTTGTTGGTGTTTAGGTTGTGTCTCTCATGACATTATATTATTAAAGAGAGGTTTATCTAAAATCATAGCCTTTTTAATATAGATAGCAGAAATAATTTAATACCAAATTTCATTTCATAGATAATCAAGGTGACCACAGGCCAGTTCAGGTTTAGCCCTGTTATCTGATATAATTATTGTTCACTCTCAAATGTAACTTGATTTGCTTGATAAATTATGCTGAATCTGTAGACATGGGAAATAGAGAAATCAAGAAACTTACTCAAATCTGAATAATTATTTAGCTCTGCCTTTAGGGCCAGAACTCAGACTTGCTGACTCTTTTCATGGAGTTCAAGTCACTGTACTCTGGATTCTTGCCATTTTTATCTCTTAGTCACTGCAATTCATGAATGACTTTTAAATAAAGATGGAAAGGCTAAATCTCAACTAAAAAGTAGAAAAGTTCTCCTATGACAACATTAGGCCATCTCCTACCTAAAAGAAACTAAAATATTTTCAACTTATCTCCTCCTGCACTATATGTATTATTCTTTTATACTTAAGATTTTTAGAATAATATGCTTAAAAATCAAAAAAATATTTCTTTTTTTAATATAAGTGAATGAATTCAGCTGCTGGGGACCAAGAGCCACATAATTTCTTTCACCATAGGAAATCAATCAATAATCAAACAAATGTCACTGGGTTCTCAGTTACCCAGGAATAGGCCAGTTGCAAAATATTTGCTTCCTGTTATTAGCCCTAGGGAGTAGAAGAAGACCATGCTTGTTAACGGGTAATTATGTGCTATCTAAAAGAATCGGTATTGAATGCATGTCGTGCACCTTCTAGTTTGAAGGGCTCAAACTTGAAGATCTTCTTTCAGGGGATCAGATGAGAAGCCCAAGTCCTATTGTTTCTCTAATTATTTTCTATGCATTAGGCATTGGGCAATCTGTCATGTATCTGCTCTATTCAGGCTTCCTCTAATGATGTGAGAGGACCACAAAGTCTTAACTGACATAATGGCTAAGTAAATGTCATGTGGGTCCCTTGTACATTTGCCTGAGGGATCCCTGATGGGGGCACATTTCAAAAACAATAAAGTTTATTGCAGCCTGTGAAGGATTTATGCCATGCAATCTTCTGGCCATGATTTAGTTTAGTAGAAGACATTTTATTGTAAATTTAGGAATTAATCATTTAGTGTAGCTAGTTTTATGGGGTACCATAGAACATGAAAGAATAAGAGATAACATTTCTATGTGTCATTGATTTTGTTAAATGAAAATAATAAATTCTTATACTTTTTTTCTCTTTAATGTAATTCTGGAATAAAAGAGATTTTAAATAGACATTAACCCAAATTTTCTTTTGCTTGAGAATGGCCCACCAGGTTTATAATCAAATAACACTGCCAGTTAATCATTAATATAATTCATCATTGAAAAATTCTAATTCTAGAAATCAAATATAAAATCCTCAGATTAAATACTTAAGTGACTTATGAAATATTGTAATTCTAATGAGGTCCCATATATATAGATATACACTGTAATTGTTATCTCAAACGATCATGTAAAGACATTTCTGGAATGTAAGTTATTTTCACCTAACTAACATGAATAAAACACCTAAAGAAACCTTCCTGGTGTCATCATTTATTACAATTGTTGCTTTACTCTCTAAGCCTGCAGTTCTCTTCCCTGACACTTTAGAATTACCAAGACTATTTTCATACAATAACATTAGTTGAAACCTACTTCTTTTCTTTTGGGGGAGGCAATTATTTTCATAGCTAGGAGAAAGCATCATCAAAGTCTATATTTGAAAGATGCTAGGTGCAAGTCAATTTAAAGATGAAATGCACATAGGAAAATAGGGCTGAAACTATGTTAAGAAGCATGCATAGCACAACCTTAGAAATATGATTATTAGACTGGGGGTCTTTCTAGACTTACCATACAAACTATTTACTATTTGAAGAAAATTAATAAATAAAGTCCTTAGCATGGGAAATTTCTAAAAGCAGCTGAAATTTGTATATTGGGAAATTTATACATCTGAAGTTATTCTAGAAAGCAGTTTGTTATCTGCAAAAATAAAAAATACAATGCTCTCCAAATTCATCTAAAAAAATGATCAATCATCCCAGTTTGTCTGGGACTGAGGGATTTCTTGAAAAGTGGAACTCCTAATGCAAAAAACTGGAGAAATTGGGCAAAATGAGACAAATTTGGCTCCTTATTAACTGCTTATAACTCTAGGAAAATGGAGAAGAATATTGCCAAATGTCCCCTTATAGTGCAAGTATATTCATATCCTCCAAACAAAGCGATAACTCAAAGTAAATGATCAGTTCAATTGATAGCTCTAATTAACAGCCTGGTAAGTTCCTGCTAGTTCAGATATTTCTTGCCCGCATTCTCCCAACCCTTTCTCCTATAAAGCACTCTGATTCTGTCACTGTCTCGATTTTTGTTTGTTGTCCACATTCCTAAAAAACACTGAGTTGTTTCTGTGAACAGACTTAGAAATAGGTTCCAATATATTTTATTGTCTACCCTCATTTATCTTTGTCTAGTTTTATTCATATGTTTTTTTTTTTCATTTATTAGTGTGGCTATTTTTTACAAGTTGATTCATTTCCCATTTTATTTATGTTTTCTGTTTAGTTTTTTAATATGGATATCTTTCTTCAACATGAAATATTTTAGACATACAGAAATAAATGTAAAACAAAACGTAAAAGGATCCATTTATCTACCACCAAGGGAAAATAAGAATATTAAAATGAAGTTAAACCCCCTTACCTCAATTGCTAACTCTCCCTACCCTATAGAGCAAATGATTATACTGAATTTCATGTTCATCTTTTCCAAACAATCTTTACATTTTTACTACAGATGTTTGTATTCATGAACAGTGGATAATATTGATTGATATATTTTTAACATTGCTGTAAATGAAATTTTACAATATGCATTGTAGGGGAAGAGAAATAATTTTCCCTTTATTCTTCTAAGTATGTTTAAGACAGATTAACAGGAGAAAAAACAAATAGAAGACGTAACATGTATACTTTCTGCATACCTGAAAAATAACCAAGAAAACTAAGTAACTACCCCAAATTGCCCATCCCATCTCCTTAAATACTATTATTACCTAAAGACAAAAGAAAGATATTGGGGAAGGAGGTGGCCAGTTGTAGGAGGTTACCAGGAAAAGAACTCTAGGTCTTTGCCTTCTCCCTTGATAAGAGTTCTAGAGACTTAGAGTCATCATCCTCTGGTACAGAGAGGGAGGCATGCTTACAAATGGAGGCTACTTTTATAAATTTCTCTTACAAAAGGATAACTTCTACTCCATTTTCAGAGTATCTCCTATGTCTACAGTTTCTTAAAAATAAATCATTCCCAAATAATCAATATGTTAGAGGAATATTGTAGGCTGGCAAATTCTTCTCTTCAGCATTATCCTGAAATGTAATGTGTCAGTATTATGTAGGCAAGATTCAACTATATGAATACATAAAATTCTAGTCTAATTATTCTATTAGTATCCCATTTTAAGAATACATAATAATTTATCCATTCTTCTATTGCTAGACTTTTAGATTATTTTCTAACTTTTCATTTTTTAAAATAACATTCCTTTGTACCTTATGTGTCCATGTGCACACATGAGTATCTTTCTAAAATGCATACCCAGAAGAAGTTGCTTGGTCATGAGGGATGTGTACTGAACACTTCATGAAATATTGTAGAAACTAGAGAATATAGCAATTTATACAACCTTCAGCATATTTTAGACCCTATCACACCATATTATTGCTGATACTTTATACCTCTGTAGAAGTGGAAAATTTTTTCTTCTATCCTTATAAGTTCTTTGGCTGGTCTAAGAATTAAATTAATATAAGACACTTTAACAGAAAAAATAAATTTAATTACATTCAAGTAATTAAAGCTTATATAACATCCTGAACTAAGAAAGAAAGTAGGGGTCTGGGGATATAAAGGGGAGGAAGGTATTTAACAAAAAGGCAGAGAAGATGTCTGAAAAACAAAGATTGTCCTATTATACAGATAAGTTTCTTAGGTAAAAATGGTATCTCTGATAATAGCTGTCTTATTTGTACAGACTCTCTTTCCAACATAAATTTATGCAGTTGATAAAGAAGTAAAGAGCTTTTACTGAATTTTCTGGGTTTTGATTTCTTTTAGCTCAAAATAGTTCATATACCAAAGAGATGTATTTTGGTATAGCAAAATCTGCTCCCTTTCACTTTCAACTTTGCAGTTTTTGTCATCTATGTGTGAGAAATGATATTTTTTATGACATGTATTCACATTTCCCTGAGTATTAATGAGGTTGAGCAGCTTTCATTGAACTTTTCTATTTAGTTTTTCTCTTATATGAATTATATATGTAGATACTGTATCAATTTATTTGCTGGATTGTTTGTCTTACTGATTTGTACAAATTCTTTACATTTGAGATATTAATCCATTGCCAGTTAAATACTGACTTGCAAATATGTTCTCTCAGTTTGTGGTCTGTCTTTCTGCTCTGATGTAGATAAGTTTAAACTCTTATTGAAATAACGTTTCTCATCATTTCTGTTTATGGTTTAATTTTATTATTAAACATGGTCATATAGGTATGCCATGTATTTTCTCCTAAATACTTCAAAGTACTCTTTTCTAAATTTACATCTTTGACTTACTATGAAATGATTATTGTGAATTGTACGAAAAGTTTGTCACTCTTACCATTATGGGTTGAATTTTGTCCTTCCCAAATTCATATGCTGAAGTCTTAACCCCCAGTACATTATCATGTACCCTTATTTAGAGATAGGGTCTTTATAAAGGCAATTATGTTAAAATAAGGTCATTAACGTGAGCCTAATATACCTAATGTCCTTATAAAAAGGAATATTTGAATACAGACAGCCCTTGGGAAGAATACCTTGTGAGATGAAGACAGAGATCTAAGAGATGCTTCTATGGGACAAAAATGTTAAAGATTGGCAGCAAAGCATCAGAAGCCAGGGGTAAGGTATGGAACAGATGCTCCCTAAAATCTCTCAGAAAGAACCAACTCTGCTAACAACCTGATTTTGAATTTCTAGTCTCCATAACTGTGAGACAATATATTTCTGTTGTTTAAGCCACTCAGTTCATGGTACTTAGTTATGGCAGACTTATGAATCAATTGCCCCAGAATCAATTGTCCAAAATTGAATAGTTCATATTTTCCTCACTTACTAGAATTACCTCATTTCTTTGAAATAAAACATTTACATATTTGTGTGTCTCTCTGATCTCTCTGACCCGAAGACGTATGTTTTGAAAATATATCTTTATATCCTTGCATTAATAGTGAGACATTTTATTTACTATAGTTTAATTACTATAGCTTTCTAACAGCAACCATCTTATTTCAGGAATATTTCAGCTACTTTCCTTCCATTGTTCATTTATGTAAACTTTAGAATTAGGTTGTTGACTGATCAAAAATAAAATAGAATAATTTTAAAAGAGTTAGCATTTTTAATTGAAATTGCATTGAATATGCAATTCAATTTGAGGAGAATTGAAATCATAATAATATATAGTTTTTCTATTCATGATACTGTATATCCCTCAGTTTATTTAGGTATCCTTTAATATTTTTAATAAAATTTTCTAATTTTTCCCGAAGTAGTCTAGGGAATCTTTTAATTGGTTTACTCATAGGTATGTTACCCCCACCCCTTTTTTTTAACAACTGTAAGGACTATTTCTTTATAAATATTTTTCTAACTAGTGGAAGAATGCGAATGGGTTTAATACAATAAATTTAAATACAATGAACTTATTGAATTATCATACCAAGGCCAATAATTTGTTTTTAAATTCTCTTGATTTTATAGGAAGATAGTTCGTAATAAGTAAATAATGACAATTTTGTCATTTATTTAAAAATTTCTCATATATTTAATATATTTTTATTACACTGTTTAATTCTAGTATAATATTTAATAGTGTATATTCTTGTCTTCTTTCTAATTATAAAAGAAATGTCTGTAGGATTTCTTTATAAGTATCCTATAAGTTTTTGTAGGTATATTTTAATCAAGTCAGGAAGTATTTTCAAGAATCAATGTCTCCACAGTGAGAATCTCAGGCGATATTCAAAAGTAGTATGGGAAATTATATATATATATATATATATATATATATATATATATATATATATATATATATTTGAACTTTATTTATATTGTTACCTATAATGTTTAAGTATTCTATGCATTGGTAGAAGTACATGCATATTATTTTTAAAAGATATTTTGTAGTGGATGTTCATATTTTTTAACTATTAAGGGTCTATAATCAAAAATGTTTGAGATCATGTCCCAGACTAATGTTTCTTGAATTGTGGCCCAAAAATCATTTAATCAGTTTCACTAAGAAACATTAAAAATACAAATGTCTACATAATAAACTGTTAACTTTGGTGACTTAGGCTGTAAACCTGCAATGTTATTAAATCTCTAAGTCATTATTTTGTGGCATGTTTCAGAACCATTGTCCTAAATAAAAATGACGAAGAAGATTCTAAAGATATACATTTTTTCCTAAGTTTAAGCCTTTATTCTTGAAAATGTCCCCTCTAATTATAGTATTTTACATATAGTTGCTAAGTATACATGAGATACCAAACTTAAAAACCCAGAAAATATAAAAAAAAGCATTTAGTAAGAAAAAGTTTCAGTTCTAGACCTTACTCATAAAGACACCCATTTTCTCCTCCAGTTCTCTGACTAAGGAAAACAGAAACCTATCCTCCAGTTTCTTTTTTTTTCAAGTCTTCTTGTTGATCTGCCACTTAGGCTTTAGTCTCTTCTATATATTTTTTCAAGGTCTCCATTGAAATAAACAGTATAGGAGAAGGAAGTTTTTACCTTCTCCTCATATATGTGAGGACAGACATTTGCTCATCTGAAAATGAAGTAACTGATAAAATCATATTGTACTACTTTATAGAACACTAGTACTACATTGTAATATATTATGCACATTAGGTAAGTAGTCCTTTTATTGTATATAAAATTTTAGCAATCACCAGAATGTACTTGCTTCCTATAAAGTATATGTTTCTTTTCAAAGTATAATGGCAAAATATGCCCCCAACAAATTGTTTAAAATCACATTAATATCAATTTATCCTACATATTGATTCTTTGTCAAACAATTGTTTAGAGAAATTATTTTCCTGTTGGAAGTCCTCAGCTGGACTTCAACTATTTATTTTCTACCCATTTCTAAAAGAATTATTCTCTTTCTTTCCTGTTTTTTGAGAGAAAAAAATCTCTAAGAAGCATGCTGAATGAGCTAAGGAATAGATTTTATTGAATTTTGTGCAGCGTTTGTAATTTTTGTTAAATGATAAATACTAGTTATTATTTTAAAATACAATAAAAAGTTAAGGCTCTTAGTTTCTAACTATTGTGCACAGCAATCTACTGAGTTAATACAAATTTAATTTGTAATAATTACTTCTGTAATACATAAATTATATGGTACAGTATAATAAGTGATAATAGTACACATTACAAAATAGGCTGACATCCTAACAAAAAAAATTCTAACACATGGTTATTAAACTGGAGGAAAACAGTATTGTGAAGTAACTACACTTGCAATTTGCTTAGAAAATGAATCATAATGCATTAATGCCTCTGAATAATTTGCAAGTAAATGAACCAAAAAAATTACATAAATGACCAGCCATAGGTATTTATGTTATTTTGGAGTGGGAAAGGTGGTATTAAAGGGGAGAAGAATTGAAATAAAGCCTTGCATTAATAAGTGCTAAGACATCTTATAACATTTAACCAGCAGAGGTCTAAAATGCAATTACTTTGTTTTTATTATTTTGCTGATTTGTTTGCTAATAAAATGTTACTGCCCAATAACAACTTTGAATTAACAATACAATGATGCTCTTGAAGATCAGCTAGACTAAATGAAAAAATCCAATGGCTAAAGAATTACTTCAGAGATCATCTAGTCACTTCTAAGACTCCTAGTAGGGAAATCCTTTTGAAAGCATTACATAAATATACCTATTCATTCTGTATGTGGCAAACCCTCTATCCAAGATCCAAACTCCTTTTCCCCACTAACAGAGTCTTAAATTTTATCAGGACTGAAAAGATGCCGAATTAAATATTCACCATCTTAGCCACTCTTGTAGTTAAGATTGGCCATCTGATACTGAAGAAGAAAGGAATTTTCCACTCTAGTGGGAAACTTGTAATCAGCTTTTTGTTCTACTTCTGTAGACATGTTTGCTGCATAGGCCTAAGAGCAGGTTGACCTAAAGATTAACTGAAGACTCGCCCTCCTCTTTGCTTGTTCTGTCTAGATGTATTGCCTAAGTTCCTATCTGAAAATCTCATGCTCTGGAACTGCCTGTAGCCCATAGCAACTCCCTGGCTCTGTAACCGCCCAAGGACAAATTAACCAATCTGCCCATGTCAAGTGTAACTGCATGGATAAGCCTTATAAAAGCAAGGTTACCTTTGAGCTCGGGGCCCAGATCTTCAGAGTGCTAGCTCTTCTGGAATTGCTGGCATAATAAACCTTAGTTCTCCAACTCTCCGAGGGTGCTTAGTTTCTCACTAGTCTGATTTTTTCCGCAACAATACAGTTCTAGTAAAAAAACAAGAAGTTTCCTAGATGCTTCTGGGAAATAATCTTTTTTTCCTATGCCAGAACAGGCAAAAGGTCTCTCTTTTTTTTTTTTTTTTATTTTGAATATTGATGTAATGGAAGAAATTGCAGCAGCAGCCATTTTGCTGCCTTGATGGAAAGGTCAAAAGAATTAAAGAGAAATTGACCATCAGCTAAAGAGAACTGCCTTCTACTGCATCACTGAAGTCAGGAGTCTGGGAATCAGTACTGCAACACCCTCCCCAAAGAGCACATTGATTTGGAAGCTCACCATTTGCTAGGTTCATATACTCAACACATTTTTTACATTAGCTCATTTAATACCTTAACAACCTAACAAGCATGAGAGTGTTAACTATCTCTCTATGTTTATACAACTGTTTAGTAACCGAGCTGGAGATTGAACATAGATAATCTGATAACAGAATTTATACCCCACAAATCTTCACTTCTCTTTCACTTCCCACATCCAATTACCTACGAAATCCTGACTGTAGTGGCTCAATACCTATTAAGTCAGTCTGCTTTATTCCCTTCCCATTGGCACTGCTTTGTCTTCTCCAACCATGACTGAAGGGGATCTTAACATATCACTCCTTCCATACTACTTTCACATTGTGAAGATTATTTTCCTAAAGTGCAATTTGAACCCTATCTCTCTCTTTATTAAAGTTGTCAATGATTAATAAATTAATGTTTAATTCATAAATAAAACAAATTCTATATTGGAGTAGCCTTTCTGTTATATATCAGGTCAGAGTTCTAACAACTAATTGCTTTAATAATTACCTAGGTTTTTTAATTATACACTTTAAAAAATAGGATAGTCATTTATCTATAGAACATAACTACTGTAAGATGAAATCATCTTGCACACAACTAAGAAATAAAAGTGCAAGGGCAAGAATCTGTTTACAAATTGGTTTTATTTGACCCAGGTGGTGTTTTTTAAAAGAAATTGAGGTCTGAAGGTCTAGAAACAGTTTGTGGTAATTCCTTTGTGGTAACAGCTGGCCAGAATTGAATAACAGCTGCCCACTCAACAATTCACATTAGGCCCTCAATATCCTTCTGTTTTTATACTTGGTCTATTCTGCTCATTTATACTATGGGCTGGAATCATGAAGATTTGAGTTTGGGACCCTGATTATTGATTGATATCCCAACCTTGTCAATATTGTAGTTGCAATCTTAGGAGCAGCAGCAGAAAGAGAAGCTTGTCATTTTTACTTGGCTATATGTTTATCATTGTAGTGAACATAAAGATATCCAACATGCCTATAATTAACAATCTATATAAGAAGTCCTGATGTGTCAAATGTGGAAGAAAGAAATTTTGAGTTCAGAGAGACCATTCACAAACTATGCAAATTAAAATATTAATAATACACATGTCATATGACTGTTATAAGGATGAGACAATAAAAATAACATAAAAGATTCTAGTAATCTGCCTAGTATCTATTAGGTACTTAATTGGATTGAATTTCCTTACAATGTGAGAGGTGTAGAAAAAGTAATAGAACCCTTTGAGGAACTCCTGAAAGCATGAACCCTCAACCTAAGGGAAAAAAAAAATGTTTGTTTATACATGCAAATTTTTTCATATAATTTTAGGCTCTAAAGCCATATAGGGACACTGAAGTAGACCTCAGAATAACATTTGATGTGGAAAATAGAAAGCAGAAATTATTAGTGTGTGGTTTTATAACTTTTAAATAGGATTTTGTTGTTGTAAGAGAAATAAATTTATGCCACAGGCAAAATTAAGAGTGGGTTTGTGGATTGCTTACCAGAGTGTTTCAAATATATTAGGAAAATCATTTAAAAAAATAATTTGGTTTCCAGGCACATAGTCCTGCTAAAGACACCCTCAGCTCTAGAAAAACAATTCTGTGATTAATCTCATCAATATGTTTCTCAAGAACTGTATTGTTATGCTCTCATTTTTTGTAAAACCAAAGTTTCTTTGAAATGTGATTGTGAAACAATTTTTCAATAACTTAAAGAGTATGCATGTACATATAATATGTTATGATTAGATTATTAATGAATCTCATATAACATTGGATAAGTAGTAAACAAAATTGACTTTCTAATTAAGGTTTTAAAGTGTCCTAAAACAAATATGTATGAGTTTGTATACTCAACAAGATGTAGAAAATCATTAGCAAGTCACAACTAGGTTTCAGTTTGCTTAGAGTTTCCGTATCAATTCAGTTCATTCTAGCTCACAAACATGTCTATTCAAACAAAAAGACTCCTAAGAGTATTAAAAATATAATAAAAAAGAAACTGGGCATTTATATAGAAGAATAAGGAGGAAATGAAACTAACACTTACTTAGTTCTATTATATATAGGGCTCTGTATTAGTTCATTTAATCTCCATAATATCCCTATGAAGTAGTTATTATTATACCTATTTCATAGATAAAGAATGAAGATCACACAGGTAGTTAGCAGCAACATATTTAGAAGCAAACAAACCAAGAGGGATGGGGGTGGTAATCAGATTTTAGTGGTGTAAGAGCCATGATTTTGTTACAGAATGATTTTAAAAGCCATCAGTCGTTCATATAGGGACAGCAGTTTAAGATTCCTGGCAGTCAAGTTATGTAATTATGTGGCCACTGATTGTAAGCTTAGCTGGAGTCATAAAAGTGAATGAATAAGCTAGAGCACAAAGTATAAATATCTGAGCCAATCACTACAGCATGATTTTAATATGCCATAGTGGCAGCTTTCTTATAGTCTCTAAAAGCCAAACATAAATTGATCCATGTGTATCCAACTCTAATTACAATATTTCAGAGAGAAAAAAAAATTCTGGGATGCTTGATTCCTAGAATTAAAAAAAAAAAAAACATATTGCATTATAAAATTGCCTTTGAAATCTCCAAGGGAGAAATATTCATTGAAAGCCAAATCAGATAAGTGCTCTGGTTTTATGCTCAGTCGAGTAATACCAGTCGCTTTGCCAATTTACTAAATCTTAATAGATTTGCTTACTTTTGTCCACATAATTTCTCCTCTTCAGTTTCTGTTTCCTTCTGCCACTTTGCCCTGCCTTCTTTTGTGTCTGATTAACATAAAATGAGCATACACCAGAGCTTTGCTATTTATTAAAAGTATAAATGTAGAAAATCAAGTCTTTGTTGGATGTCACTCTCAGGATGCTTTCTGCTTTTTTACAAATTATTTGGCTCATTTTCCTATGAAGTCATGGAAATTAAGGGAGTTAGATTTCACAGTGAAATGTCCTAGCAGGATATTCCTGCATAGAAGGCCACTGACAAATTTTATGGCCTCAGATCCAGAAATAAACACCATTCAGTGACTGTTTGTATAGTCAAGCTGTTAAATGCAATGATTTGTATTTACTCAAGAGATCCTTTAAACTGCAGTGCCTTGTATTTGCAGCAGCTTGGCAGAAGTTATTTATATATTTTTAATCCTGCAGTTCATTGGCCAGTAAAGTGTGTGCAGGGCACAATATCTCCCAGTAGGTATAAAAGAAAAGAGGTAAGACCTTGGGGCTTCACAGGGTCTCTTGCAGATGCCATGTATGTAAAACACATTGAATAACAACCTATTAATAAGTTTTGTTGAGGCGTCGTTCTTCATGAGTGAGACTGCTTACCTTGTATTGTCTACTATGTTCTCTAAAACTCTGACCAAAATGGTCTAGCTATCTCTAATAGCTCTTAAGAGGATTCATTAAAGTAAAAACTTATGAAGATAACAAAAAAAGATATGATGATGATTTAATTACCATTCTGTTTTACTAAAGATTTCTCTTAAGCAAGCAAATATATCTATACAAAAATATATTTATAAAAATTATATTCAGTGGGAAACCTTTCCTAAAAATTAGTAAAATTCATCTCCAGTTAAATATGGACCTCAATTTTTAGCATTTCCTGACCTTTTTTTCATTCTATTGTAGGTGCCCTGTGCTATTTATATAATTCTTTGGCTTGTGGATGTTCTCTTATAGGTCAGACCTTGTTGTTTTGGTCATGTGATTGTTCAAGTTCACTTTACAACATTCTCAATAAATTTATAGAGAAATATTTTTTTCCTTCCAATTTTCTCTGAAAAATGTTGGATACCTGCTTTGCATATTACTTAAGGGATAATGGCATTTGTGTGTGTGTGTGTGTGTGTGTGTGTGTGTGTGTGTGTGTGTGCGCGCATGCACGTACATGTGCATGCATGCCTTTCCCAGTACTCTGTGTCCTGATCTCTGAAGTAGGGGAGTCAAAAGAATTGAAACTCTTTCTGATGGAAAATCCATGCTGAAGATGAATTTCCCATACTGGGCAGAAATATTTGCCATAAAATACCATTACCTACCTTCCTCCCTTTCTCTTCTATCTCAGAAAACTGAAGGTCAATGAGTATTTCTAATTTAAACTTCTCACATATACCTTGAGCCCAAATGCATAGTACCTTACATACAATGGGAATTGAATTAAAATGCTTATTTTAAATGTGAAGCTATTTATAAAGCTACATTATTAAAATGCAGTCAGTCCTTGTATTGAGTAACTATCATATATCAGATGCTATGCTAGGCTCTAGGGATGCAAAAATCCAATTTGTGACTAAAAGGACTCATTTTCTAGTGGAATGATATATCTATGTGCAGAGTATAATGTCAAGTGTTAAAGTATAGATACATACATTGAGTGGCTTTATAATTTAAAACTTTGCTCTTTCATTGGATACTCAACAGAATGTACTTCTTAAATCAAAAAAGCACATGTCTATAAAAAGGGATAAATGACTAAGAAATAAGATAAAATGAGCTATTTTATGTTTGGGGTGTTATTTTATCAAAACCAAAGATATTAAATAAATGAGTATGCCTGAATCTCTATCAGCTATTATCTCTTAAATATTCAATCAAGAAGAACAAAGAAAATTAGAGTACAAGGACGATGGCCAGCAAAAAATTTAAATATACCTAAGACAATAAGACAACTGTAAAATTGATGCTGCAGTTTGGTAATAGAAGTGGAAAATTTTAATTTAGGTAATAAGATATAAAAAGATAATTGGCTTTTCCATTTTTACTTGAGTATTTCAATTTTAAGGTCTCTTAGTGGGATATATAGTTATGGGCATTTATTGAGTAACTACCATGTATAAAATACAGATGTATGTACAAATAACACAGGGACTTTAAAAACAAGGTTGGGTGGATGCTTTTTATCTTGATAGAATTAATATACTTAATTGCTATTTGAGGGTATTTTCTCCATTGTTCATTTATAATTAAATTTTAATTTTCATATGGAATAAGCACAGCAAAAGCTATATATCAGTGTGCTTTAGTCATCTGTATCTCTCTTTGTATTGTCTAACATTCATGTTCTCCCCTACAAGTTATTTACTTTTGCTTTGTCTCTTCCTGTCTCTTTGCCTAGCAACAAAATTCCTGTGAATCTTTGTATCTGAAACACATTTTTAATTTGTCTCCCTCCTCCACCCCTAGTTCATTCAATGATTTCTCTGAGTCCATCATTGCTTCAGCAGGCCACACCCTGGAGCTGATTCTTAGATCGGTTTTGGAAATCTCAACTGATACACTTGGGTTCTCTTTAAATGCACTTGCCTGTCATGTGTAGCACTTAGATAGCATCTCATGTGAGAAATCATACATAGTTTATTTAAAAGCCCCTCAGCTCCCTTGCGGCAATAACCAAGCACAGGCTGCTAAATTGTTGAGTGCCTCTGTTGTTTGCTACAAGTCATAACATCAAATAGAGCATCACTCACACTGAGGAGCACCCCAAAAGCAATTTATGCTGATGAACCCCAGCTATTACCATAAGTAGCAATGGCTCTAGTTGCCTCCCTGAAAGCTAGATTGGGCTTGGAATAGGGGAATCAGAAAACTGAGGGAGAACTCATACCTCTAATGGCTTTACTGGGGTATAATTATAGCAGGTATGCATGTATAAATCATGTTTAACATTTCACAGTACAATCACATTTGTCCTTTTCAAGGGCTTATAAAAATGAATAAAATAGAGATATTAGGAATTGAAATAGCCCCAGGAATTACAATTCTCTGTAAAGGCTAAATAAAATCATGACATTGATGAAAGTGAATTTCTGGACTCCTTAGGATTATAATATTTAACTGAAAGTGGGATGATTTTACCAAAATAACAACTCAAGAAATAAACTCCCAGAAAAACTGTACAGGTGGCTGTTACTAAACTAGTGTACAGGGATAAAAGTAGCCAAACTTTAGCCCCCCTTTTCTCCTCCTACTCTTCAAATGAAAGATGAAGGTCAAAACTGCACATTGCCTGTCTGGGATATAATAGGAAAGGCTAACCCAAGCATGGCAATAGAATTGATCAGAGAGCTTCAGTCCAATTGCTCTACATCCATTTAACAACCATATATCCCGACAGCTGCAACAGAAGTGATGTGTATCTAAGAGAAGTGGTACAAAAATACGTTCAGTAGGGGAAGTGTTATCAGGGACTAAGGCCAAAGTGCCTTGGAATCTATATCAATCAATTTTGAAACAAATGAGAATCTTGTCATGTCTGGCATAGTATGTAAGATGTCATATTTTGTATAATCGAGTTCTTGATGTTACAGAAGAAACCTCCACTTATGTCCTTTTGTGAAACATATCAGATTCTAAATTATGGAAGAAAACTTACTATGGGAAGTGATGAACAGATATCCCAGCAGGACCATGGAAACAAATTATTATGTGAAAGAAGAAGCAGTTACAGGGGATATTGTGCAGACATAATTTTCAGTGAGCTGAATGGAGTTCTGTAGCTAGAGCTTAGTTACACAAAAAAATGCTTCACTCGGATACATTGTAAAATCTATAGCCCAGGAGTATTTAATTTCTTACACTGAAAAACAGTATTTAGAAGTGCTCTGATGTGGTAAAAAAAATTTTTTAAGTGTCTCTTAAGAAAGAAAAACAATACATTTTTAAGATCTTTGACTTGTAGTGCTGAAGAAAAATGACTAACACTTCAATCACAAGTTCTTTTCTTATTCTTTAAGTACTAACAGATTTTCAGCAAGGAATTCAGGACAGATTTTAATGTTGACATGTAGGTTTATAAAACTTTGTTGAGGTTATCTGCAGCATGAGACAAGATTATGGTTTGGTTCACATGGGTTTCCTTTATGTCATTAAGGAGATATCAAAATTTGTGAGAGCTTCTCTCTCTCATTTTCTTTATTTATTTTGTTTTCTTCTGTTTCCTCTCTCCCTCCTTCCTTCCCCTTCTTCCTTCCTTCCTTCCTTCCTTCCTTCCTTCCTTCCTTCCTTACTTCCTTCCTTCCTTCCTTCCTTCCTTCCATTCTTCCTTTCTTCCTTCCTTCCTTTCTTTCTTTCTTTCTTTCTTTCTTTCTTTCTTTCTTTCTTTCTTTCTTTCTTTCTTTCTTTCTTTCTTTCTTTCTTTCTTTCTTTCTTTTTCTCTTTCAATGCAAAACCCACAAAAAACTATATTCTCAAGTTTCTCTAAAACAGTTCCTTGGTAGAATGTGAAATGTTTCAAGGAACATGCATACATCTATCCAAACACAGTTTTGTTGAGCACCCATTTGTACTCAATCCCAGGATACACAAAGGCAGGGCTGCTATCCTGGTGGACCCAGGAGACAGAGAATAGAGCCAAAGAGGATTATATTCTCTAGTCTTAAAATCTAATAGAAAGCCTTGCTAGGTTTTGAACTTGCTCAGGATCTGTGACCATTTTCTTTGTTTTGATTGATCCTTTTAAAATGAGAATGTCTATCTTATGCCTGTTCCACTATGTATTTTGGAAGCACATAATTTGTCTTGTTTCATAGGTTCACAGGTGAAAAATAATTTTGCTTTATAATGAATCACACCTTAAGTCTCACCCTTATCTCATTTAGATGATATTTAGATGAGACTCTGGACTGGATGGGTTGATGCTGGAATGGGTTAAGGCATTTGGGGCTGTTAGGATGAGAGCAAATGTATTTTGTATATGAGAAGGACATAAATTTGGGAAGTTCAGAGATGGCAGAGTGTTATGGGCTGAACTGTATTCTCTCATATTTATATGTTGAAGTTCTAACTAGGACCATACTAGGAGATAGAGACTTTAAAGAGATATTTAAGATTAAATGAGATTGTAAAAGTGAAGACCTAATCCAATATGACTAGTGTTCTTATAAGAAAAAAAGAAGACATCCAAGATGTGCTGCACACACAAAGAGAAAAGGCCATTTGAAGACATATAAAAAGGCAGCAAACCATGAGCCAGGAAAAGAGGCCTCAAAAAAAAATCAAAACTGCCAACACCTTGATCTTAGACTTCTGGTCTCTGAAACTGTGAGAAAGTAATTTATTTTGTTTTCGAGATATATATATATATATATATATATATATATATATATATATATATATATATTTTTTTTTTTTTATGGCAGACCTTGTAGACTACTACATTCTAAAAGGTGAAGAGAAGAAGGTGGACTGGCTTGGAACTCTGGAACCCAGAAAACAATACGGTGAAAGTGGCAACCCAGAAATGACAATAAATGCAGATAAAACAATCCCCAACAAAAGCCTGTTCTCTCCAGAAAGTCTGGAAGTCTGCATTTTTTAAAGATAGAAAATTGTTAGACAGTAACAGCTCTTCTCTAGCCAAATGATACAGAAAAAAAAAAAAACTGTCTTTACCCCACTTCTATAAGCAAGGGCTGAGTGGAAAGATAGCCTTCCACCTTCATCAAGTTGTAAAAAGGCTGAGTGGGGAGACAGGACATTCATTCTCAGCAGTAGGGACACCTCTCTGCTTCTGGGGTGATATCGAAGGAGGCCAATGGAGAGTTGGACACTTTCCACTCAGTACTAGCAAGGCTACCTGGCCCCCTCATACCTCCCACAATTGGTACCAGTGGACGCCATTTGGAAAACAGTAACAAGTACCTACTAGCTTTCCCAGCCAAAGAAGTCTCAGCAGAAGTCTAACTGAAAGCCAGAACTCTTATCTTTGCCAAGCAGCAATGAGGAGACTGTCCCCGAACAGCTGTCAGCATTGGTCAAGTGTGGAACATGGATTTATATTCCTCTCTGACAGAAGGCAGTGTTTCACTTTACCAATTCAGTGACAGAGAAAATTGGGTAAAACTGAAGGTTTATATAACATGTAATACCTATAAATAGTTATTATAAAATATCACTTAAAATAATTTTATAAAAATTATTTCAGAAAGTTTATAAGAATTTCAATAAAAAATTACTCATCATTGAAAAATGTCAATATAAATAGAAAAAGACAACAAAGGGCTGTCAACACCAAGAATATAAGCAATGTGAGAACTATCTGACAGATATTTTAAAGTAGCCATCATAAAAGTGCTTCACAGATGAATTGCAAATAAAAAGTTGAAAAAATAAAAAAATAAAATATCTCAGCAAAAAAAAAAAAAGAGAAAATATTTTTTAAATTCAAATGAAAAATTTGGAACAACTATTACAACTGAAATAAATAAATTCAATGGAAGGGCCCAACAATGGAATGGAGGGCACAGAAGAAATAATCAGTTAACTTGAAGAGAGAACAATAGAAATTGCTCAACCTACCAACAGAGTAAAAATAGACTGGGAAAAATAAAAGAAACAGAGTACAAGGACCTGCAGGTCTATAACAAAAGATAGAACTTTCATGTGGTCAGAGTCAGAAGAAGAGAAAAGAGCAGACCTGAAAAATTACTCAAAGATAAAATGGCTGAAAACTTTTCAAATTTGGCAAGAGGCATAAACTTACCTGCTCAAGAAGCTGAGTGAACTCCAGACAAGAAAAATGAAGAGAAATTTACCCAAAAGTATATCATAGCTAAACTTCTGAAAACTAAAGACAAACACAGAAAATCTTGAAAGCAGCAAGGGAGAAATAATACTTTACCACCAGGGAGAAAATACTTTGATCAACAACATATTTCTGATCAGATATCTTGAAGATCAAAAGATAGCATCATATTTTTCAAGTGCTGAAAGAAAAGAATTCCCTTTTCAGCTTTCTGTGTGCAGTAAAAAATCCTTCAGAAATGAATGGGAAATTAAGATATTCTTCAAACAAATGAACAAAAAGAATTTGTCACCAGCCAACCTACTTTATCCAAATAGTCAAAGGAAGTTTTTTAAACAGAAAAGAATAATAAAGAAGGGTTCTTAGTGCATTTGCAATAAAGAAAGAACAAGAAAAGAGAAAAAGTATGAGTAAATACAAGACATTTTACTTTTTTGTTTTTCTAAATTATGTGTGACAGTTGATGCAAAAATTTTAACAATATGATGCACTTCTAAGGGTACTTAGAAAAATGTATTTAAAACAATAATATTATAACAAGGAGAGAAATTGAATTTAAAAGAGGATAAATTTCTATCCCTGTACTGGTAAAATATTGACATTTGTGAACTGTTATGTCATGTATATAATACCTAGAAAACCCAAAAATTTTTTAAGTGCTCAAAAAGACACATTAAAAAATACTGTAGATAAATAATGATAGAATTCTGAAAATTGTTTATCTATTCCAGAGGAAAAAAGAAAAAAAAAACAGAACAAACAGCAAACAAAAAATAAAATAGGAGACAGCTAGCATACCAATAATTACATTAAATATAAGTGGTTTAAGTACATCAATTCAAAGACAGATATTAGTAGATTCATAAACATGACCCAAATTCAAGAATCTCACTTCAAATATAATATTATAGTTAGGTTAAAAGTAAAAGGGTGGAAAAGGTGTATGATACAAATATTCATAAAAATATAACAAACTTGAAAGATAAAAATCAAACAAAAACTAGTTTATTTGAAAAGAGCTATAATATTAACAAATATAACAAGATTAAAAACTGCAAATTACCAATGTCAGAAATAAAATAGGGATTATGTCTACAAACCATGCAGACATCAAAAAGATAAGAGAAAACTGAGTAACAAACAGATCACCAAATCATAGATACAGATGTCAAATAAGCACATGAAAATGTTTACACTGTCATTAACCATTAAAAAAATGCAAATTAGATTCACAATAGTATATCACTACACATCTATCAAAATGGCTAAAATAAAGTATAGTCACAACAACAAATGCTACAGAAGATGCAGAAAACTGGATTTCTCATTCAGGGAGAACATGGGAATATAAAATTGTATAATCACTCTAGGAACCAGTGTAGTAGTTTTAAAAACACTTATTAAAAATAGTTTTAACAGTTCTAACTACTACCCTATAATCCAGAAATTGTACCTCTGTGAATTTATCTCAAAGAAATGAAAACATGTTCACACAAAACATGTATATGAATGCTTACAATAGCTGTATTTCTAATAGTCAAAAAACTGTAAACAATCCAGATAGCTTTCTACAAATGAATGGTTAAACAAATCATAGTCTTTTCATACCAGGGAATACTACACACCAATAAAAAATCATAAAGTCATTCTTCTGAAAACTTGGTCTATAGGAGGTACTCAGCTAATAGCATTTTTGCTTAGTTACTTTACTTGTAACATTTGGGTGGAAATATTGGGTGGAAGATAGAGCTATCCTTGGCATGCTTGTGAGCCTAAGATGGTATAACAAGGTTACCAGGAGCTTGAGCTAACATACTAGCTTGAAAAGAATGACTAATAGAAGAGCCTTGTAGACCCCCTCTTGGGGAAACAGGGACCAGCTTCACAGACATAAAGTCACTCAAGTCATGGAGCTGAATATGACATTTGTCAAGGCCAACACTGCACATTTCATGTGTTATGAGAACAGACTTTGGGTATAATCAAAGCTGCATAGACAAAGCAGGACTCAGAAGGTGACGGAACCTAGGAAAACTATATCCTTTATCACCTTTCTTCTTTCTTTACAAGTTCCAGAAAACACAGAAGGAATACAGAGCTAGGAGTCTGACCTGGGACTGAGTTAGTCAAATCTAAATTTGACAACAAATCCCCAAATTGAACTGAATTTGCTTAAAAGCATACAAATTAAGACTTCTAACAAAGACGTAAAGATTGTTCAGTTTTCATAAGTTTCATTGTTCAGTTTCATAAGTTCCAGCATATTCTGTAGATTGTCATAACAATGAAATGTTCCCTTAGTCACTCAATAAGACACTGGTTATTGGTTTTCTGTTAGATGAGAAGAAACACAGAACTAACTGTAAGTACTATGCCATCCTGCAGGCTCATTGTGTGGTGAGAAGAGTCACAAATATAATGAAAGCTAAATATCACCCATGAAGAGAAACTAGTCAGTGACTGGTTCCCCCAAGGGAACCTGTTTGATAGCCCTTAATACATGCCTGAAGTCCATATTATCTGAATATAGACAGTTTTGTTTTCAGATTGGGTATTATTTTCCATATGCTCTCTTCTGAGTTTAGTCCTCACTGTGCATTATTACTCATATAGTAATAGATCCCACTGCTAGTCTATTCTCAATTGTAAATTCCTTTGTGTTCTTACAAATAGTTGGGATTTCTTTCAGAATTGCTTTCACTGGGAGTACAATGGTTGCTACTCATATATCATGTATGTTTTATTATTCTTAGTTGCTGGTAAAATACTTCATTACTGGATTTTTTCAAAATACATTAGAAATGTTGGCTTTTCCAGTGTGTTATACTTTTTGCTGGAATGTATCTTGTATAGCATATCTCACTTTATTTATATATTCAGTTGTACATCTAAGAAGAGCTTGAGCATATTTTCTCATTTTTCAAGTAAGTATGTTTTTTTTGTAATGAGACAGTGCTGTATTGAACACTGTTCTGGTCAATTTATAAATGAATTCACTGATAATTGACAAGTAATAATGCTTGTTTATAAAAACTATACATTTTAAGCATGTATCTATTATAAAGAACTTTCTATCTACATAATGTTAAACATATGTCAACTTTTTTGCACTTAATATATGTATATAAGTGTTTAGAAAAAGCATTAATCTTTCATACTATCAGTTTAAAAAGATATTTGGTATTTTATTGAATATTTTTATTAAATAATAAGTGTACATGTTTTAAAAATTAATACTGAAAGTTTTATAATAAAATGAAGCCATCTCTAGTCCAATGCCTTAACTCTACTCTCTAAAAGTAATAATTTTTAACTGCTTTATTTATTTCTTTAAGTATTTAAGTATCTAATTCTAAGAAAAATATTTAAACTATAAATGACTTACAAATTTTACAGATTATGAGTTGATCTTAATTAATTACAGACAGGATTTACTTGTTTATCTTAATCTTTTTGATATAGTTATATGAGCGAGGAGAGGAGAAAGAAATTTTTCTCTACCCTTAAGGTTCTTTTGGCTGGTCTAATAATCAAATGAACATGAAACAAATTAACAAGAGAAAATAACCAAATTTAATACATATGGACATTTGGGGACCCTATCTGCATGGATACGGAGAGACCCATATACATGAGATATTTAAACCAGAAAGGGAAGGTGTGGTATATATGACATCCTGAGCTAAGAATGAGGTAAGGTGCGTTGGGGGCTTCAGAGAATCATTTCAGGATGATATAAAGAGCAGATGCTTAGTAAATAGAAGTTTTCCCTGACCTATAGATAGACGAAAAAAAAGTTATTATCGATAATCTCTTAATATGAGCATGGCCCCTAATTCAAATTTCTTCAGTTAGTTAAGGGGTAAGGGCAGAAGTTTCTCTTGAACCTGCAGGGTCTCAGTGCATGCCATTAAGGAACATCTTGGGGTGGCTCCTTCCCAATCCTCACAGAAGTTTTAGTTAAAAAAAAAATTAGTGTTCATTATCATGTGCTATATATGATATAGTTTGTCCTAGAAAGCCAAATACTTGTATAGTATATAGATATCTTTTTATATTATATTATATGTTCCTGGTAGATTTTAGTAAATACATATATTTTTGTTTTTATTTTTTATTTGCTAGGTTTCAACAAATGTCTATTTTTTTCTAACTGCTTTATAAGTAATAACTTCAAAATGATCTCTAATAATAAAGAATATATCAATGTTCCTTATTTTTATGGAACCGTTATACAACCCTCTATCCACCTGTTTCAACTGAACCTGATGTTTCTCTAAGTCTTGTTCAGCCTGCATCCTGATTTTTATTCACCTTGCTCCCACTTTAAATCCACTGTTTATTAACACTCATGTTGTGGTTTAAAGGTTCATTTTGCAGAACATCTTTCACTAATTTTCTAAGGAAATATATATAAATTGCCTATTTCCTGAGTGCCTGTTGTTCTGAGAAATACATATTTTGCCCTCACACTTGATTTTTATTTTGGCCGTGTATAGAATTCTGGAATAGATTTTCCCTAAAAACTTTGAGGGCATTTCACCATAGTCCTCTAGCCTTCAGTATTGTTGTGGGGAAGCCGAACTCCAATACAAATAATAAATAAACATGATAGCTCTTTTCAAGAAGTTTGAGGCATTTTTACTGATTACATGATAGCTCTTAAAATTGTTCGGATGAGAGGGAGCATACACCCCTTCTGTTCATACTTCATTAGCGAAAGCGAATCACATGAACAAGGTTTATGTTATTGATGTGAAATGAATTATCTTCCCAAAGAATGGCTCTCATGGGGAGAGCTAGTGAATATTTTGGCAATAATATAATCTACTAACCTTGGTGTCTATTCATATTTAGGAGTGATTGTTAGTTCTGCAGGCACAATCAAGGTTGCTGATAGGTGAATTGCACTGTCTAGTGACTCACTAGGGCACTTATTTAACGGGGATTAGTATGCAGCAGTATTTTTGTCTGTGGTTATTCAGTTTCTTTAGAAAAAAAAGAAAAAAATGAACTTCTGCTTGGGAGAATTTAGCCTGTTTATGGCTATTCTAAGAGAAGAAGGAACTAGCAGTACAATCCTTCAATGAAATCTCCATTTTTAGTCACATACCTTGTCTGTTTCCCAACACATCCTAGTCTGTGATTGCCAGTTCTGTTCAATTAAGTTTCTCCAAAGTATAAATCTTTGATCTCCTGCTTGAGGGCATTCATCTGGCTAGGCAGGATTATGGAGTGATGATGTATAGATTTACAAATTTATGATCACACATAGATTTACAGATTTACAAATAATTACCCTGCTTTCAGCCATGTACTCACTTCTCTCATTAACTCCGAAATCGATATGTTCAAGTTCTGATCTTTTTAAAAGTCTTTTGTCATGCTTTATTTTCAATATTCTATAACCCATTCATCTGAGATTTTAGGTCTTCCATCCAGCTGAATTCATTGTAGTTCCTTCATTTGCTTTCCAATTTATCTGCCACTGTTTCCTCTCCCATAAACTTTGTCCTTGTGAGTTTATAACATTTTACATTCTTTAGTATCATTTTAGTAGCCATTTGGGAGAGAGCAGAGATAAGCACATGTGACTGGAAGTGAAAGTGTAAAGGCTTAAAAAGTATAAAAGAGGGTGAATAATGTTGAAGAAGAATTTGAGACACTCTGGAAGAAAAGGCAATATAATGGTGTTCAGATCTACCTTGAAACTTAAATAAAACTTAAGAATGAAGACAATGAACAAAGAACAGGATGGAAAGGATGGATATAAATTGAAGGAGAAAGCACAAAATTCCTTAAGATAATGAAATGGACTTAAGATGAGAATAAACCAACAAGCTATAATTAATATGAAATATGAGAAATGTGATTAGATAAGTAAAATAATATCTTAATAATAATCTTAATGAACTCTCATAAGTTTATTTTTTACACAAGACTAAGCTAATTTAAAAAATTCTATAATATTATCTAGACCCAAGGGTGGAAAACATGTTCTATTCATTTTTAAATTTCTACTGCCTAGCAGAGTGCCTGAAACATAATTTGATTGCTGTTGCTTGAAGGCCTTATGCCTTCTTGATTTAATATAATTGAGGGTCATAATACCAATTTAGTAATTTTAATTCAGAAAATTTGTGAAATAGGAATCTGGTATCTGCAGAGTTATTTAGACAGTTTATTAAAACACAACACAGACTATATTTGTGAAAGGACCTTATGCCCAGGGAAATATGATGATGTTTACATAAATCTTCCATTTGCAAAACATTTTATATTGCTTCTGAAATTGCTCAAAACTATGCTCTGTTTGATCATTTCAGCTAGGATTAGAGATAGGATTACTTATCTTACAGGAAGTATGAAGGTTTTATGAAATCTTGAATAAGCTAAAATAACTTTACTTGATTATATTATTATGGACACGTGCATTAAATAAAAATATGTATATTGAGTATATGCATGTTTCTGTGATCTTTTGTGTTTTTGGTGTACAGCAGTGAAGAAAATAGGTAGAAATCCCTTCCCACTATATAATGGATATTATATGGTGATGGTGGTAGAGACACAATGATAAAAAAAGTAATAAAAATATATAGCACATTGGATTGTCATAAAAGTTATGGAAAAAATAAAGCAGAGAAAGTAGTAGTGGAAGGTGTTTCTAAGAAGACTTTTTAGGTAAAAGCCAAACTTGATGATGGTGGGGGAAGAGAGTTCCAAAAAAAAGTCAGCAGTGAGTACAGAAGCCACGAGATGCCACATGCTTTGTATTTTTGAGGAATTAAAAAAGACTAGTTTGACAAAAGTAGAGTGAGCATAGAGATGAGAAGTAGTCAATAAGTAAGGTATATGACAGAAAAATAAGTAGTGTAAAAAACTTGGAGGCAATTAAAAGAACTTTCACTTTTACTCTGATATGAAGAACCAATGAGGATTCCGAGTGCAAGATAAAGCCTCAAGCAAAATTTGTTTTGTCTTAGTTCACTTCAAAGTCTAATAAAAAATTAGACTTATAAATCTTAAGTCAGTAAATTAAAAGCAGTATCCATCTTGGCCATTATTATGCTTGTTTAAGTTGAGCTTTTATTATTTTCATTAAATTTGTATGCTGTGGAAGATTAATTGCATTAATGGTGTCAGAATTTCAACTTTGCCCATATCCAAGTCCTTTGCCATGTAAACTATCAGGGCTTACCACCTTATCACTGGGTATAACCATATGTTTCCTTTTGGCCAATGGAAGTGAGACTGTAATCTATGCAGATGCTTGAGATGCTTAAACTATTGCAGTTTCTTGCTCTTGCTATCTGCCATGGCCATGAACACATACCTGGTCTAGCTTGTTAAAGAATAAATGACTCATGGAACAGAGCATAATTGTCCTAGTTTTCTCAGCTGAAGCCATCCTAGATCAGCCAACAGCCAACCAATCTCTAGACATGTGCACAAACCCAGCCAAGTGAGAAAAGCTGCTTAGGTGACCCACAGCTAAACACAGGCATGTAATGGATTCCACATTGGATTACCTGGGCCAAACTCAGATCAGCTAAAAGTTGCAGACTCATGGACTAAACAAACGATTATTTTTATATGTGCCTGAGATTTTGAGTTGTGTGTTGTAGAGCATTATATGGTAATAGATAATTGATGCACATGTTAAGAATGAAAATTAAAATAAGAGAGGATATAATAAAAGATAAAAAAGATATTTAAAATTAGAAAAGAAAACAATTTATAAATATATAAAAATAATATATAACTTATTTATAAATATTTAAAAAATGGAAAGTTTGTAAAACAATTTGATGAAATAAAATTTTGTGCTCTTGGTTAAGAGCACAAAACATAACAAAACCCAGAAAATTATAGACTAATATTTATATATGTTGATTCAAATTTCTAAAAACAAAAACAAAATCCTTACCAAATATAGTTAAAATAATTAATAAAATAATAGAGCATAATGTAGTAACTTCTTACTTTTTAAAATCCATTATAAAATTAAAAGGTCATATAAGAAAAAATTATGTCATCATTTCAAAAGATGCCAAAATGCATTTAATAAAATACAAATATATTTTTGTTTAGCAAAAACCTTTCAAACAAGATGAATATAAACATGAGTATGTTCCCACATAATAAAAGAAACTGATTTTAAGCTAAGAATTCACATTATATTTGTAGTGGCTTTCCTATTAAAACCAGAATGAGATAAGGATCTGTGATGGTAGAATTCTAAGAAGACCTCCAAGTTTCCTGCCCCTGGAGCACACACCTGTATAATCTCCTCCAGAGTGTAGGCAGACCCTGTGGAAACAATATGGTATCACTTCCGTGATTAGATTATTAATTAGTTGACCTTGCGTTAATAATAAGGGGGATTATTTTGTTGGGCTTGATCAGTAGGACTTCTGACCTGCTGAAACTACATATAAGATCATGGCTGTTTGCTAGTTTCAGCCACTATTTTATGGTAATTTGTTATACAAAAGTAGAAAACTAAAATAGATTGCATAATGTCATCATTGTGATATAAAATAAAATAAAAATAGTATAATTATTTAAAAGAATTCTGTGGTAATCAAGTGAAAATTATTTGAACTAATATGAGTTTATTTATATATATATGAAAAATAATAAGGTTAGAAAAAAGGCTCCATTTTCGGTAGCAATAAAAAAAATTTTTTTAACCAAAAATAAACTAAATTAAAAATATACTGGGTCAACATTTTTTTTAAATGCATGAGACATTTTTTCTCATTTATTACCATCTACTTTTCCCACAACCCCTCAATTTTCATTTGATTGGGGAAGACTTTCCCAAAGTTCATTAAACTGAAATTAATCTTTATGTGCTCCCTCTTTTACTTGTGAGCATGTTAAAAAAATTACATATTTATATAGTTTGTTCTTTATTAGTATCTATTTCCTCTAAAAAGAACATGAGAATATCTCTCTTTTTGCTCAGTTTTTTTTCAAGACATCTATAGAATTTAACCCTCAAACAAATATGTGACAAATATGTGATAAATAATAGACTGAAATAGCATATAGAGGTTAATTATCTCTAAATTAATTTATAAATTCAAAAAAGTATCAGCAAATAATACAGGTGAACTTCAACAGGGATACTTAATTATTCAGTGAAAAGATAATCAACAAAAAATGAATGTAAAGAGTATTCAA
This sequence comes from Macroglossus sobrinus, assembly GCA_004027375.1. NCBI lineage: Eukaryota > Metazoa > Chordata > Mammalia > Chiroptera > Pteropodidae > Macroglossus > Macroglossus sobrinus. The sequence continues at coordinate 743,707 of PVKZ01000517.1, forward strand.
ACATGTATATACAAATATCTGTGTTTCTATCTTCATTGTATTACCAAATTAATTTCCAGATTATCTCACATTATTTAATTGGTGGCTACATAAAGGCAATGTGGTAAAAAAAGAAAAATTGTGATAGAATTTGATTAACCTTTAAATAGAAATTTTAAAAATGTAGGATTATTATGCCAAGTCATCAAATCTAGGCTAGACTATCAAATGCAGGTTAATAATACTTTTACCTACATATATAGAAAAAAATTATCCTAGGACACTTCATTAAGAAAATTTTATTTTATAAGGATAGATTAGTAGCATCACTTCCAATATCTATGGAAGGGACTGTATAGAAAGTACAGTTAATGAATACTTACAAATAACTACAAAGAAGGTTAGGAGAAAATGAAGGAGAGAAGAATGGCAGTAAGAAAAACAAAAATAACAGCTGAGAAAAATGCAAAAGAAATACACATAGAAGATAGAATATGAGAAGTGGAAAGACTGTGAGTGAGTAGGCCAGAGGAGAACAAATAATTTTAGGAGAGAAAAAAAAAAAGTGAAATGAGAAGAAAAATAAAAGCAGATGAATACAAAAGACATGGGAGAATATATAAATATTTGTGAGATTGTTATTGTCAATACAATTATTATAAAAACAAAATTAATATTTTTATGATTTCTTTTCTATTGGAGGTAATAGGTATTTGTGTGGTCAAAAAGCACAAGATTATAACTCCTCAAAATGATCATCATCCTTTCATAATTACTTTTACATATTAATTATACATCAGTGTTAATTTTTGCTATATTTATTCATTTATTCAACACGTAGAAGTAGGTCAATTAGTGAACATAAAGAAAGACAAAATCAGCCTCCCGTGTTTGTGTAGCACTGTCTTTCTGCACCTCCCTTACTAGCTCAGTTAGAGGAATTCATTGTAGAGCTCACCTCACAGTATGAGAAACTGATGATTAATGAGTGAGAATGTTTTGAAATCTAAGTTTCTTCACGATTGCTAAACAGTAACAACCGCAGGGAGCAACAGAACACTTGTGCCAATCTTAGCTAAAAATAAAAAATGAGAAAAATGTTGTTGTCTTTTCGTCTTCTGTCTTTCTACAGAAGAGGAAAACCTTTCAAAAGTTGGTAGGGACTTCAGCATCTCGTGCTAAGCCTAAGTCCCATTAATGTTCCTTCCATGTGCTTCAAAAATCAACGTTATCTCCACTTGGGTGTCTGGGAGCTTTCCTGAATAAACGTTTTATTTTTATCAGTGAAAAGCAAACTCCATTTGAAAAGATGCTTGTAGGTGTTTTCAAGACAGTTTTGTATCTCCCTATCTGGTTTCTACAGTAGGTGCTGTGTAGCAGCCTGAATTTCTAAATAAAAATAAAATTCTGAATATTGTTTCAACATGTACAGAAGTCCATGTTCACTGTCCTGTTGTCTGTGTCTTTCTTATGCAATCCTATTTTCCAATCCATTTTTGCTGATTTTAATTTAGTTTCAGTAATATGCAGGATTCTCATCAAAAATATATATTTAGCACAATGGCTAAATTACTGGGTTGAAATTTTATTTTCTTTGGCATTTTAAGATAGTCCAAGTAAACTGACAGTAAAAACATAGAAGACAATATGTTTCCTTTATCAGTATACAACTCACCACTCAGTGTTAAATTATTGAAATGGTTAGTTGGTGAGAATAACATTTTGAAGAGAAATATTAAATATATTTGACTAGCATATATTTTAAATTAGTATGTTCAGTATTATCACTCTTAATTCAGTCCTATCACAAATATATTGTGTGATGATACATTTTTCAAATAAATAGAGGCCTGACCAGTGGAATTAGCTGATACTAACTGAATAATAATTTTATAGATTTTTTTTCAATTTATAATGAGCTCTTAAAAAATAAATATAGAAGATTCTTTGGAAATGAACTGGCATGATTCAGAAATCTATATTAACACTTCCTGGTTTCAAAAAAAAAAAAAACACACACCCTATCTAGATGCAGATTCAAGGTAAAAAATCAGAGATAGAAAGGCAGTAGGGCTTGAGGATAACATACACCCAAGGACAGGTCTTTGAAGCCTTAGATTCCACTTTAAGATATCACTTCCTTTTTATTACATTTTTGCTGCCACATGAAAGAGGGAATAGTCCCTGAAGCCAAATTTAGTCTCTCAGTTTAGTGCTCAGTACTTTACATGCTTCTTTAAAATGTGTGATATTTTTTTATCATCTCTAAGATCTTTTAGGAGTCTGACCTTTTCACTGTGGCGATCTTTCAGAAAATTGCTGTTGACGTGTAACCCACTCTTCCTTTTTTTCCCCTTCTCTTTGCAAAGTCACGCAATATAAATTGAAGTCAATATTAATAATAAAATATTAATATATGTATAGGTATATCAGAATCTTAAAGAAAATATAAAAAATAAAACTACTATATAATAGGTAGCACCTCCACTGCCCTCTTACATAAATATATTTTTTAAAGTATGTAGATAGGAGAATATATTGTCTTATCTATTTATTCTTATCTGTTTCATTTCAATATGATTTACTGTTTTCATATATTTAACCATTTCAAAGTTATTATATACACATACTATATATATGCAAAGTTTACCACACACACACACACACACACACACACACACACACACAAATTCCTCATTTGGACATACAGCTATGCAGATATGGTATAATCATTTTTAAAGGACAAGCGGTTGTTCCTTTAGGAACTACCTCAATTTTCATTTTACTGTATATCACTTCTGTGGAATTAGTGGACCTCTTCATGCAAGAAAGATCCACTATTTGGTTCCAGTTGCTCTGACTTCAAGTAAGAGAACTGAGAAGAACAGGAAACCACCTGGAGTGTCATATTCAGGAAATGAAGCACATTTATTGTGACATTTGGTGATAGTAATGTGCCTTGGTACCCTATTATTTGGTGTGTAATTCTTAGATCTTATGTTGCCATAACAACAGAATATGTGCGTGTGTTTGGTAGAAAGACAATCAATTTTTCTCCTAGTCAATTTTTTTTCTTTAATCTAAAGACTTGCTTTTTTTTCTCTGAAGTTGTTGATAGAAATACAGATAATAATTACAGAAACTTCAATTAAAAAAAATAAGAAAACATGTTTTAAATGGAAGCTTTAAGCCCCTTGTCTTATGTCCTGGGACTATTAAAGATAATTGAAGTGGTTCCTGCCTATACTATTATAACACCCCTTTTCTCTTTTCAGAGAGCAGCCGAAGATACAAAGGTTATTCCTTTTTTGATTTATCTATTTGACAGGGGCAAATTGCCTGTTTTCTTTTCTTTTTTATTTTTTTCTGTTCATTTCTGCTTTCTTCTAAAGAGTGCCAGAGGCAGGAAACTACTATGCTTCACCAGTGACTCATAAGTAAACTTAATAGAAAGTCTCTAATGTTCACTGGCCCTACAGAGCCTGACTAAGGTAGCCCCAGACTTAAGTAGGCTTCCTTCATTGAGCCACGCATAGGAGAGGATATGAAAGTAGGACTCTCTATACTCTGGTGGCAAGGAAGGTAGATCTGCAATATTTTGCTCTTAGCAGTTTTATCTATATTTATGAAGACAATATTTTGTTGTCACTGTTACCTGTGTAGTAACTATATTTATGTGTAGGTTTTGTTATCACACTAGTTTAAAATTATAGTTAATACAGTCAGATGTCCGTGAAATCCTCACTTTTTTTAGAATGTAAAGCGGACATAATAACCCATATCTCATGGTTCTTTTGTATTATATTAAATAATTTATGCAAATATTTAAAAGAGTACCTAGAAAAACTTCAAGAGTGTAATCAATGCTGATTAGTATAATTGTATGTAGATATGTGAAAGACTCTGAAAGGGGTTCTTTGTGCTACTGCTGAGCTGATGAGATATGTTCTTAACTCCTGGAAGTCATCGTTCATCGTTTTAATGCAGTATAAAAAAGTTAATCAAATTTACATTTGTAAACTCTCTCGCTGACTTTCATTCATGACCTAAACCAACACAATTAACTATTGAGAAAACACTATATTAGGTGAGTAATACTTTGCAAGATTTAACATGATGATATTGGGTTGGGATTATAAAATCATTCTTTTATATACTTCACAACTTGAAAGAAAGTTTATAATATTTTTTCAGGATCAAATATGTACACACACTTAATTTTAGATATGAATATCTTATTACAGTGGTTCTTGAATATAGCTGTGCATGAGAATCATCATGTAGAATATTTAAAAATAGGTTCATGGACACCCCAGCACTGGTGTTCTGTAGAAAAGATGGTACACCCTAACCTGCATTTTGACAATATTAAGACTGTTCTGATACACAATTACATTTGGGAATTAGGGTTATATAGTGGTTTCAGTGTTTAAACTTCATATAACTTTGTGGTAAAACCTTGTTTCATATTTTACTTTATTTTTCTTTCCTCCCATATATTCATATACTTGTCTCTAAGAAAGAGACAATATGGTACCCCACATGACAAGAAAGTATTATATTTGCTTTGACTGCAATTCAAGGTTATACCAGAAAAATTGTTAATCAGAGAAAGATTCTCTGATGCTTCTGTTGCAAACTTATTATTATCTAATTTTGTAAGAAACACTAAATTTGATTTTTGCACAATTTTCTCTCCCTTGGACCTTAATTATTGAAGCACCTTAAGTATTGTGTTGTCTTCAAATTTATCTCAGCAAAAAGCAAGTTTTATAGTCCATCATTATAGCTTATTTTGGTATTTCTATTTATGAAGTTGGGCATCTTTGTATTAACTAGTTAATGAGATGGGAAGAATAAAAATATTATGAAGCTTTAAATCATTCAGTATTATTGAATTTTCATAGAGAAAAATAAAATTTGTAATGAAAATGAGAATTACAATCTCATCTAAACTAATTTAACTATGGTTTTTAAACACATTTTTCATCAACTCATATCAGCCTTCTCTGATAACTATCAGTTTAAATACATATGTGATTGACCTAACTTTATGATATTTTGCATAACTCCTCAGAGAAAGCTGACAGGACTGCTGACAGAACTGGAGTTCTTTTCCATGTATGTAACGTGATCCTGTGTATTAAATTTGGCTGTTTGAAGGCATGCTCTCTAAAAGCATCCATCCTTTAAATATGAACTGTTTCTTTATTTTTTCTTTTGTTATGATTAACTTGGCTAAATCCTACCTAAACTGGTAGAGGCACCAACTAATAGCAGTGCTGTGAAAGAACTCGAACAGCATTTATATTTCTTGAAGATATGTGAGTATATTCTGTTCAGTTTGTTTTATAGATGTTTCATGAAATTGCTTGAAAAAGTTGCTGTCCTGCTTACAAAAGTGGAACTCTATGTGCCAATCTTTTTAAATATCCTTCCAAAAACACTTGCATGCTATTATGCATTCTAACCTTTTTCAATTTTCCTAATTGATTCAGTTAGAACTCTGGTTTTTCAGATTTTATCAATTTTATTTGTTCTTTAAAAGGAAAGATCATAGGATGTAAAAAAAAAAAGGTAAAAATAAAAGAAACTAAAAAAAGATCATAAACTCCATGTAAGAATAAACATACCATAGTGATTCTCTATCACAGTAATTATGAGACTGAGAAATAGAAAATGTATTAAAATAATACAAAATAAGGAATTTAAATGACTTAGATTTTACCCTGTCCACCTGGGGTGACTTTGGGCCAGTTTCTTTATTATTCTAAGACTCTCTTTCCTCATATGAACCTAGGAAAAAAGATGCCTACCTTCTGTTTTACAACATTAATGTGAGTTTAAAATAACATGTGACGAAGCTTTGAAATTGTAAAGTATTATATAAAAAAATTATGGTATTAAAATAACTAATGTCCAGTCCATCATCTTAGTTTTATAGAGTAGAAGAGTGAACGGGCTTTTATATATAGCAGATCTCAGTTAGAAATTGGTACCAAGATTAGATATGTCTTCTGTGAAGAAATATGGTTAATAATGCCTAACCATATTAGGACTGCTGTAGGATTAAGGAGATAAAAGTTTTATCTCTGGACCACCTCTTCCTTTCAACCTTCATTTCCTAAAACTCATCCTGTCTTCCAAATCTATCTAGCTCAAGCTTTTGGAAGCTTTACACACAAAAAGTTGGACAAAAACAAACAAACAAAATAACAAAAACACCTCTCCTCTGGCTTTTCATAGGAGCTGGTTAGCTCCATCATGCAATGTATCTCCTACCATGATTATATTTTAGCTAATCTCTAGGTTATACTATAAACTTGAAATATAGGACAACTGACTTAATTAGTTCTATATTTCCAATGTCAGATAGTTAGCACTCAATAGACATTTGTGGAATTAAAGTAAATGCTAAAGATATAAAAATTCTATTCTAATGTTCACTCATAATATTAAAATCGTCACATTTTATTATTTGTAAATAATAAAAAAAACCTTCTCTAATATTGGTATCATTACATTGAGTATTATAAGAAGAGATGCTTTATTAAGGGAATGTGTCTTCTACAATAAACTAAAAGTTACAACAAAATTCTATTTTGAAAAAAAATCTTGCTATGTCTTGATAATTATAACACCATTTCTCCTTAAGATGTTTGTCCTATATTCATATCCTTATGGAGATATTTTTAGTGGTGTTTAAGTTCCTAACCACTTATAAGTCCCCACCCATGTGATTTATGCAGGAGACAAAAGCCACTGGGTGTGTTTTAAAAAATGGAATTGTAGCTTGAATAAATAGTATGAAATGAATGCTAATGTTTCCCAGAAATCATAGCTGAACAATAGTAAAAATGAATACAAGGAGGAAGTTTCTCATTCTGCCAACCTTTACTTTTTTCATTCTCCAATATTTAAAAAAAAAAAAAAAGCAATTAAATAATCTCAGTCTGCAGGTACAGGTAGTATTTGGAGTTCTCATGAATACCCTCCTAGTGATCTTTCACTTTCTTACTGAACCTCTGAATGTATACACCACCTTCTACCTTTCCAATTTTCTTATTTTTCTTCTTTTTATTTCCCTCCAAAGTATATAGAGACAAGTATCAGGGATTAAAGGAGGTAGTGATCAGGATTAGTAACTGAGATGGGAAGCTTTGCCTATGATCCCAAGGAATGATTATGAGGACAATAGAAAGAGAATTTGTATGTTTCCTGAGTGGGAAAACTTCCAGATGGCAGCCCTGAAAGTTAGTTTTTCCTGCTTAAAACACAGAGGTTCTTCAAGAGGAAGATAATACTTCCTTTCATCAGAGAGAGTGAACGTTTTCAACAGTTATTGTAGAATTAAAAAACAAAACAAGTGCAAGGATTTTTTTTAAAATAACATAGTTAGTGAAAGTGCCCAATGTTTTGCAGTTGGCCAATATATGAAACAAACTAGGAGGAATCAAAGAGAACATAGAAGTGAATCGATTCATTCACCCATCATTTTAATGAAGTTGAGACTCATCTCTAATAAAGAAAATTACTCATCAATATTCAAACTTGAATATACTAAGCAAGTGATTGTGTACATATTTCAGTTAATCAGTGACTGCATTTGCTTTCCTATTTTGAAATTGAGATGTTTTAAACCCATTTATTAGATTGGAAAGTTAAGATTAAACACAAACAAAAGCTCATATTCTCAAATGTACATCAGCAATATATTATCCCTACAACTCCAGACAAATAAATATATCAGTAATAAAAAAGAACAAATGATAGTTACATAGAACAAAAAAAAGAGAGAAAAAAGGTTGAGTAAAAAAATCCAACCACCAGTATGTGCCGTATTATTTCATTATTATTAAGTTCTAAGCCAAGCAAAACTAATCTATAGTGATACACTAAAAAAAATAAGGATAACAATTATCATTGGGGATGATTATCATCAGGGTGAAAAAGGCTGTGGAAGGTGCGACCTCCAGATTCTGGTAATATCATTTTTTGAACCAGATATTGGTTATAAGGATGCAATTGCTTTGGGAAATTTTAACCAGCCACGTGACTTGCTCATTTTTGTTGTTGTTATGTATGTCATTCTTCCTTTGAAAGAATTTAAAACAAGTTAATACACCTGCTCGAAATGTGATATGTAAAAGAAACACATGACACCATAATTTTCTTGTCAAAAACTCTCATAATTTGACATCCTGATCAGCATACTATACACTTCAATGAACAATTTGCCATCTCCAAGTATCCTCGTACTCCATACTTGATGCTTGGAATCATTTTTTCTCCCAATCTGGACTAACTGCCTTCACCCTCCCAGTGGGAAACCCTACCCAACCCACGAATTCCATTGTGAGCAAACAAATGGGCTCTCTCTAAACATCAGAGCTCCTAACTGGAACATCTTTGAACAACTCTAAAGAATTTTTTTAGTTTTTGTAATTTGCTGCTTATTACAGTTTATGTGTTTGTTCTAACCTTCCTTTGAAACTTTAAGCTCCCTTGCTTGAGTCAGGGGCTGTGCTTTAGTCAATTCTTTCTTCTTTCTAAAGTACTTGGCATAATGCCTGGCCTATAATAGGTGCCATATTTTGTAAGTATTTGTAGAATTGAATTGTTCATTATAGTCATTTTTAACTATAATATCTTTATATTCCATACCACCATCTAGCTCATCTTTGTAGTTCCTCAGAAGGTAATGATCTTTTCATCTGTGGTTAAGGATAAGATTACTTTTGGCACTTCATCACAATATAACCAATAAGAGCAAACTGATTGTTTGATATATCAATCTGCTATGATCTATCTAAAAGAAGAAAAAGTGTCCCTTTCACATGGGAATGAATGTTTCAGGAGACTAAATTGACCTTTTATACTTTTCTCTTATCCATCCACCTCCTATTGCTGTTGTTATTTCTTAGAGCTGGAAAAACATAGTTTTAAGACTAGAAAGTGAAAACAAGAAAATATTCTTCATGTTATTATACAAAATTGTGAAAATTGTAACACATTTTCAAATCAGAAGGGACTCTATTCATACTGGTTAATGAAATAACATACACTATTTGCTTCAAGTAGGCAAGGACAGAAACAGGTTTAGTTTCTTGGTTGAGAGAATTACCAACATTTTTGTCTTTTCATTGTTTGTTTGTTTATTTGTTTCAGGGGAGTTCATTCCCTCTAAATTTGTCTTCTGTATCTCTGCAGTCACTTAAGTCACGTAGACAGTTTTTTACATAACCTTCCCACCTGCCACTTGTTTGGCACATTATGCTGCTTGAGAGAACAGTGAACCAGCCATAAACAGGTCCTGAGGAGAAGCTTCCAGATTGTAACAATTTAAGTTCTGATAGCTTCCCTCCTGGCTATGAGGGTATTTTCCCCCAACATTGAAATATCATTATTCTCTTGATACAAGCTTTTCTTACTGCTTGTGACCTGTTGCCGAAGGCTTCAAGAAATTAGTCTCCTTAAATAATCCAAGAAAAAGAAATGTTCATCCAAGAGAAAGCACAGTTGCCAACTCAGACTCTCTCATAGCTTGAAGCTGCACTAATTAGACATGCTTTTCTGTGGTTACAGATCTTCATCTGCTATGGTAGCTGAAGAAAAAAATGCCATTTCTCCATTTTACTCTCACAGATTTCTATAGACTTGCTCTTGCTCTTCAAATATGCATTATGGAGAGCTCCATGAAAAAGAGCATTAAGATTTAGCTTTAGTAATTATATAAAACAATGTACTGATAAAGAGCTTTTAAATGTAACACAACAAACCTAACTAGAGAAAAAAGAGGGTCAGGGAAACCAGATTTCATTATAGCAGTAGATAAATATTTTTCATTAAACATTAAAAACAACATCTGTTACTCTCTTTATTAAGTTTGGGTAGTTAATGACTTTAAAAGTAATTTGCAATTTAAATATGTCTCTATCTAGTGGCTAATTCATGACTAAGTCTTCAGTGTTAACTTCTAATTTTATTAATTTTATTAACTGTATCTTTCTCTCAAGAAGAGTGACAATGTGGCACATCACTTTCAAATTGTGATGATAAGAAATAAATGTGTATTCTTGAAATATTTACTCTATGGCTTTTCTCAGTATTTCTCTTTCCTATAATTTCCCCCTTTTCTCCAAGAAAAGTATGTTTGGAGACTAAAGTATACTGATTCATAATAGAAAGAATCTCTCCTTCTCTCCTGTATTATTCCCTAAATTGACAGATGATGGTAGTCACTACATTTCTTGTCATGATGCCTTTATTCAGTGGCCTAGCTTAGGCTTTCTAAGTTGTTTAGCAAATGTGGATCAAGGCAGATATATATATATAATATATATATATATATATATATATATATATATATTATATATATATATCTTCTGTTTATTGCTCCATTTGTCCAAGCACCAGATTCTCTTGGGAATTCAGTTGAAATGTGATTCTACATTTAAAAAAGAAAAAAAAAAAGAGAGCATTTTGTTTTAAATGCAATTATACAATTGCCTCTTTTTGGTACTATTGTAAAAAAAATAGCTTAACAGTGGATTTCGAACAAAATTTAGTGTCGACTTTTTAAACAAAAGTCTATTTATACTTTTCTTCAATATAGCTATAAAATATTCAAATGAGAAAATTACTAAACTTTTCTAGAAACTTTCCTCTAAAGACAGAGAATTGATGAAGTCCTATCAATGGAAGAAACAGCCTAAATTAATCGCAGTATTTTGTTAACACCTCATATTTTGTTTAATAAATTAATGGGGGTTTTGTATTTTACTCTATAATATAGGTGTTTATTGCCATATAACATAATAAGTCCTCTAAGACTTTATATACATTTTATGTTCCAAAATAAAAACTCAACGTTCATTCCATTTTTTTCAAGTACCTCTAGCACACCTTTGCACATCCTTAGTTTAAGAATTCATATTCTGAAGACTAATGTCTGCTTCTACACTGTTGCAAGGTAGGGTTTCATATCATGCAAAAAAGTATTTTCTCATCTACAGAATATATAATTTTGCTTTTAAAAATATGCAATTCATAAGTTTACTTGAAAAAGGAAACAATTTTATTGAGGTATAATTGAAGATGACAGGCTGTAAATATTCAAAGTATACAATTTGATATATTTTAACATATGTCAGTGCCTCTTAAACTATCACAACCAATGTAATAAATACATTCATTGTTCCCCAATTTTTTTTAAATTGAGTTATAATTGACATACAATATTATATTAGCTTCAGATGTACAACATAATGATTTGATATTTGTAAATATTGTGAAATGATCACCACAATAAGTCTAGTTAATATTCATCTCCACATATAGTTACAGAATTTTTTTCTTGTAATAGAACTTTTAAGATTCACTTTCTTAGCAACTCTAAAAAAGAGTGATACAGTATTAACTATAGTTGCCATTTTGTATATTACATCTTGTGACTTATTTATTTTATAATTGTAAGTTTGTAATTTTTGACCCCTTTCATTCATTTCACCCATCCTCTACTCCCTGCTTCTGGCAACCACTAATCTGCTCTCTATATTTACAAGTTTGGCTTATAATTTTTAATTTTAACTTCTTAGATTCCACATATAAGTGAGATCTTATGGTATTTGTCTTTCTCTGTGACTCATTTAACAGCTTAATGACCTCAGGGTTTATCCATGTTGTTGCAAATGGCAAGATTTCATTTTTATGGCTGAGTTATATTTCAATGTGTGTGTGTGTGTGTGTGTGTGTGTACTTTTCAATTTAGTGTTTTTATTTTCTTTGAGTAAATAGCCAGAAATGGAATTGCTAGGTCATGTGGTAATTTTAATTTTAATTTTTGAGGAACCTCCGTATTGTTTTCCATGTTGGTTGGACCAATTTACATTCTTACCAACAGTGCAAAGATTATGTTTTCTCCACTTTCTTGCCAATATCTAGTTCTCATTTTTTACAATATCCATTCTAACTAGTGTGAGGTGACACCTCATTGTGTTTTTGATTTACATTTTCCTGATGATTTATAATGTGGAGCACCTTTTCATGCACATGTCAACCATTTGTATATGGAAAAATGTCTATTCAGATTCTCTGCTTATTTTTCAATCTGATTGTTTGGGTTTCACATTTTGCTATTGAGATGTATAAGTTTCTATATTTTTTGAACATTAAGTCATGAGGTGTAAAAATATATGATTTGCAAATATTTTCTCCCTTTCATCAGGTTGCCTTTTCATTTTACTGATGATTTTTTTTTTTTGCTGTTAAGAAACTTTTTAGTTTAATGTAGTACCACTTGCTCATTTTTGCTTTTGTTGCTTTTTGCTTTTGTTATCACACCAAAAAATTATAGCCAAGTCTGATGTCAAGGAGCTTACCGCATACAGTTTCTTGGAGGAATTTTATGGTTTCAAGTCTTACGTTTAAGTGTTTAAACCATTTTGAATTAATTTTTGTGTGTGGTGTAAAATAGTTGTCCAGTTTTATTCTTTTGCATATAGCTGTCCAGTTTTCCAAATACCATTTATTGAAGAAACTGTCATGTCCCCATTGTATATTCTTCAAGTTTTCATATGCACATTTGTAACTAACTTTCTCCAACTAGTACCTGTTCTACCCCCATTCCCATGCAACCATTGATCTGCTTTCTGTCATTATAGATTAGAATTGCATTTTCTTGAGTTTTATATAAATAGAATCATACAATATGCCCTTTTTTGTATTTGGCATTTTTCACACAGCATAATTGTTTAGAGATTGACCTATGTTATAGTATGTATCAGCAGTTCTTTACTTTTTATTCTGAGTAATGTTTTATTCTATGGATATAATAGGATTTGTTGTTTGTTTACCTATCCACTAATTGATGAAAACTTGTGTCATTTATAGATTATGACTATTACAAGTAAAATACTGTATGGTTTCACTTATATGTTGAACCAAAAACAAAACAAACAAAACAAAAACAGACTCATAAAAGCAGAAACCAAAGAGATGGTTGCTGGAGGAGAGAGATGGGCAGATGAGTAAAAAAGATGAAGGGGAATATAGTCACTAATATTGTGGTAAGTTTGAATAGTAACAGATGATTACTAGATTCAGTGGAGTGATCACATTGTAAGGTCTAAAAATATTGAGTCACTATATCGTCCACCTGAAACTAATATAACTAATATGTTGTATACCAACTATACTTTTAAAAAAGCTCCGTGAACTTATTAAATCTTGTTATACATTTTCTATTACCATGAGCAAATACTTAGGAATAGAATAGATGGATCATATGATATGTGTATGTTTAACTATTAAGAAAGTTGAAATACTGTTTTCAAATTGCTTGTTTCATTTAACATTCCCACCAGCATCATATGATATTTGCAGTTCCTGCATATTCTTAAAATGAAATGACTGGCTGACTGATTTCTCTTCTGGAGGCTCTGGGGACAAAATCTTCCAAAATCATTCATTTTGTTGGCAGAATTTAGTTTCTTGTCCTTTTAGAATTAGTTCTCATTTACTTGCTGCTTCCATAGGGGAATACTTTCAGTTCCTAGAGACTTACCTGTATTTCTTGTCACATGGCCTCTTCCATCTTCAAGGCAGCAGTGATATGCTGAATCTTTTTTGTGCTTCAAATCTCTTTCTTCTGCCAATGGAGAAAGCTATCTTTCAAAGTCCTTATATGATTAGGTTAGTCCTATCTGAATAATCCCCGTCCCCCCAGTATAGAGTTAATTGTGCCAATTAACAACCTTATCAAGAAAGTAAACTCTATTGTACTCATTTCCCTGGAGCTTATTCAGGGCGAGTACACGAAATCTTGAAGGCTATGTTAGAATTCTGTCTACCACATTATTCAAATATACTTATTTTCTTCTTTCCTTCATTCATTTGGAAATCACATTACATATATATTAGGCCTGTAAAATTGTTCTACAGCTTACTCATGCTCTGTTTATTTTTTAGTCTATTTTCTCTCTGTTTCATTTTTAATTATTTTTACCTCTATGTCTTCAAGTTAACTACTCTTTCACCATATGTAATCTTTCATTAATTCTACTCAGCTCCATTTCTCATACATTGTAGTTTCATTTCCAGAAGTTTGATTGGGTTTTAAAATATCTTTCATATCTCTAGCTAATTTTTTTGAATATATGGGACACAATCCTAAATGTTCAAATTCTAATTCTAACACCTGTGACAGTTCTGAGTCAATTTTGACTAATTATTTTTATCATTATATTTTGTATTTTCTTGCAACTGTGTAAGCCTGGTAATTTTTGATGGATGCCATGTAAATTTTTCATCATTGGGCCTGGATATTTTTATATTTTTGTAAATATTTTTTAGCATTTTTTCTAGAACACATTTAAGTTACTTAAAAAATGGATAATCTGTTTGGGCATCGCTTTTAAGATTTGTTAAGCAGGATAAGAGCTGTACTCAGTCTAGAAACAGAGATGACAGAAATCAAGAGCTCAATTTTGTATATATAAGTTTAAGGTGCTTATTAGATGATCAAATGGAGATATAGAATAGGTAGTTGAATATATAAGTCTGTAGTTCAGGGAAAAGATTAGTGATGAGAATATTCATTATCATTCTTAATATTTGTGGTTCTCAGGCCTGGACGATCCAAGGTCTGGCTATGATCCAGGCTCATGGCTAGGAATAGGACCCCAGATTTAAAATGTTACATTAGTATAGGAGGGTGCCTGCACCTAAAATATGTAAACATAATTCAGCTTATTGTATCACACATGTGTGGCTGAATGCCACTATTGTACTCTGCTATGTGTGGAGCCATGCTATCCTCTGAGAGCAGAAGGGAGCACAAGAAAAGAGAGTAGAGGAAGAGCAGAAACAGAAGCCCACTTCCCGCAATAGCCTGTGCATCCCCCAATAGAACAGTGCTCCACACAATAAAGTTAGTGCCTACCGTTTCATTCTCATGTCAGCCATTTGTGCCTTATTCCAACTGGGTGTCTCACCATCGAACCTTGCCTTCTAGATTAGCTCAGTGCTGAAAATGTTACAATCAACAATTTAACACATACACAACTATGTGTGATTCAATGAAGGGATTGAACCTTATTGTCATGGTTCAATGATTGTCAAAGTGTGGTGTCTTAGCAGCATTAGCATCACCTAGGAGTTTATTGATAAAGTAAATTTGTGTCCCGGCTTCACTCAAGCCTATTAAATCAGTAGCTTTAGGGGTCAGGCCAGCCTCCTGCTTTAACAAGTCCTCCAGGTGAATCTGATAAGCTCAAGTTTGAGAACCAGTGGTCTTATCAATAAGTGTACTTCAAAGATCACTACTTTCAACCTAGCTGCCAGATCTGAAAGAACCGGCAGAAGTTTCTATATAGAGAATAGAGAAATGACATTTAATGTGAGGGAGCAACATGTGAAAGGCATTGGTAGACAGAAAAAGCCAAAACACTATTTTATGAAACCCTGAATTTTAGAAATGTTTTATAGTGTTAAAATGTGTAAATTGAAACAATAGTCATTCATTACTAATTCTATATTTATCATTATGAGACTAGGGACCTATCAGAAATTTAATGTTTTAAATATCTTTATTACTTTTATTTATTTTTATTTTCTACAAGAGTTTATTTAGGACATTGCCTGATACATGGTATGTAGTCAATGCACATTAGCATATATAATTTGTATTATTTTCAAAGCACTTTCCACTCTCTTTCTTGGTGCATTTTAAAGTGTGTCACAGAGGCACTGTGATTCATAGCTAGTGCTCTAAGTAATCTCTTCCTTTTAGGTGTATGTATTTGCGTACCATAAAAAGTAGACTATCATTAATGGCATCATTTATAGTCCTAATAAAGTGGAATAAATATGACTGCCTGTAAATGTATTATTAAACACTATTCTCTTTTTTTTTCTAAAAGGTAAAAGATAGAGATTACCTGTCCAAATTCCCCTTAGATGGGCTATATCAGACACTCGTATGGAGAGCTGAACATTGAGACAAAGTCTGAAAGGATAGAAATGTTAAATTGGTTGTAAGGTACAGAGATACAAGTTCGAGACAGGGAATGGAATATGAAGCCAGAAATCTGAAGACAAATAGAAACAGGAAATAAGTAGGCGATGCAGTGTAAAATAGCACCAAACTGAGACAGTCAAGATTATGTGAATTGACTTGAATCTCTCTCCTATCTGCTCAGAACTCTGTCTAGATAATTGTTTTTGGCTAAATGCTTTGCTTAGGATCTGGTGCACACATACTTCCATTTCTGTATAATTCAGATTTCAAACAATTCCTGAACAAGAGTTTCATACTGCATGCAGATTAGCACTCCTGAAATAGACTAAACTTTCTTTTCCTTACTTTCCTATTTCTGTCAAAAGCATAATTACTCTATTTACATCTGGGCTTAAAATTTCAGAATTATAGTTAGCAATTCTCTTTTCATTAATCACACCTCCCTTTCCTACTTCGTTACTTTTTTTTGGTGAAATATTACACTCAAGAGTATAATATAATACACTGAAGAGTGTATAAAACTTATACATTCAGTTATGTTATTCAGGCACCATAGTTGGACTCTTTCATGGTCAATTAAGGCAGCTGAATAGTGACCACTTACCATTAAAGTCATTTATGGCAAAATTTTTTTTCTCCTAAAGTTCTATAAACAAATATGGGGTTTCTATTTGTTTATTTTCCAAATACTTTTGCAGATTCAAAGCTCTGTTGTGGAGAAACTCTTTGCCTGATTGCAAATATCCTTGTGGGCTGTCTCTGCAAAGAAAGATAAATGCCATCACCTGGACAAGAATGACAGTCAGCCTCCTCAACACTGACAACAGAGTGATGTACATGACTTCTTGTTCAACTTGTTTCTGAAGCACAAGAATCCCTTTCTAATCAAGAATATAGCACTCGGGCGCTAAGTTTAGAATAGAATTATAAATAAGCTATGACCCAGCATTTTCCAAAGGCTGCCTGGAGCACCTAATTAATACTTAGAAAAAATATCCTTATGCATATGTTAAAATTTTATTTCTCTAGTTCTGTAAAGTCTATCCTGACATGAGGAAATCGGAAATAATGTATCAAAGTAATATTGTCTCAACTGTCCTCAGGAATACCCCTGTTCATGAGAATATCAATTATCCACTGAATATCCCATGATATAGCAGATGCTATCCTGGGTGCTTTGGAATATCACAGGAAATAGAAACACAAACCATTTAAGATTAAACATCGTGACTGCAACTCTTAACGTTAATAGTAAAATTTTCCGTATGTGGAATATTCATGTATTTTTTAGAATCACTGCTGAAGAAAAAGTACAATATCCCTTATTCTCAGTTTTATTTCACGTTTATATATTCAATTTATTTATATATATTTATTGATTGCCTTTTATGTACACAGAAATCTGGTAGTGAACCATGCAGACCTGGTTCCTAACTTGAGGGAAAAGATGCACTTAAGAAATCTCAGGAACATGGCACTTAAAGATGTACCCATATTAAAACCTTAAGACTATTAAAAATAATGTGAAATTATCAGGTTCAGGTAATGAATCTGAGGGAAAGAATGGGAAATTAATTTCATCTCAAAACTTAGTCTATAGGAAGTTACTCTTTTTAAGGTCATAACTTATCTCAGTTTTCTGCTATTAATAGTTCTCACATAATATCAGAAAAGTTCATGTTAATCTTTCATGTTTTCAGTGATGGGAAGTTTATTCTTCTAAATAAAACTGTACTTGAAAAAAAAAGCCTAATAATGACAAATCATTTACTAATTCTATTTTTGATTAAGGTGCCACAAAATGCAGGACACATAAGATCTAATTATCTCATTGGTCAGATCCATTTCTCTTACTATTTTTTTGTAATGGTTTGATTGTTCACTTTGATATTAAATTTTGCATTTTATGTAATCAAAGACCATTTTTTGTAATAAGCATAAAAATGGCCAATTTAATTAAAAACACGCACACAAATGGAAAATATATCCCATACAATAGGCAGAAATTCTCAATTCCATATTAAATGTAGTTATTTCTTATGGACACTTACAGTGTCCCCACAACTATCACATAATTTTTAAGAGCAAGCACCCTCTCTTGTATGTTTTTTGGTGTTGAGATTGTGAAATTATATATAACTTTCAATTATATAATACAGTGTTATTAACTATAGTCGCCATGCTGGACACTTGATCTCCAGAACTTTTCATTTTGTGACTGGACGTTTGTGCCCTTTGACCAATGTCTCCTCATTACTCTCGCACCCCCAGCCCCTGATAACCACCAACCTAAACTCTGTTTCTGAGTCTGGCTCTTTTAGATTCCACATATAAGTGATCTCATACAGTATTTGTTGTATTTATCTTTGTCTGACTCATTTCACTTGGCATAATGCTCTTCAGGTTCATCCATGTTGTAACAAGTGGGAAGATTTCCTTCTTCCTTGTGGCTGAATAATATTCCGTTATAAATGTATACACACACATATGTTACATTTTTTAACCCCATTCATCCATTGACAGACACTTAGGTTGTTTACATGTCTTGGCTACCATGAATAATGCTGCAAAGTATATCAGAATGCAAATATCTCTTCAAGATCCTAATATCATTTTCTTTAATTATATACCCAGAAGTGGGATTGCTGAATCATATGGTATTTCTATTTTTAATTGGTTAAGGAATCTCCATAGTGTTTTTTTTCCATAGTAGCTATACCAGTTTACATTCTCACCAACAGTGTACATGGATTCCCTTTTCTCCACATCCTTACCAATACTTATTTCTTGTCTTTTTGATAACAGCCATTTTAACAGGTGTGAGGTGATATCTCATTGTGGTTTTGATTTGCATTTCCCTGATTAGTAGTGATATTGAGTATCTTTTCATGTACATGTTCGCCATTTATATGTTTTCTTTGGAAAAATGTCTATTTGAGTCCTTTGCCCATTTTTAAATTGGGTTATTTGTGTGTTTTGTTGTTGTTGTTTGCTATTGAGTTTTATCAGTTTCTTATATACTCTGGATATTAACCCCCAATCAGATGTGAGGTTTGTAAATATTTTCTCTTATTCATTGGTTGACTTTTCATTTTGTTGATGGTTTCCTTTGTTATGCAAAAGCTTTGTAGTCTCACTTGATTATCTGTTCTTTTGTTGCCTTTGCTTTTAGTGTAAAATGCCGGAAATCATTGCCAAGACCAACATCCAGGAGCTTACCTGCTATGTTTTCTTCTAGGTGTTACAGTTTCAGTACCAGTCTTTAATCCATTTTTACTCAATTTGTGTGTGAAGTGTAAGATAGGGTTTTAATTTATTTATTTTTTTTTTTTGCGTGTGGCAATCCAGTTTTCTAACACCATTTATTGAAGAGACTATCCTTTCCTCATTGTATAATCTGTTCCCTTTTGTCATCAATTATCTGCATGGGCTTTTTTCTGTGGTCTTCACTCTGCTCCATGATCTATGTATCTATTTTTATGCTATATATTTTATGATTACTATAGCTTTATAATTCAGTGTAAAATTCATTGTGATTTTAATTTACATTTTCCTAATGATTAGAGATGTTGAGTACATTTTCATTTACATATTCTTTGGGAAAAATGGGCTATTTAGTCCCTCTGCTTGTTTTTAAAATGGATTGTTTAGTATTTTTGTTATTGAGTTTAATATTTTAGATATTAACCTTTTATTAGACATATGATTTGTAAATATTTTCTTCCATTCCATAAGTTTTCTTCTTATTCTATTGATTGTTCTTTTGCCTTTTCATTTTTTGACTATTTCCTTGCAGAAGCTTTTTAGTTTGATGTAGTTCCAGTAATTAATTTTTTGCTTTGGTAGCTTCTGAGGACCATAATTTTACAGTGTGAATTTCGTGAGGCACAGTACAGAACTGTGTATAAGTATTTCCCATTCTAATTCTCCACTTTCACAGTCTCCATTTCAGCTCTGGTTAGACATGTGGTCCATTCACAACCAATGAAAAGTTAGAGAAAATCCGATGAGAGAATTTCTGAGAAAGCTTTTTTCTTTCTTATAAAAATCTCACAGAATTGCCTGGCACTGCCATTCTCTCTACTTTTCTTCATCAAGGAACTGGGTTGATGATATAGTAGATATTTTGTGGCAATGAGATATCATATAAAAGATGGAAGCCAACAGTATAAGAATGTTGGGGAAGTTAAAAATTCTGGGTATGATTGTATTGTTTAGAAGCTGAATCAACACTAGCAATGTCAATCTATGGTTTTCATATTATGTGAGCAAAATAAACTATATCTTTAGGTTACTATTAGTTAGGAGTTATGTTTATGGCAGCAGAATATATTATTAACTCATATACTGCCATAAGTCTTTATTAGTAGTACTCGACAAATAATTTTTCAGATTGTTTTTTCATAAAGATGTCATGTATATCACTTATCATCCTCCCACTTGAGTAATCTAATTTAGGTGTTCACTAATTTTTGCTTGAGCCAGTCAGTAGACCTTTAATAACTGTTTGCTAAATGAAAATGAATTAGAAAATAAATTTGCTAAATTAAATGAATTATTATTTCATAATATCCATTTGTTTTCTTGCTACATCAATTGTATTCTCCTTCCAATAATCTTAAGGTCAATGGATTTATTTTTCTGGAGCATAACTTTTATCATGACTTTCTTCTGCTCATAAATGCTAAATGCCTCCCCAGTGCCCAGATTCCTTACTCTGTTATTTGAAAGCATTCAAAATCTAGCCCTAATATTCCTTACCAACCTAATTTTACACTATTGATTATAATCCAAATAAATAAAACTACTGTCAATTTTTTCTATATCTAACCAATTCTAAGGAGATGCTATTTCTCCTGCTAGAATGACCTACTACCCTCATTTCTGACTATCAATTACTTGCTTTTCTTTTTCAGTTCTATCTCAAATTCCTCCTCCTGAAAGCCTTTTTTTAGTGTCCAATTCCATTCACCTCCATCAAAGTGGAACCAATCTTTTCTATTTTGAACTGTAACAGTCATTCATTTCTAATTTTCTTATAGCTAATATATGCTGGTAAAAATTATAGCATACAAATCTTTTCAAATTTACTATAATATCTTTGGAATAATAAAGTTTGCTTGCACAACTTTACTGAAGTGTAATATACACACAGAAATTATAATGTACATATATAAAAATATATAATCATAAGCATAAATATTGATGAATTTTTAAAACCATAGCACTTCTATATAACTACCATTTAAACGAAGGTAGAGAATATAACCAGCATCTAGAATCATTACTTATACGTCTTCACAGTGGCCACCCAATGCCAAAAGTAACTATTACTCCGATTTCCATCACCATATATTAGTTTTGACTGTTTTTGAGCTATACGTGAATATTAGCTTTCATTATGTACTATTTTCTGACTGGCTTCTTTTGCTCAGCATATGTTTATGATCTCTATTTCTATTGTTCATTTATCAGCAATTTATTCCTTTTTATGCGTATAGTATTTCTTTTGTATGAACATATCACAATTTATGTACATACTACCAATGATAATCATTTGGTTTTCTTTCAGATTTTTGCTATTATGAATAAGATTGCTTTCTAAGCTAATTTTAAATTATTGATTATACACATTCTCATATGTGTGTTTGGGGTACTTTAAATACGTTTCTGTTGACTATGTTCCTAAGTGTGGAATTTCTGAGAGATAGGTATGTGTGTGTATGTGTGCATGTGCACGTGTGTGCATATGTGTATACATACACACACAAAAAAAATTGTATATGTATCCAGATACTCAGATTTACAAAGTAGAAACAATTATTTTTTCTCTTACCTTCATTGTAGAAAACTGTGTATATGCAGATCTGTTTCTGAAATTTTATTCTGTAGTTAGGTTTCTTGCCTAATACCACACTGTCTCAATCACTATAGTTTATCATAAATCTGAATGTCTAGTGGGGTCAATCTTTCAATTTTTTTTCTTTTATCTAGATTTTCTCTGTGATAGTTAGAATTACACTGAACCTATTACAGATTAATTTGGAAAAACTTAGTATCTAAAACTCCAAGTTTTCTGATCTATGAAAATAGTATATCCTTCCATTTATGAAGGTCTTTAAAAAAAGTTTTTTGACAGAATTGTTTGGTAGTTTTCTATGTAGAAGTATTGCATCTCTTTCTTTAGAATTATTCCTAGATATTTGATTTTACTTAATTTTCTTGCTTTATTTGACAGGCAGTTTTCTCCAAATGATTTTGAATTACAGCAATTATAGAAAGATTCCTTTTTCTTCTCTCTTTCCATTCTCTTTAATTAAATATTTTATCATCAAGGTAATATTTTGAGGCATAATTGACATATAACATTATATTAATTTCAGTGTATAACATAATTATTTGATATTTATATAGTAATATGATCACCATAATAAGTCTACTAATTTTTGCTGGATGAACTTTGTACATATGTTTTATTATATATTTTTTAAATTGCTATTACTGGTTTGATAAAATTCTTTAACATGAATAGGGAGAATTCAATTTCTGATCATGAAATTTACACTCCCATGCTAAACAACTTAAAAACTGGTCATATATATGAAGCAACTGTTTTTAGACACTGAGACAAATGGTATGAGCCTGTGATTCCTGAGAAAAAGAAACAAATGAGTGTTCCTATAAGTTTCCAGCTTTCTTTTTCTTTTCCTTCCTTCCTTTCTTTCTTCCTTCCTTTCTTTCTTCTTTCCTTTCTTTCTTCCTCCCTTTCTCTCTCTCTCTCTCTCTCTCTCTCTCTCTCTCTCTCTCTCTCTCTCTCTCTCTCTCTCTCTCTCTCTCTCTCTCTCTCTCTCTCTCTCTCTCTCTCTCTCTCTCTCTCTCTCTCTCTCTCTCTCTCTCTCTCTCTCTCTTTCTTTCTTTCTTTCTTTCTTTCTTTCTTTCTTTCTTTCTTTCTTTCTTTCTTTCTTTCTTT